>CM031880.1:16615990-17067005 GCA_018697195.1 Certhia americana
TAAGGCACGGCCGGCACGGCCGGTACCGCCCGCGGTTACGCACGGCACGGCAGGCCCGGTCCCTGCCCCTGCCCCACGGTTCTAACGCACGCACGGGCCCGGCCCGCCCGAGTCCCGCCCGCGGTTTCTAACGGCGCGCACACGTGCCGGCACGCACGGGGGCCCAGCGCGCACGCGCCCAGCCCCGCCCCGCCCCGCCCCGTTCTAAAGCACACGCGCGCGGTCTGGCACCGACCCGCGGGCTCCCCGCGCCAGGCGCAGTCCGCCCGCGCCTCCCGCACGGCGCGGCCGCGTCCCGCGGTTTCTCGCGGCCCGTCCGTCCCCTCTGACCCGGCGCCGCCGCTGCTCCATCCGGGACCTCGGCGCTACACGGGGAAGATGGCGGCGCTGCTCCCGGCCGAGTGGATAAAGAACTGGGAGAAAGGCGGCAAGAGCGAGTTGTGAGTGCAGGGCCTCGCCGTGGGGAGGGATGGGGCGCTGCGGCCTGCGGGAGGGAGCCCGGTCTTGGCCGGCTCGGGGAGGCCGGTGGGCGGCGGAGCGGACGTCAGCCGGGGCTGCGTCCTTGCTGCCGGGCGTAGGGTCGAAACCGTGGTCGGGAGGACGGCCTGGGCCACCCTCCGGTCCGGTTCTGCCGCCCTCCGCCGACGCTCGGCCCCTGTAGCTGGGCCCAGCTTTCCTGGCGCCCCGAGCGCCCCCTTCCAGCCTCTGGGCTGGATTTGTCGGGTGTCGGGCTCATCTTCAGCCGCCCCCCGTGGTAATACGGACCCTGAAGCGTCCCTGTGTCGCTGGCTCTACAGAACTGATCCTCTGGCACAGGCCTCAGCTCCCGTTCCCACCTTTTTACCGATTCCGATGGGACTGGCCCTGTATTCTTTGACCTAGGCAAAATATGATCAGGTAGTCATGCTTGTTGTAACCTACAAAGTAACCTTTGTGCTTGGAGGGTCCGGTTGCAACCTCTCAAATTAATCCAGGTGTGCCAGGAGCTTTCCATTCTGGGCCTGTGTCTGTTTTAAACCATCTTAATGTGGCAGATTCACTAAATGTTGTATTTCGGGAGTACAGCCCTTCCGGAGGTGGTTCACCAGTTTGGTCATTTTACGTTGCTCTATTAATTTAAATAGGGATGTTCTCTGCACTAACTGTGTTTTTAATATGCTCTTACTCTTCCATGTGCTTTTGTTTTTTGTTGTAAGTAAAAAATTCTGCAGTTTTAAATATGGATGTTGAAGGGATCACTTAGAGAAACACTTCTTGATCTTCACTCATTTTATTATTTTCTTTTGTTCATGTTTTCTGAAAGGTTGTGCAGCTTTGGCAGTGACTCTTCCTTGTGCTTGAAGGAAACGGCAGTGGGTTGGATATTAGAGAATGTAGAGAATTCCTGCACAAAACATTGTTCTTTCCAGAGCCACCATTTTGTAGTGAAGGGGCCCCCTTTATAGCCGTGTAATTTTTGGTTTGAATTATACTGGAACCATTCTCGTGTTAATATGCAAGCTGAACATGTTGAGAGGTTGTGTGGAGTTTGCAAGAGGACAGACATTTCACGCTGATCATGTAATGGCAGCTGTACTGCTCTCACTGGATTCTCAGCACACTGAGTTTTGCAAGAGGCAACTTACCTCAGCTTTTGACCGTGATAAAACCTTTTAGGATTCTTCTCTCCCCTCAGAGCAGTACTAGTTAAACGTGGCGGGAAGAAAGTGTTTTTCTGCTGTGGGACCAATAAAACAAAATGATTAGCTAGATTCCTGTATTGGCCGTACTCGCACTTCCTTTGGAATACTGCTTAAATGCTGTTCCAGGCACGACTTAAAGAGCAGTTTGCAGATGTTTTAAAGCAAGTGTAATTTTGTCTGGATATCATTTGTCAAGTTTTGCAGTGGTAGCTTTATAAATCTGAGGAATATGCATGAACTTATTTTCTTGAACCTCAAGTATATACCTGTAGACAATATTTAGAGAACTCTTAGGAAGCAGTCTTTACTGGAAGAGTCTTCAGTGCATGACTTTGTTTCTTTTTTGAAAACCTCCTATCTCCTGATATCCTAGAGAAAAACAGAGCTAAGATGCTGTCATTTCAGAATGAAACACATGAAATGTTTTTAAAAGTTAAAGGGCATAAATGCAATACCAATACTTATTTTTATTGCATTATTTATCTAATACCAGTATGCCCAAGAATAAAAATTACTTCTGTGCCTAAGTTCAGTCTTGGTCTTTGTGGCTCAAAGTGAGGACAACTGCTTATAATGATGTTAGAAAAGGGAAGGATGCTGCAGAAGGACAAAGCTGACATTACTAGCAAATAGAAGAATTACAAAAATTTAGACTTTTTTTTGTAGGCATTTTAAGGGGATAAAATCCCTTCATAATTAGTAGAAAAGATTACTTCTTAGGGAAGAAATATTTACTTGCTGGAGCATGAAATGGTTTACATGATCTGGCTGGATCAGTTGAGATAATATTTTGGCAGTTAATAGTTACCTAAATGAAAGCACATTTCCATGTTTTGGGGGAATATGAAACTATATTGAAAGAAGCACATGGTTTGTTTTAATTTGGCATTTCAAATTCTGTTGGGATTAATAATGGATGCTTAAGATAATTGCTCTATGGTGGGGTTTTTTGTTGTTGTTGTTGTTGTTTAATGGTGTGATATTTTTTATTATGGTCATGATTTAACAGTATTATCCAGAAATCAGAAAGTAAGGATTTTGTGTGTCTTAGAGTGTCATAATGTTAATTAGTAATGCAGTGGTGACCATTTGCTTCCCAGACATTGTTCAGAGACGTTGGTCAAAACTGTACAAGCTTTGATTTTAATTAATCAAGCTACTGATGTATAATAATATCTAATAAAAATACAGAAATGTGGTAGTTTCAAGTGTATATACCTGCCAAAACTACATTG
The DNA here is from genome assembly GCA_018697195.1 of Certhia americana. Lineage (NCBI taxonomy): Eukaryota > Metazoa > Chordata > Aves > Passeriformes > Certhiidae > Certhia > Certhia americana. The sequence goes on from CM031880.1 coordinate 16,618,908, forward strand.
GTCAGGATGTGGTCATCTTACATGTCACTTTTTTGTTCAGATCCTTCTCTATCTAAGGACAGTTTACTAAATTATGCTCATTTATTTGCTGTTGCCAGATATTGGTGTGCAGATGAAGTCTGAGGGTGACAACTTGTGCTGCTCAGTCTCAGACTCCTTGTTGACCTACTTGTGTGTACTGTCTTTGTAGGAAAATTGTGCTGGTCTGTGGCTGCAGCCCACATGGACATTTATAACTCACATAGTAGCTGGTACCTTACCTTGTTTTGTGGGAGATTCAACACATCAAAGAGCCTTTGGTGTGGATGGAGGGCTCTAATAGAGTACCTGCCTGGCAGTTTGTACAATGGGTTAAGCCACAAGATAAACAGAAGGAGCTTAACATTCTTCAAATGTGAAATTTTGAGACTCAATCTTTGTTGGCACTTCCAGCTTGTTTGTTACTTTAACCCAACACTGTAACACTGCTCTTGGGAGTGAAGGGCTGAGCATCAGCAAAGAGAGTTTGCTTGTAGTTGTGCCATCCTGGCTGCAAAATGCAATTGATTGTACTTTATCTCAACTAAAGAATCACCTGCATCAGTTGAATTATGCATACACTTAAATGCTAGTAGGATCATGCACTCTGTGATAATTACTGCTTTAATCCATGTGTGGGAGTGAAATGGAGGTTATAGGACATGGTGTATCAGTTGGGAGGCCTCAGTTCCAGTCCTGCCTCTGCCATTCAAACTGCTTCACACTGCTTCAGAATTTGTGTTTTAAGCAAATTATCCCATCGTAGTCCAAAATAAATTTAATTTTGAATCTGTGGTTTTCAAAAGTGATTGTGTATTTTTTAAAAAATATTTTTGCTTCCTAAGTTATCCCATTTTTTAATTGTATTCTACACACATTACAGAGTTTTGCTTTCAGATGAAGAGATGTAGATTTTAATAGAGCAGGGAAGTTCTCTATCCTAAGCTAGCAGCAATGAGCTACCAGGTTAGAGTAATAAGTCAAATGAACACTTGCCAGATTGTGTCTTGTGAGGGTGCAACTGTTTTGATTTTAATTTCATGGACTTAGCTGAGACTCCAACTAATCTCAGCTTGTTGTTACTGGAAAGAAGGACTTCTGCCTTGTCTTCAGTCACCAGGGTGCCTCTGAGGACTCCTGCTGAGTGCTTCAACTTGCTGAGGTGGCTGAAGACTTGGGTTTTTACCAGTTTTCTGCCAGGTTTGTCGGTTGCACTGATGTAAATGATGGGAGGGCTAAAACTGCTGCTGAGAAGGGAGGAAGTGTTTGTGAATGTGTCCCATTTCTGCAGCAACAAGCCATTAAATCAGAGCAGCTGTACTGCCTGGCAGCACCTACAGCAAAGGTGGTCTTCCTTTGGGAGAATGCCTCTGGAAAGGAATAGAATAATAAAAAGAAATATTTTTGCCTTCTTTGTCTTTCTTCAATTTAATAATTCAAGGGGTTCTAATTGCAAATATTAAGCATGTTGTTTTGCTGCTTCATCTTAGAATTTTTTACTATATTGATCAAACAGATTTGTGTCCAAAAATAATGTGGGATTGTTAATACTCTTTTGATACTGCTGGAAACAGAATGGGAAGGGGTTGAAACTCTGATTTTGTACCAAGATGTACTTAAAAGAACTCATCAGTCCAAGCATACAGGGTTGTTGCACTTATAACCTGGTTGAGTGTACCATCTTAGGACATAGGGACCAAAGTGTGCATCTCAGATAATTTTTTTTGAATCTGATGTTTCATTTTACTGTTACTTGTATAAAGAACTTAGAAGGGAGTGCTTATAGATACCTTCTTTCTGAAAGAGTAATTAAAATTTAAGAAAATTGATTTTTTATGGAATTGATACATTCTTTGAGGACAGCTGGGGGAAAAAAAAATCTATTCTTAAAAAAATGTTTACATACCATTAATGAAAAATAAAACAGCTGTTCCCCTGTTCTGCTGTCTCTATTCTGGTTATTTCCAGATATATTGCATTCTCTTTAATAGCATTTAGAACATCTTAGCCATACTTTTGCCTTTTGCTGAGGTCCTGTGCATCTGCTGATTGTTATGTGTGAAACTCCCTAGTTTCCAGTTGTCTAAAGGGTATGTATACCTTATATTTGCTAATTATAATCCTTTGATGCCTGGAACAGCTGTTTAGTCCTGCTAGAGAAGTGGTAATCTATATAGGATGCAAATAGAATGAGTAATGGATTGCTACAGAACTGTTTTTTACTGTTATTTTTTGTGATAAGCCTCTGTAATAATTATACGTATCTGCCTTATTTGAGACAGCTTAAAATGGCTCCCACAGCAAACTAGTCTTGCCATCTTATGTAGGAATGAGACATAGATAGCTCTGATATCCTTAGTTTCTGCACATGAAAGAGACTTTGAAAAATATGTGAACTTTTGGTTGAAAATGTGTAAATCTGACAAAAGTTCTTAAAATATTCCCTGGTATCTGTTATGATAAAGATAAATCATTACCCTTTTTAAATACTGTCACTTTTAACTATGAAACTGCTTTTGAAACCTCATGCTGGGGTGACAGTAGAGGTAGAGAAGAGGGAACATCCTTATATTTTGCAAACATGTCCATTTCTAAGCTGTCAGTGTATTGAAGAAGCCTACTGTTTAAGCATTTATTTTCTAACACAGAGAACTATTAATTTATCTCATGTAACAATCTGCACAGTACTTTGAGTGCTTTTTGCATATGGCTGTGTGGTTGAGGGAGCCCTGGCAGCAACCAGTGACAAGGCAACATGACAGTTTTTTGCTTCCTATAGTGTATTTCGTTAGGGACTAAAATAAAGAAAAATTCTGTCTGGTAAAATGGTAAAACATTGCATGAGGAAATCATGCACATAATTTAATGTTTTTTTACTAGTAGGAGTTTGAAAACTACTGTAGTAATTGTAATTCTATGAGAAGCATTTCCTCACAGCATAATGACTGTAGGTTAGTGCTAGGACTTCCATGCTTCCACATTGCCTCATGTTCTTACTTTTCTCAAGGAGGTATAATGTTAGGAAGAATATTTGTATGTGTTTGAGATCTAGTTGGAATCTTGTATTTCTTTGCTGTGTAAGCTCTCTGAATTAGGATTTACTTTGGAAAAATGAAAATGTCGTCATACATTTAAACCACCCAAACCTAAAGCTGTTTTAGCCAGAGCATCAACCAAAAAAGAGCCCCAAAACATTTGTATGCTATTATCTAATGATTTTTTCAAAAATTTGTTTTATTTTAGTGTGCAGCTGTGTCGTGCTCTCAGTGAAAACAAAAACCATGATGTGGGTTTCAGAGGTAAGTTGTGTTGTTTGTTTGTTGGTTTTAGTTAAATAAGAAACAAGCCTGGAAAGAGTTGATTATGGTACCTTTGCATGTGTGTGCTTGGAACATTCTTGTATGGTGACCATTGGTGTTTGCTAAAGGTGAATGCTACAAATACAAACATACACTGCAAGGATTTCTTTCAGACATCCAGGGATTTTTTTGCAGTGGGTTATAGCAGCATGGTCCAGTATTTGATCTGTGCTGTAGAAAATGGAATTCCATTTTGCAAAATCAACATACAAATAGATTTTATTTTAAAAGTTAAATATATGAACCCAAATGGGTGCAAGTGTGAAATTATCCTATGTATTTAAAAAATAAATTGTTTTAAATCACCCACAGTGGTCTGTAGTCACCACATTACTGGTTAGGTGATTTAAGGCATTAAGATCTGTATAACTTGTAATTGAATATAGCTTATTGAGCTTACCATGTGGTAGAAGTACAAGGTGAAAGCATGAGGTTTTGTTATTTTTCATGTAGTAAAAACACAACATTTTTGTGTATTATTTAAGAACCTTACAGGTTTCTCACAGCTGGTTTTACAACCACCATGTTTGCACTGCAAGGTTTTTCTCAAGTGAAATGCCTCTGTTTATTGCTTCAGTTTATTACAAGAGTTTGTAAGGTTGCATTCTTGAGTTACTTTTCCTTAAAAAAAGAAATAAAGGATAATCCTTATCAAGCATTTTTTTCTCCAATTAAATTTTACTTTATTCTAGAGAAATGGATTTTGAGAGTGTATCTGTGATGAGACATGACTAGGAAAGTACTATAATGTTTCCTATGTATAATAGGATATTTATGGGAATTAGAAGATAGGTATCTTTGCTAAGCCAACTATCAAGACTTAAGTTACTATATGCAGGATGGTAATTTTTCTTCCCATTTTACTGCTATTCCATGAACTCTCCAGAGAAAGTGGATCATCACTCACTTTATGCTTGTGTGAAATCTTAGATCTTGATCAGTTTTAATCTATCAGTGATAACAAAGTAATCCCCTTTATTGGTAAGGAAAGCATATCCCCTTTATTTGTCTGTTGTCTGCAGCATTACTGTAAATATTGCTTTAACTGTTAGACAAAGGGTTAGCTAATATGTTCCTTAGTCATCTCTTGTCTTTCAACAGATATTCAGCAGGCTTTGTATGAGCTTGCTTACCACGTTGTCAGAGGAAACCTAAAGCATGATCAAGCTTCTAATGTTCTTGGTGATGTCATAGTAAGTATCTATTTGTAACAATTGCTTACTTAATAAAATCTTTCTTATAAAAGCCCAAATGAAATCCAAGCAGGAGAATATTCAAGATATTTTTCTTTGACATGTCTGAAAAGTTATTCTTGTCAAATTCATTTGTGTACACTTGATATATATAGACTGGCAGGGTTTCATTTTTTTCCCTCTACTTTTCATGGTGAGGAATAGATGTTTTTAGCATAAATTGAAAGCCAACTCACTTTCTAAGGGCACATGAAGAATGAAGTTGTTAATAAGTAAGTTGTTAATGCTAAAAATAAATGTCATTTGCTGATGCAGCACATCTGTGATGCCACCTACTGGTTTTTATAGCAGTGTGACAGTGTGTCATTTTACTGTTGGGGTGTCCAAGTTCTGTGATGGCCCTTGAAATAATACATTAGACTTATTTTTTGTTTGAATAAGGCTTGTCTTAAAACACACTGCATAAGTGGAGAAAATAGGAAAGAGAGTAATTTCCTCTAAACTTCCAAGCTCACCAAATACCAATGTTTCTTAAAAAAGCAAACTAGGAAAAATACATTAAAAATCTTTTGGAAATGATTTCTTATTTTTGATAAGTTGCTGTTTTGGCATGTATGGTACATTAAGGAAAAATATGTTGAAATAATCTAGTGTAACCTTTTTAGGTTTTTTTGAACTTGAGCTTTGGCATTGAGGGAAGGCAAGGTTGTAGGGCACTTTGCTGTTGGGGCGGAATGTGAAATATTGGATCTTTGGTTGCTGTAGGAAATTGTAATGTGTTTGGTGCCTGAGAAACTGCAGGTCACTTTCTGGGCTCCTGCTCCTCACACAGGGCTAAAGATAAAGAGATGGAGGGACTAACCAGGGGCTTTTATCCCTGGTCACTAAATCCACTTAAATTACGTTTCAAGATGACAAGTTTTCACTGCATATCAATGCTTGGTACCATACTTACAGTACATATTAGTCAGTAATTAAGCATCTTCATAATTAATATGACTTCTAATAATATAAATAACATGCATTACTAATTAATCTGAAATTTATGACGAAGCACTGTTTTATATAATGTAAAAATTTTCTAAGCATGCATATTGGAATTTCTATGTTCATTAAATGGGATCTTGTTTCTTTTAGGAATTCCGAGAAGACATGCCTTCTATCCTAGCTGATGTCTTCTGCATATTAGGTAAGTTGGGTTCCTTTCCTTTCAGCATTGCAACAGATTTGGAGAAGTTCACATTTTGTGTATCTGTTTGTTGACTTCTTTTTTCTTTCTTTAAAGAAAACGTCTTGAAATCTGTAAAGCATGATTTCTCTTTACAAAGCATGTGTTGATTCTTCCTCAGTGTATCTGTACCTCACTTGTTAATGTCTTTTCGTTCTGCTTTGTTCTGTTATAGTTTCCAGAAGTTTGCCTATTAAAGGCAGTGGAAGTTGATCTGCCAAGAATAGTTAAAGGAGCTAGCTTGTAAGAATGTTGGATGTTAGCTAATGGAATCAGTGATTTAGTGATGTTATCATTCTTAAATATTTTAAATAAAAGTTGACTTGCTGGTAGGTAGATCCTTTCTCCTCAGAATGTGTTCTGTAAATATTTTTGTCTGTACAGTCACTGTTAGTGAAATGGAGCTTATGCTAATTGTCCAGAAGTATAAAGGCAAAAGGCATTGAGTCACACTATCTGCCAGCTGAGCAGGCTTTAAAGATATGCACGTCTTACTCTGGTGATAACTTCTGGATTTCTGTGTTGTAATGTTGATCCAAAGTGTTGCTCTCATGTCTTCCAGTTTTAACTGCCTGCAGTTTCTGTCTTGCTCCATGTCTATATTTTTCAACAAATTTCGGAAAATTCTTTAGCTGGTCTGCTCATCACAGATCCTGTGTGTTGTGTGTATTGAAGGAGTGAGACATCTTCTCTGCTGTGTTTGCCTGTGAAGAGAGGCACCTCACTATGTTTGCACGTGCAGCCTTGGTTTTAAACATCTGAATGATAAATTCTGGCTTTGTTTTATTCATACTGTTTCATTCTGTGTACTTGTATCATCATTTTGTACTAACTAGTTTTATAATGCGGTATTACACCGATGTCCTTTTCTTTTTTAATCTGCATTAGAAGACCTGAATTAGCTGCTTCTTGAACTACTTGAATAACTGAAACTAGTGTATCTGTCTGTCTTTTTCTATTTATTTTTCTTTTCCCACTTTCCTTTAAATTAGCATGGAGCCAAATGCCATGCTTTCATTAGTTAGCAGAGACTAGTATGGCTAAGGAGCTAGGTTTCAAGCTTTGGGCCAAAGGACATTTGACAATTTCTTGCTTGTTTCCTCTAACCTCTTTCTTACTCTAATTGGTATTTGCTGCTATTAGGATTTTTTCCCCAATTGTTTGTGTTTCAAAATAATGAGAATTTTGATTTGTCCACTCATCCACATACACTGGAAATATTTTTACTGCAGCTTGTTCTGTGGCTGAGAGTCTTGGCTGCTGAGGTCCAGGCTGATCTGGCTGCTCTGTTTCCTTCACTTCTACCCTTGCTACATCACTGATTTTCAGTCTTTAGGGTCTTCTTTCTCACATTTTTGTTGCTGATGTTTTCTCTGTGGGTCTGATTTTCATGTGGGTATGTGTGGTGCGTTTTTTGTTTGTTTATTTATTGTGATGTCTGTCTTGCATTCTTTTATTGAGTTTTTTACTCCTTTTACAGCTCCTCACTTCCTGTAATGATGTGCTTTTTAAAAACTGTTTTATAAGGTTTGCTTTCCTGGCCAGTGTTCCATAGCCTGTCTTCCCATAGGAGTGAATTGCTTTCAGTAGTTGACAATACAGAAGAAATTTATGGTAATACAGAACCATAGCTGGTAAAAGACTGCAGACAGACAGTAAATGGTAATTCTCTGAAGCCACAGGGAAAAAGATTAGAACATTACCTTAAGGCCAGGATCATGCAGTTCTCTTCAGTGGTTCGTATTTCTGGTTTTGTGCTTATTATTGATCTTTAATGCTTGCCATAAGCATTATTGCAACAAAGAGAATTGCAAGAAAAATTTTGCATCATTCCTCTGGTTTCTGTTTTTCCTTTCCTTGAGAAATGTCATCAAAATCTAACGTGAACCCCATGGGGGATGAGTGGGTGGGAAGTGGCAAGGAACTGCCCTATTAACACAAGGCAGTAAGTTTCTTTGCCTTGTGTTATCATTAGCATTTATCAGAATAGTTACTAAAAGAAGGAACTCTCAAAATTTTTCAAGTAAAAATTGTTTTTTTCCCCACATCTTCTTTCGTAGATATTGAAACAAGTTGTTTAGAAGAAAAAAATAAGAGGGATCATTTTACACAGCTGGTACTGGCCTGTTTGGTAAGTTACACCTAGGAAGTCTTTCGGCAAAATTGAATGTCAGAATTTGACAAGAAAAATAAGTGTTGAAGCTTGACTTTTTTTTTTTTTTTCCCTCCAGAAAAGGCTATAAGACTGTTTTCCAAATACCCAAATAATTAAAAAATTTGTCTCCAAAGTGTTTTAATAGAATACAGTACAGCTCCCCCTTGAGTTAAAAGAACTTAAATTTTTCCATCTACAAGTTCACCCGAAATTTTGCTTCTGAAGTATGCTTTGAGTTGTACTTCTCTATGTAACCACCTCTTGTGTTTACCAATTAGCATTCCTAAATGAATGGAATAAACTTGATTTGTAGCAAAGTTCAGTGTATGAAAATAAGACTTTTTAAAATGTAAAGAATAAGCTTTGTAAATATGCAGTTCTTGGTAGTAATGTCCCTGGATGCTATGCAATGTTTACTTGGTAACCAGCAATTAGACTCTAGGGCTTGTTTCTTCAAGGTGCTCTTGTATATAAAACCTACCACTGTAAAATTCCACTTTCAGTTACTAGTGTGTCAGTTTTGTCTGCTTCTGTGTTTGAAGCAAAATGCAAACTTTTTTCTGTTGTAGTCAGAATGCACATGTAGCATAAAGTAATAACTGTGTGGTTTCTAGGTCTTTGTAACTGACAAATTTGGTGTGTGTTTTTGGTGTTTTTTAGTATCTTGTATCTGACACTGTCCTAAAGGAGCGTTTAGATCCAGAGACGCTGGAGTCATTGGGACTCATCAAGCAGTCTCAACAGTTCAATCAAAAATCTGTTAAAATAAAGACAAAACTATTGTAAGTTTTGGGGCAAGGGTTGTTTGGGGAGTGGGTGGGGAGGTGCAATGATGTCTGGTGATAATGTTTTCTATCAAGTACACAGTTTTTTGGGGGGAATATGTTTTGTTGCACTTTAACTTGCCATTGACAAAAGAATTTTGTTAGCCCTTAGTTTTCAAACTCTTGAGAAGTATAAAATCTTTCTCATGTTAGCTATGGCTTTTGCTGCAGGGATTCCATATACACTGATTAATTAATATTTGTTTGTGTTAAATGAATTTACAAAGTATAGCAAAATTAATTCTTATTCTTGCATCTGTTAAGAATAGGTTTTGTTTTCATTAATAGGCAAACATAATTATTATAGTTATTTAGTTTCGGCTAGATGGGTTATGTTTTTTGGTATATGTTTGGTTTCTGTCCTGCATCCAATGTTTCAGTGTCAAAGAACATGACTTGAAACAAGAATAGGTTCTTAAGCATGGACTGCCACAGAGCAGTTCTCCAGAGTAGTGTGTAGAACAAGCTTTCCTGTTAAGTGCAAGTCTAATCTTTTTAATTGTCTGCATTTGAAATAAAAGCTGGATTTGTGTGGAGAGTGCTTGCTACCTTACAGGTATTCATATACTGCATTTAATAGTTTTTGCAACAGCTCAGGTAAATTACAAGTTCTTAAGAATGCGTTCAAAATTAGCATTTTGTATAACAAATTGCTGAGAGCATAAATAAGCTTCACTGGATGTATGTTGCACAGCAGTATTTTAATTTCTCTTTATTTGCAGTTATAAGCAACAGAAGTTTAATTTGCTAAGAGAGGAAAATGAAGGTTATGCGAAGCTCATTGCAGAACTGGGTCAAGACTTATCTGGAAGTATCACTAGTGATTTAATCCTTGAAAATATCAAATCTTTAATAGGTAAGGAATTTATTAAAAGAATATGGGCATTGGTTTTCCTAGATGATCTTGCAACTACAGAAAGTAGATAATCTTGCGTATCTTGAAGCTCCTGTTTCTGTGGAAAAAATAATTTTGGGAATGTTGCATAGGTATACTTAAATACTGAATTTATGGTGTAGCCTCAGATATGCGTGCTGTGATTTTCACACCTTTGAAGATGAGCTTATCAGGCAGATTGGAGCATAAAAAAGTAATGCTTTTTGCTATTGAATGTATCAGTTCAATGCATGAACATTCTTTTCTTGAAGATATGGAATGAATGATTCTTTTTGAAGGGAGATGAGGAGTAGTAAATGTTCTTCCTTTATCTAGTTCATTCAGTGATTTTTCCGTATTTCTAAGTTGAGTCACGATGAGAATTTCACAGTCAAAGTGGAAAATGTTAAAACCAGGAAATACCTCTAATTACCTTTGTTTTGCACTTTTTAAATAAAGAATTCTTTACAATATATTGATGTTTGCACTTATCTCATGTGGTGCCAGTGCAGTAATGGGCAAACGGCTATGTTGCCATTTTATAAAAAAAATAGTTTTTCATTTAACAAAGTGTTTTGCCTGGCTGTCAAATGTCTGTAACAATAATACTTATTTTGGGAGAGACCAAGAGAATAGGATAGTTTTGCTAGCTATTACAGTGAGAAAATAAGCTTATTTTGAGGAATTACAAATAGACTTCCTACAATATGGCAATTCTTTTAAAATACTAACTTGCAGTAGGCTCAGTTGTAATGTACGTGGCTTTTGGGAAGGAAAGTGTTGCAGTTACATATCTGCATAGTGGATGTGCTTGGATAAAACATATCATGGCACAAAGAAGAAAATAGTCTAGATGTGGATTTTTTTTTGGATAAAACTAGTATTTCTGCCTCAAGTGTGTCTCCTGGAGTTTTGGTTAAAAAGTTTATATAATAACATACGGGTATGATTTCAGCATTAGCTTACCTGATCTGTATCTTTGCTCTTGTTCTCCTTCAAATAAAGAAGCTGTTCTCTCTTCTGCTGGCAATAATGCCGAATTGACAGGGCAGTACCACCAGGAGGACCAGGGTCTAGCTCAAACCAGAACAGTTTTTGGGCTGTAAAATAATTACTAGCTGGCTGATTTGTGTGACTGAATGAATATGTGTGGCAGCACAAGGGAAGAAGCAGCAGCCCCTGCCTTTTGCTGGCCCTGTGGTGTTGGTGAAGTCAGGTTTTTAACTATTAAATGTTCCCTTTAAGGTGTTCATTTCTGCTTTTGCTGTAATCTGGGTTGGAAGTCCTGTTGAGTATTTTTGTGTAGTTCAATACTCAACAAATCACAATGATCGGTGCTGTATTTATAGATGATCCAGATTATTTTGCTACTGATTAATAAGGTTCCAGTTTAACTGAAAAGAATTAATTTTACAAGTTAATGCATTTGTGTTTTAGAAACAGAGTGAAGATGAAAATTAGCAATGTTAAACTTTTCTACTCTGTCCTTCTCCACTAGGATGTTTCAATCTTGATCCTAACAGAGTTTTGGATATCATCCTAGAAGTCTATGAGTGCAGGCCTGAGTATGATGATTTCTTTGTACCACTGATAGAGTCTTACATGTACATGTGTGAACCTCAAACTCTATGCCATATCCTTGGGTTCAAATTCAAATTTTATCAGGTAATGTACTTCCATTTTTAATTCTTGGATTTTGTGGTTGGTGGCTGAACTGCAGTCAGTAATAGATTTTCTGCAGTTACTGTGTTTTTGGGGGATTTTTGTTTTGCTTTGTTGAGGTTTTTTGTTTGTTTGTTATCTTTTTTCTTTTTATCTTTTTTGGTACATAGAAATTAGTTTTTATCTTGTAAAATTTTGGTATTAAAAGCAATAATTTGAGTGGGAGTCTCTTACTGTATTTCATGGGAGAATGCTTAATGTTCTCTTAAAAGAGCTGAAAACAGTCTTGATACCTTCTGCTTTAACTTGTAGAGTTATCTAAGGACTGGCATGAACAAAGTGACTGTACATTTTAAACAAGTTTTATGCCCAGGAGTGAGGAGCATGTTTGCAGGGGAGTCATGGTTGATTACTCGAGGGGTTTTTTTAAAAGTGTATAATTAGGAACTGCATGCAAGAACCATAGGGTGTGAATATAAAGTTTTTATTTCTGAAAATACTGAATGTGTATTGCAGTGAAGTCTAATGGCTTGGAAGTAATAGCAGTTAAATAACCTGGTAACAAAAATTGTGGGTTAGTGTGTTTCATCTGAACAGGAATTGAGCGATTCCTGTATTATAACCTTCTGCTGTGATCTGATTGCTTTTTTCTTAAATTTCTGATGTTGTCCATTTTAGGATCCAAGTGGTGAGACCCCTTCCTCCTTATACAGAGTTGCTGCTGTCCTTTTGCAACATAATCTCATAGATTTGGAAGATCTTTATGTTCATGTAAGTAACAGTACTACTCTGATAGATGCCAAAGTTAAAGACATTTGAAAAAAAGAAAATCAGATACTTCACCCTATTTCTAAATTTTCAGGTTCATGAATTGATGTTTGTACAATATTTAGTGACTCTTAAAATTTTCAGTACTTTCTTAATGCCACATATCCAAATAAACACACATTGAAATATGAATTCTGATGAACTTTATTTGAATTTTCTGTGTAACATCCTCCAGATTGTTTACCTTCTGGCAGAGTAGGAAGTTGGAGGTAAATGCTTCAGTAACCTTTCTTAAGAGTTAGACCTGTCAATTTTGATTTACAAGATCAGTTTTTAAGAAAAGTGGTAGGACAGTCAGTTCCAAACATTTTTTTAGTTTAATATTAGTAAGGTTATTTTTTTTTTTTTTAAATGCTTGCAGGTTCCTTGATAGGCCTCTCATTCTCTACAAGAATGGTGACCATTTGTTACGTTGAAGGAAGGACTTACATGTTCAGATATAATCAGAGACATTCTCTTATCAACCAACCAACAAGCTTATCAACCAGCCAACATTTCAGTTTGAAGAACAGTTAACAGAATGTTGTAGTTATCAAATTAATTTTACATTATACAAGAATTTTTAATTTCAGAATATCCATGGATAATCTTAAGATACGAAATTCTAAGATTCAACTCTTCCACTGAAATCAAGGAAAGAGTTCTAGTTACATCTGTGGAGGGTTTGGAAGGTAGTCCTGCCATTAATTTGTGTGGCATTTTATAGCCTAGTCACAATCTCATCAATATTGACTCGTCAATAACTGTCCCTGGCTTCATAGGAGTATTTTGGCTGAAAATGTGTTGGGTGGAGCAAGAGTAGGAGTGCATGTCTCAGATAATTGGTGTGGAGTGAGGAATGTGAAATGATAATGCTTGTTTTTAAGAGCATGTTTGTAAGCTTACAAAACCTGCTCAGACTTGGGGTTACAGTTGCCCTTGCAATCTCAGCTCAGACTTTGCAGGTATGGGCACGTTTTCCTGCCAGCTCGAGGGTCTCTGCTGTCATTTGCACTGTTTACCTGCATGATGGTGATTCTCAGTCTCATTCCAGAATCTCTGCCAGTCTCTGTATGTTTGGGATGGTATATTTTCTCAATCTGTTTTCAGTTCAGGCTTAATTTAACTTGCTATGAAAGTTTCTGTCAAATAATTACGTGTAGGTGATGAGTCTGGAGGGGTGTTCATTGTGCTCCCATAAGAGAGCACTGCCAGGGTTATTGCTCATATTAAGAATGTTCTCTCCACCTCTGCCCTCCCTGCCCTTCCAGCCTATGAAAACTGTTCTCAATTAGGTGTGTGTATACACACAGCTGATATAGAATATAGAGCATCCTAAAGATACAATTTACCCATTGAAATTCCACACTAGGTGTTTCTTGGTGAAGCTTAGTAGTTTTCCTGTGTTAAATGCAGCTCCTTAAACCTTTTATCTTTCCAAGTGGGATTTGTTCTTCCCCGAATTTCTGTGAAATGGAGGAAGTTTTCCCTCCTTCAGTGATCACCTTCGGCAAAGAAAAACCAATAAAAATCTTCTCTTGTTAAAAACATTAGAAGAAAAAATGAGTGTTTCAAAGAGGTCATGACTCCGCAGTAAGTTTTGATTGCTTACTTGCAGGGAAAGTGATCTTGGTTTCAGGAGCTAAATTGAGGTTTGGCTTTGTCAGAAAAAGAGCTTTCCTTTTGTCTCACAACTTGAGCTTTTAATTTCTGAGTGTAGGTTTATATTCCTCACCCTGATTATTCTCAAGTACACGACTATGCTGAGGTTTTTTTCATACTATGTACTTTATCTAAGATGGTTTTTAAAGAACAGATGCTATATGTCTTCAACCCATATTGCTTGTAGAGAAAAAAATTTGGTAAGCTTTAAATGGTATTTCTTTAAAGTAAGGTTCAGTCAAAGTGTGTGGCTAAGTAGGTTACCTGGTTTTCCTTGGTGATTAAAATTTGCTTCCCTTTAGATGAGCAATATTTTGAATATTCACTTGGGTTAAAGACACTGAGTTGTATTAGTATTATCATGGAGTATGTGTGCAATTGTCACCATAAAGTTACAGCTGAATGGTAAATTGGAGGGCAAGGGGGGCTCAGACAACAAACGGTTGTGAAGAAGTAGAGTGGTATTGTTTCTCATGAAATTTTGATTTCAGAATGGTCTGCTTTAGTGTAATTCCTTCTTGGGGATGATGGCAGCAAAGTAAATGATTCCCTGAAAGACTGTCAGATTAGTAAAAGGACAAAGTTCTCCAAGCTCAGGTGGTCTGCAGTAGCAGTTGGTCACTTCAATTTCCAGATACAATGTTCTGTTTTTTCAGCTTCTACCAGGGGATAATGCCATCATTGAGGAACACAAGCGAGAGATAGTGGAAGCTAAACAAATTGTCAGAAAACTTACAATGGTCGTCTTATCATCTGAAAAGACTGAGGAAAAGGAGAAAGAAAAGGAAAAAGAAGAGGAGAAGACTGAAAAGGTGTGACTGAGTAGCTTACTTTTCAGTGAAATTATTTGAATTACATTAAACAAAAAAATTGTTATAAAAGCATACTTGTATTTGAAAAACAGTTATGTGCTTCTTGGATGGCTTGTTTTTGTCCTCTGATTGCACTTCTGTTATATCGAATGTGCCAAAATGCATGGTTTGGGTTTTTTTGTGGATTTCTTTACATAAAATGTTCTTCATTCAATGGCTAATTGATTTCTTCCCTCCCTTTTTGTAGTATTGGCACCACTAAGTATGCCCTAGCATTTACATACTTCACAGCTTTTAACAACTGCACTTCTAGGATTCATGACAGTATCATCCCAGTTGATTTCATAAAAATAAGGACATTAGTTCTCTCAATCAAGAATTGGGACATAAAGAATTGCCAGACTTAGGAATGTTGGTATAATTATCCTGCATTGTAGAAGAAGCTTATAACTGAAGATTTTTAGTTTTAACTGCTCACTGTGCTTTCCTTTAAGCCTGTATCTCCATATGTGTAAATTTATACTTTTCATTTAAATTCCTCCTGTGTCAGAGTCATGTTGCCCTAGGTCTAATTTGATTTAGTGTGTCCAAGCCTTATTTTAGAAACAAAATTAATTGATCTCTTAGAGGCCATTCTGTTGTCATTTGAGTGCTTAAGTATTTCTTAGACATCTTTAAAACAAACAAACAAAAAAAAAACCCAAAAAAAGAGAAATGCTTGATATATGCATTTTTAAGTTGCATGCTGGAGTGAGGGGAGGGATACATCAGTCTTGATGGTTGCTGTTCTTTAATTTCTGTATCCTGCTGTATTTCTTATCAGTCTGGTTTGTTTACCTATTCCTAGTTCTTCTACTCTGCCTTGATTCTGTTAGTTTCTCACCTTCATTCCTTCTTTCACCTTCATTCCTCCTTTTATTTTTCTTTCCTAGCTTGAAAAATCTAATTCCATTTTCCTCCCTCAGGCACCTGATACAGTCACTGCCCTCTGGCTCTCAACTGCAGCCACAGCTGCTGCTTAAACAGATTCCTTTCATTCATTCATTCCTTTCATTTAATTTCTGACCCCCCTCCCTTTTGCTTACACCACATTGCTTTGGCCCACCTTCTCTGCTATCAGATGGGGCTGCCCAGAATTTTCTGAAGCATGCTTGTCACCCTGTTCTGATGGAAACGTAAACTCTCGATGGGACATGGGGAGTGTATGCATTCATTGCAAGTAATGTCAGAGGAATTAAGACAGCTTTCATGGCTAAGCTTTAGAATTAAGAACTAGGGAATTTTAAGCTTTAGCAGAAACTGCAGCGTTTTTCTGAAGGATTTAAATGACAAAGTGACATGTGATGGGAAAATTAAGTGCTGTTCTTAACATAAACCAATTTCTGTGACTTCACACGCTGTTAGGCAACGTGTGCTGTTTCTTGAAAAGCTTGTTTCTGTGTTAAAGGTATTTTTGTGTGTGCTTAGCTGTGCACTTCCTAGCAGTTAGGGGAGTAACTACATGTGAAAGCTGTTGTCAGCCTAAGTTTAGGCACATTGTATCAGCATGTCATTTTAATGTACTATTTTTGTTACAGTATCATGGAATAAATGCCTGCATAAGGACAGCAGTGTTTAAAAATTACTGACCTGACTTTTCTTTTGAATCCACAAAGTGCTTATTTTGTGTGGTTAAAATTCATTATTATCTCATGACTGTAATATGAATAATTTAGTCTTGACAAATGTGCCACCTATTTTTACCTTTTAAGATTCATTTGCCATAACTCTGACAGAACATCCAGGCAGGTCAGAGTGTGGCCAGCAGGAAAGGGTTTGACAGCAGTTCCAGACTGCCCCTCTGTGCCAGACATGCCTTAGTTTTTGGAGAGCTCATTTCAGAATTTGCTTACCCATGTGAGCTCTGTAAGTTCAGCATGAATAGAGACCTTACTTGGTTTTGCTATGGAGCTTTCCTCTGCATGTTACCATGTTCTATTCCATTTTCTGTTTTCAAAACTATAGAAAAATATTTGCCAGTGTTAAAGTTTTAAAAGGGGGAAAAAATCCCACTAAAACCATGCAAACTGTAGAACCACAGGAATGTCTGTTTTGTAATTAATTACTGTTCTTGTCAGTTAGCTTTTGTGGTTTAAATGAAATTATATTTTGCACTAAAATAATAAAAATATTTTGTCCTAGACTTGTAATCTTCTTTCCCTGGGTGTAAACATCGTTTTAGGCTTGTATTTACTTACAGCTAGTTTTCCTTACTCTTAGTCACTTAAGAATAGACTTTTACCTTTACCTTTTACCTTATCTTTACCAAGGGACCAGGGAAAACCAGTTTATAACAATAAAATATATCAATACCGTGCCCCTGGAAAAGGGCTTCAAGGCATGACCTTAATTGTAGAGTCCTGTTTCTTCTTATGCCTGTATTGCAAAGGGCATTTTTGGAAAAATTTGTGTAGACTTGCACTTAAGTCAAGAGTCCCCTAGAATAGGTGCTAATGTGAAACTTATTGTTCAGGCACACTAGGACAGAGAAAGGGCTTGGTTTTTTTTTCGTTTAATCTGCTTTTGCAGGAGAAGTTTGTACTTTTAAACCCAGAAACACACACAGCATAAAGAATTCTTAAGTGCTTCCATTGTTCTTAAAAGGTCTTGTAAGGAAATAAGCTGCAGTAGGTTGTTACAGTTTGAAAAACACGTGAACAGAAATACATCAGACAACTTTATAAGTTTTGGGTTTATTTGTAACTTTTTCTTTGATCCAGATGTTAAATTCTTCATGGACTCATTTATAATTTCTTTTGAGGTTTGCTTCTTGTCTAAATCATCTAGCTAAGTTTTATTTTGCATATGTTTTTATTACATGGTTGATATACAAGGCTCTTTTCCTCTAGCTGTAGATTGCAGCTGCTTAAGGAGAAGTATTACAGAGACTTTATGAACACACTTTTTTCTTATTATCTTGCAGCCTCCTGATAATCAAAAACTTGGCTTATTGGAAGCCTTATTAAAAATTGGTGATTGGCACCATTCACAAAGTATTATGGATCAGATGCCTCCTTTTTACTCCACTTCGCACAAGCCGATTGCGATCGCGCTTTGCCAGCTCGTCCACGTGACAGTTGAGCCTCTGTACCGCAGGTAAAGTGACAGCCACGATTCTGCTGCTGCACAGGGGGGGAAGAACAATTTCCTTACAGCATGAATTCACTAATAAACGTAATTATAGATACATTTCTAAAGTTTTCACTTCTGTTTCGTGTGAAATGTTGCACGGTTTATTTTTCAGGGTTGGTGTACCTAAAGGAGCTAAAGGGTCACCAATTTCCTCTTTGCCAAACAAGAGAGCACCAAAACAAGCAGAGAGCTTTGAGGAATTGAGAAAGGAGGTGTTCAGCATGCTTTGTTATCTTGGTCCTCATCTGTCCCATGATCCCATTTTATTTGCAAAAGTAGTGCGCCTTGGAAAAGCATTTATGAAAGAGGTTGGTATGACACAACAGCTGGTCAGAACGTGAAAAATACCAATTACTTTGATGTCAAAAAATGCTTGTCTTGCTAATTGTGTGATACTCAACTACTGAAACAAAGAATTTTGACTCAGGACAAATTTGGAGAATCTTATTTTAATTTTTGATCAATTTTATGATCTATAAACATCTTTATGAACAACTTAAGGGACTTTAGGTTTATAACCATGAATATTTAGTGATAATTTCCCATTATGGTAGTCATATTTTAAGATATTATCTCTGTGTGTATAATTAAAAAACCCAACAGACATGGTGCTGAGTGTCTGGAAGCTTCTACATTATTACAGCAACAGCGTAGTCAGTGAGGATTGATAACCTAATACACGTGCAGTACAAATAATTTCAGCTTTCTGTTCCAGCTGTTAGGTTACTTGGGAAGCAGGGGATGTTGCATCCTTATACTTAATGTCTTTTTTTCCCCCTCTTCTGCCTAGTTGAAATGCTGCAGCTATTGATCTTGTGTCAGTAACAAATCTTTAGATGCTGCTTAAGGATGAGTTTGATGTGGAAATCACTTCAAGTTGCCAACTTCAGAAATTAACTGATCTCTTGAGATTAGTTCCTGTCTTTTGACCATATCTTTACCATGTGTCTATTGAAGGATTGACAGTATGACCTGTTTTAAAAGGCTGCAAGTTGAATTTATATTCTGAACTCCCTTAAAATGTACTTGGTAGTTCAGATTGAGACTAATGATTTCTTTTGCTGCTTTTCTGTCAGCTTGCTATTTAACTAGCAGTTTCTGGTTTATTCTCAAGTCAGCAATAGGGGGTTTAGGTTTCCTTGCTTTTTTAAAAACAGCAGCTCAGAGAAACTTCAAAATAAATAATTTAAAAATTGCTATTATTACCAATGAACAATTAGTCCACCTCCCCAAAACTTAAAAATTATGGGTTTTGTTAACCACCATTTTATTTTAACTTATAACAGACAATTGGAGAGGTTGATTGATCTAAGTGGTACCAGATGGGAAATTTTCAGTTTTATAACTTTTTTTTTCCTAAAAGTATTTTTATTTGTTAGTTGCAGTTGAAGTATCAGAATGCTTATCATTTATATACCATCTGAGGATAGGCTTTCATGTTCAGCTGTACCTGTTAATGCAGAGCTAAGAACACAGATAATTCTTGGGATTGAAGATCTTTTTGTTCAAAATAGCAGATTTTGTCAAGGGAATTTATTCTTCTTAAATTCCAAGATGTGGTGATGGGGTGAGAGACCTACAATAACTTTGGGTTTCATGTAGTCTTTTTAATAAAATCTTGGAAACTTCAACTATTTCCTTACTTCCACATCTCTGTATAATTTCTTGGCACCATCTGGTCCAGAATGGTAAGATTTCCCAGTGGTCAATACTCTATAGCATGCTCATTTCTTGCTGTCCAGTGAGAAGAATGATATCACTTCAGTGATAGCTATTTTGCACTGACAGTGCAGTTAAGTTGGAAATTATAATTTTAAGGGACTAATGCATTTTATTGCTGTCAGCAGACTATTAGGACTGCTTTGTAATTGAAGTATTGAAGGTTTGTGAGAAAGCCCTTTTTCTGAGGATATGTACACTGGAATGGAGATTACTTGGTTATAGGAATCTCTTGTGCAGGTTTACTTTAAATATATAACAGCTTAATGTGTTTTTGACAAGAATGAGCAACATTTTAGCTATTTGCTCTAGGTTGGAACTGTGAAGAAATTCGTCAGTGACAGAGTGGTTAAGGTAACATAGGGAAAGTTATTTTTAATGCATTGTTGCCATCAGCATGTTCTAGTTGTGTTTTAACACAGTAGAAATACTTGTAACTGAAGGTAATTTGACTCTAAGTTAACCCCTACAGTAGTTTAAAAGTTAGACTACTAACATTGCACTGCAGCTTTCATGCTAAAGTGTACCTTTAAAATAATTGTGCACTTACTGGTATGATAGCTTAATATGCTTTTCATGGTGAGTGGAGCAAGCAGAGAGAAAAAGTAATTTAACAACAAAGACTAAAAGCTTAAGAGAGTGTCACTGTGAGAGAAAGATGGGGAAATAATCTATGGCTGTTGGAAACTGCATTGGAAGTCCTCAGATTTTTTAGGTAGAAGGTGAATGCTTAGGCATTTTTTTTCCTCTTCAGTAGGAAAATTCAGTATTACATATGTAATAGCAAGTTTCCTTGTAGCTTTAGCTGTTATTTCTTTTTGGACAAAATATTCCTCTGTATGTAAGGAATGTGTTTCATCCATGCATTTGAATTTCTGTTTAAAAATACTTGAATGCTGACAGATGTGGCAAATTAAATATTTAAGAGATGCTTGGCTCTTCAGGTTTATGCTTCTGCTGAGCTATCCGCTCTTCTGAAACTGTAACTGTTGCATTAACTGTGCTACATTTAACGTGGTTGTCTTTGTTATAGTTTCAGTCTGATGGAAGCAAACAGGAAGACAAAGAGAAAATGGTGAGTTTATTTTGGAGGAAGGTGTTTTTATGCAAGATTGTAATGTGACCAGATGTGCATTTTACTTCTTATTTGCTTGGAATCAGCTGGAAATCCTCAAGCTGTTTATTCTATAAATACATTTCATGGTGGGGAAAAGCATAGAGAAAACACAAATTGGAAGTAGGAGGGGTGTTTATTGGTACAAATTTTTTTTTGTTTAAATTTCTTAATTTATTTACTTCAAAATTTATTATCAAGATTTTCACAATGAAATCCAAATGTCCAGTAGAAATCTAGCTTATAAAAGTGAGTGGGTTTTTTTTTTAAATCAGCAAGTGAGTTTTCAATATGAAGCATCTGCAGTTTTCATTGTAACTTGTTTCTCTTTCTCATTTACTCTGATTTCCTGGATCATTGCAGAGAAAATCTCTTCTGGGTTTTGCGTTCTGTTTTGGTTTTTTTCCCATTGCTGCTATAGTAATTCTAAAATAGCTCAGTGGAAAAGAGAAATGTTTAAGAAAGGTTAAGGATAGGATACCAAAAACATGGAAATTGCAAATGTGTCTTGCGAGCATGTATAATGATTTCAAGTTTTTATCTGAAATTTTGAAAAAGGAAGTAAAGATGAGGAATACCTTAAAACATTGAAAGCAGTTGCCAAAATGAGTTTTCTCCTGTGTTGCACTTCATGCAAGTCCACACAATATCAATTTCTTAATGGTGTGTTTGATTCGAAAACGAGTGCAACCAGCTTTGTTCTAGTACCTTATATAGGCAAATAAAATATTGAAAGTATATATCTGTAAATTATTTACTAAATTATTTATGATGGGAAATACTTCAAAGTCCTATTTAGATTTTTGTTCAGGAAGGCAATCTTGTGGTGTACTTGGGTTTTTTTATTGAATTTTCCATTTGTGCATCTGCACATTGCATGTATAACATTGTTTCTGAGGCACTTCCTGATGGTTACTTTGGGGTTTTGTCTTTATCCCAGGAGACACTGTTCAGCTGTTTGTTGAGTATTACTGATCAAGTTTTGCTTCCATCTCTTTCCTTGATGGACTGCAATGCATGCATGTCTGAGGAATTATGGGGAATGTTCAAAACCTTTCCATACCAGTACCGGTGAGTAGAATGATTTGTTTCCATCCTTTGGAAGGGGCTGTTGAATTGTCAGTTCTAAAATTCCTTTTGCTGTGTAACTTTTCCAGGTACCGTCTCTATGGGCAGTGGAAGAATGAAACATACAATAGTCACCCACTTCTTGTGAAAGTTAAAGCTCAAACCATAGACCGAGCCAAATATATCATGAAGTAAGTAGTCTATTCCCATGAATAATTATGAACTGTAGTACAGTGTATTGCATATCACCAGCTGGAGAAAGAAAAGCTTGATGAATACAGTCCCTGTCTAATGACTTAGTAATTTCCCAAATAGTCTCTTTTCATAAAGTATTTAATGTGTTGTGGTTAAAAACCACCAAATAAGCAAGGATACAGACAAATTTCAAATAGTCACCAATTAGGGTATATAACCTCTGAAAATGTCCCATTAATTGATTTAAAACCTTTTCCACGGATAAGGTTTTTGATAAATTGCTTTGCTTATGAAATGTACGAGTCCCACATATTTTTTCTAGGTGTGGAGACTCTCCTCCAAAGTGTCTCAAGAATCTTGTCATGTTCTCTATAGGTTTGAATGTATGGCAGTAAGTTGAACAGAATGATTTATTCTCGTCCTCAAATGAGCTCAGCATTTTCAGATTTACCTCACATTTGATGTCACTGTCAGAGGGAATTAGGTTCTCTATTTGCCACAAGCAAATGGTGTGGTGTTACAACGTGGTTAATCAGAATCTTTACATATAGGCAAGACAGTAATTGTTTCTGGATAAAAGACTTGGCCTCAGAGCTGTGAAAGCTGGGAACAATTGTTTTGTTTCCCTTCCGACGTTCTGCGTACAGCATAAACCTTTCCTCCCTTCCCCTGTACAATGGATTTCAGTAGTGCAGGTGAACCACAGTTCTGTCAGTTGTATGTGTATAATTTACTGTCTACTTCAGCTATCAGGGTGAGCTCAAATCTTCAGTAAGAAATGCTGTGGAACTGTAACACAAAGAAAGAAATACTGTTTTTCAATGAACAGAATGCAACAAAAAATGACTGATCTGTGGCTAAGTTAAATTTCCAGGAGTAGCTAACAGCATCACAGGGTAGTTTGCTGTATATGGTACAGGTTTCACTGATGACTTCTGAAGGCAAAATGT
The DNA here is from genome assembly GCA_018697195.1 of Certhia americana. Classification (NCBI taxonomy): domain Eukaryota; kingdom Metazoa; phylum Chordata; class Aves; order Passeriformes; family Certhiidae; genus Certhia; species Certhia americana. The sequence goes on from CM031880.1 coordinate 16,641,719, forward strand.
TGAAGCTAGAAGATGGTCCATAGTATTGAGGGACAATTGGATTGGTTGTACTGTCTGCATCTTGGAGGATTTCTCAATTTCCAGTTCTAAATAGATTAATATTTCTATGCTGAGATGTCTTGAAAACACATTTACTAGTGAGAATTTAGTCTCTGAGACTAACAAAGATGTTTCTTCACTGAAACTAACCTGTTGTTTTAATATTCTTCTAGCTTGCCTTTTGTAATAAAATATGTCCTCTCTTACAGGCGTTTAACTAAAGAAAATGTGAAACCCTCTGGAAGACAAATTGGGAAGCTCAGCCACAGCAATCCTACAATTTTGTTTGATTATGTATGTAGTTACATGTATCTGAATGCTATTTCATCCTGACAACAGATAATTGAAGTTCAGGAAGGGACCTGCAGTTCTACTTTCATTATTTTTGTTTTTGATGCAAATTTTAAAATGCAGTAATTTTTTTGTACAGATTTTTAATTTGTAAAATTAAAATTTTTAATTTTAAACATAAACATATGTTTACTATGTGTACATAGTAAATATATGACTTAATAATACTTAGTGATATATTATGTATGGAAACATCTCTTGATTAACCAACTGCAGAAAAAGAATTAATTTGAAGTAGCAGAGTTGGGCCTCAGGTACAGGGATGGCTGATCAGGTTATGCAGAATGTGAATTCAGGTTAAGTTGCTCTGCCAGTTGTCTAAGAGTGGGGTGGAGATGGGTCAGGGTCACTTAGAAGAAAACCTTAAAGCTTTGAAGTCTGAAATACCTATGTAGTTGGGAAGGATTTTTAAGATTGCTGGGTGATACAGAGTGCTGTAAAAATGTGTTGATGGGCCTCCGTCTTACTCACAAATTGATTCACCAGTTTCTAGATTGTACTTGAAGAAATTACTGCTGCTCTATACACACATGCATGTCATGTACCAAAGAGAACATCCTAGAACTTGATTAATGCAGTTTACTTGTAGTCTTTCATGACCTAGCTTCATGTTTTGTTTTGGCTTTTTTTAATTAGTCTTTTATTATTGTATGTAGCAACAGGAAATCCTGCTGCTAAGATTTAGGATTCTTAAGAAATATTAGGAAAAAATGTTTTCATTATTTTATATGGTGGTAATTGAAGAGAGAAATTATACAGAACTGTTTTTACACTGTTAGAGACATGTTTCACTGGTATCTGGAAGGTACTAGATAGATTAACGAGATTGCCTATTTACTTTGACAGTTGTTTAGGACCTTTGAAAAACTAATTTTAGGCATGTTTTGTGTAGGTTTTGAAGACAAGTATTGTTAAATACTTTCATTATGTGAAAGGTAATGAATACTGTCCCTGTTCAGCTGAATGTCTGTTGTAACTTGCAGATTTTATCACAAATACAAAAATATGATAACTTGATAACTCCGGTTGTTGATTCGCTGAAATACCTCACTTCCCTGAACTATGATGTCTTGGCATGTATCCTTTGGTGTAAATTATTACATCATTTATTGATAAAAATGCAGTTTAGCAAAAAATGTAGCCAGACTAAAGCTGTTATCTGTGAGTAAATACTATCTCTTTTCTCTTCTTGCTGTCTTTTGCTGGAAATTTTAGTGAGGTTTGCAAATACCTTTGCACATGTAGTGGGTCATGGAACCCTCTCTGTTAATTCTTTCACACTATGAAAATTATTCTTTGTTTTGCTACTTTCACTCCTGAAGGTATAGTGATCTTGTAAATCGTGAGGTAAATACTGCTTTTAGGTTACTATCTCATGGTTTTATTTTTTTAAAACTGTAACTATGTTAGTATTTGCTGTACTTATATATCATGTTTGGTTAATACAAAAGCCAGAAAAACGAGTCTCTGTAACTTTTGTGCTTGTAAGTTGAGGAAAAATATTCTTTAACTCCACTAAAGATTGTATCATTGAAGCATTGGCAAACCCTGAGAAGGAGAGAATGAAGCATGATGACACTACAATCTCAAGCTGGCTGCAGAGTTAGTATTCTTGTTTTATTTATTACAATAATGTTTAAAATACTTCACCCCCCCTATGCTCTATTCAACCATTGATCATTATGATCAGTATTTCACTTACACTTACTGGCTAATATTTTAAACAAAATGGAGAGCTGGCAAGTTTAATCAATAGGAATTTTTTTTTTCCTTTGTATTCCAGAAATGCATGTATTACTAGGATGCCATATGCAGGTTGTTAATGTTTATTTAATAAAGAGGTGCAGTCACAGCTGTTTCTCTTTGCTTTAGGTCTGGCAAGCTTTTGTGGTGCTGTTTTCCGAAAATACCCAATTGAACTTGCAGGCCTCCTGCAGTATGTAGCCAACCAGCTGAAAGCTGGCAAAAGGCAAGTATTGCACAATGGATCCTTATAAACTCAATTTTTATAAAGTGTTGCTTAGGTGTTCACTGATACACAGGCACTCGATGTAGTTGTTTTTCTAGCAGTGGTAACCTCCATTCAGAGCACTGGGAAGGTTAAATAGCAGAAGGAAAGAATAATATACTCTTTAGTACTTTACTTTTCCTCTAATTGTTTATGAATGTACAAGAATGTATGTGACATTCTTGAAGCACTGATTTTTCATCTTTAACTTACTTTAATAGTTCTCTTAACAGCTCACCAGGCAGGGGAGAAACCTGCCAGTGTGTAATTTCCTAGTAGAAGTTATTGTACATTATTTAAAAAATAAGTATCCATTATATAAAGCAGTGTGACTGTTTTAGTTTTTCTTTTCTAAAAATGTCTTCTCTGCAGGGATGGCTCTTAATATTTTAATATTATTTAAATACTTTATTCAATTTATTTAGTAGCAGTTGAATAGCTTCTTCATGTGGTAATGTCAGTCATACCTCAAAAAATGGTTTCCAATTTGGCTTTTCCTTTTGTCTTTCTTTTGTCATCACTTAGTATTATTGTTTCAGTTACTTATTTAATTTTAATTTTATCACATAGGTATCAGATTTTTTCAATTAGAAATCCCCATATGGTTATTGAAAGGCAGCTTACCAATGGTGATAACACAACATGTTATTTTAGTGTAGTTATATCAAGAAATGTAGTTTTTTCCCCTTCCCTGCAACGTAGACATTCAGTCTCATATGCTCCTCTGTCCCTACTCTTTGTTCTGATGATGGCAATCACATTGAGCTACAGAGGAAGGGTAAGTAATGTTTATTGTCTTTCCCCAAAATCACAACTGTAAGTATTTTGGGGAAAAAAAGTCAATTTAGTACTTGGGATCATAAAAATTAAGTGGATTTACTGGTATGACCAATTTCATAGGAACGTAATATTCAGGTATTTGAACTGGTGCTTATGCTGGTATTGCACAGTTCCTAGACAGAAAACATACTTCTGTTTGGAACAGCAAACAAAAATATGAGCCATACGAATTATTTAGAGATGAAACTTCGTTTTGGAAGGCATGGGTCAATGCTTTTTATAAGCAAGTCATACAAATTTCAGAAGTTAACTGGAAAACATTGCTGCTTTGTGTGATTGGGATACAATTTACGTGGGGAAAGTCTTGTCCTTATGGAATTCAGAGCAGGAAGTAAAACCTAGTCTCCAGGCAGGATAATTATTGGAGTATTTTATATATTCTGTGTTTCAAGTAAAAGTAAGAGGTTTTCCATGTTTTCAAGTAACCTCTCAAGACTGACTTTGCCAGTACATTTCTAAGGCTGTGTACTATTCTAGAAACTCTTAACAAAATATAAAATATTTCATATTCATGAAATAACTGGTATGGATACAGTTTGAAACACAGAAAGCAACAAAAGGGAGCAATAAACTTTGATTAATTTGCTGATGCTTAATAGCACCACATTCTCTACCATCTTCAAAAACAATTAATTTGTTCTCACGGAGTTCTGAAATCCAGCTGTTGAATTGGCTGCATTGCTTTTAAGTATTAGCTTTTTACTTACATTAAAGAAATCCTTGTGTTTGGCATACCAATTTCTTGTTGAAAAAAAAGAATGAAAATGTTGTTTAACATGTTTTGTTGTGCTGCTTTGTAATATATCTTGAATGTCATAGCTTCTGGTTCTTAAACAAATTGTCTTGTTTTTACTTCACTTTTCTGTTTTCTCTGCAGCTTTGATTTACTTATTTTAAAAGAGGTAGTGCAGAAAATGGCAGGGATAGAAATTACTGAAGAAATGACAATGGAACAATTGGAAGCCATGACTGGTGGGGAACAACTGAAAGCTGAGGTGTGTTTGTGTTAAATTTAATAATAACTACGTTATTATTTTTTATTGTTTACTGGTTTTTATTGGTGGTTCTAAAGACTCTGGTTCAGGAACTCTGGTGGCATAGCTGAGAAGAGTGTGTGCTTTATCAGAGCTGCCCCTCTTTTGAGTTTACAGGCCTTGAGACAGGCAGCCAAGGCAATGTAGATGTGTTGAATCTTAATCCTTGTGCATCACAGCATCTGATATTCGGGAGAGAGTGTTCCATGACAGACCTGTGCATTCCAGCAGCCAGTGAGCTTGGATGTGGTGCAGCCTTGCTGCCTCAGCCCTGCTCAGAGGGAATAGCAAATACTGATTCTTCCGTATCTACATTGCAGTACAGGATCCAGAGAGTTTTACTGATGGACAGGAAACTCTACTGTTGTTAATTAATCAGTATTTCTGCAGTCAGCACACACAAGATTCCATTTGTGATGTACTATTTTCCAGCTTGGATAACTTTTTTCTGTACTGTGCAGGGTGGATACTTTGGCCAAATCAGGAATACAAAGAAATCATCTCAGAGATTAAAAGATGCATTATTGGACCATGATCTTGCCCTCCCACTGTGCCTGCTTATGGCTCAACAGAGAAATGGTGTCGTCTTTCAAGAAGGAGGGGAGAAACATCTGAAGCTGGTGGGAAAACTTTATGATCAGGCAAGTAAACACCTGTATTTGAGATCCCCTCCCTTTTGTTGACTTATAGTGTATCAGCACAATATGTAAGGATTCAGCACATAAATAACAATCTATAGAGTTAAATATGAGAATCCAGTACAATAAATACAGATACATAAGAATTTTAAAAGTAATTGCAGTGTTGCTCCATTAAAATATATGTGTGTTTTACAAGTATCTTATATTGACAGGTGACCTCTGAATAAAAGAGCCAAGCATCCTTTGTCATACAAAGTTAAATTCGTAATAAGTGTCCATTGTGTTTTTCTAACCTTACTTTGGTAGTAAAACTTTCTTCTTAAAAAAAAATTCTTTTTCTGCTTTAGGCAGTAGGAACTAGTTATGTTCCATTCTGGTAGAATAGAATGCTCTTGAGTTCTGCTGGCTTTTCTAGGTGGGGTTTTTTATTTTATTTTATTGTTCCCCCATAAGAAATTTTTTGTTCTACTATTTGTTGTTAGCATTTTTAACAAGAAACGAAATGGGGAAAAAAAATAAAAAGCAAATTTTGAAGCTCTCCCTAACTTAATTGTTGAACAAAATAGAAATGTTTGCTAACTTTTTGCATTTTTTACTTGTAGTGCCATGATACCCTGGTACAATTTGGTGGGTTTTTAGCATCAAATCTAAGCACAGAGGATTACATTAAGCGAGTGCCTTCTATTGATGTTCTCTGTAATGAGTTTCACACACCTCATGATGCTGCATTTTTCCTCTCAAGACCTATGTATGCACACCACATTTCAGTGAGTACAACTCTTCCATTTGTCTGCTTATAGTGCTTCTCTGGTACTTGTTACTAGTACACGTGGTAGGTTCCAGATAAAGTTTGTTTGCTAAATAAAACTGGCAAAGTTTTAAGAGTAGAATTAGAAATAGAAGCTGTGGGCTGGAACAGGTTGTCCTTAATCTTCTGAGAAAATAGGCTCATGTGTCAACTTTCACACAGCTGACAAGTCGTAGCTAAAGAAGTCACCTCTTTGGATGTCTTGGGTTATCAGGAGGAACTCTCCTTTCCTGTTCCCTCAAAGGTGTAAGTTCTTCTGCAGGTGTTTTAGCTGGATTTTTGCTGGGGAGGAAAGTGTTGCAGCTGCCAAATGGTGTGCTGTCTTGGGGAAGAAATGAATTTGTTCCTGCATTTAAAAAGTTCAGTATGGAGAACAATTTTACTTGGTGTAGTATAATGTGTAACTATAACAACAGGTAGCAGCATCAGTGAAGACAGATAAATCCATCCAAACAGTTCTTCAGTCCTTGATGTACTGACATTTCACAAGTAAATGTTGTATAGGAAAGTTTTTGGGAAAAGTTAAATTATATTATTAAGTTTAATTTTTGTACATAGCAATTGCAGGTTTTTATTTCTTTTATTTTTTTATCCACAGTCGAAGTATGATGAGCTAAAAAAAGCTGAGAAGGGAAATAAGCAGCAGCACAAAGTTCACAAATACATTACATCATGTGAGCTGGTGATGGCTCCTGTTCACGAAGCTGTGATTTCTCTGCACCTCCCTAAAGTTTGGGATGACATCAGCCCTCAGTTTTATGCTACATTCTGGTCTTTAACGATGTATGACCTTGCCGTGCCACACAGCAGCTATGACAGAGAAGTCAATAAACTTAAAGTCCAGATGAAAGCCATAGATGACAATCAGGAAATGGTATGTTGATATAATTTTGTGGTCCAGTTTAAACTTTCTATCCTTGAGAGAGTTTCTTTTCATGTATTATATCAAGGTTGTTAAGTTCTGGGAGGTTTTGTTATCTGGTTCATCCATACTGATTTACCACCTTAACAAAATTTGGATCGACTTTCCTTCATAATTCCCATATTAAAAGTACTGGTGACTCCACTAAGTGAAAATTACTGGAAAATCAGTTTCAGAAAGCAGGTCTTGACACCTGTACCTATAGTTTGTCTGTTGACTCAACTTTAGTCAGCCAGTGTTCGTAAAATCAGTTAATCATTAGACCAGAACATTTTTGAGTGAGAAGTTGTTCAGGTATTCTTTAGTATTACTAGGAACTTACTGCTCTGTCTATAGCAAATTTTATTATAATACTAAATGAGTTACACTGACATTTTATAGCCTCCAAATAAAAAGAAAAAAGAAAAAGAACGTTGCACAGCTCTGCAGGACAAGCTGCTTGAAGAGGAGAAGAAGCAGTTGGAGCATGTGCAGAGGGTTCTACAGAGACTGAAACTAGAGAAAGATAATTGGCTTCTGGCAAGTAAGTGTGTCTAAGGGAAATGCTGTGGATGTTTTTGTAGTTGTCTCAGTCTCCAGAACTTCCTTGTACTAATACTCTTAATGTTGATTTGAAAATTTGATCTCTTTATGTGTTGAGGTGTATTAGCAAGGTAAAATTTTAGTTAGAAGGTAATGTGTCTTTGCAAATGCTGAGTAGTTTCTTTCTCACCATGTCAAGACCTTTTAAATTTTGGCCTAATTAAGAAAATAAGACATTAACCAATTTATGGAAATTTGTAATTGCAAGTTGGCTTGTACTTGCTAACTGCAGTTAAGAGTCCTTCTAAGTTTGTGTAATTGCTACAGGACCAAAAAATAGGCATGTAATGTCTCAATGATTGATTTAACTTACTTTGTTTGAGTCCTGTCATTAGGAGCAATATGCCAGGGTTTGGGTGGTGGCATAAACCCTCTTCCAATGACAAGATAAGTGTTCTTGCCAGCCTAACAGCCCCATGCAGTGAAACAGCATGCATGTTTCATAGGGCAGATATGCAGCAAGCAGAATCAAGTTTTTTCTCCTACAAAACGTCTGTAATGTTTCATGTTGCTTGTGAACTTTGCTGGTATGGTTAATCTGAAATGTTTTTCTCTGGTTAGTTTTCTTCTCTGGATGAACTTTGAGTTTGTAACTGGGAGTAGTAGTTCGTCTGTTCCAAGAAGCCTAGCATAATCCAGTGGAAAAGAGTTTTGTTGTCCAACTCATGTAAGATCCATCCAACTGGTTTAATGAAGAAGCAGTGTTCCCTATAAATATTTAATGTACTGTAGCAAATGAACTGCAAGAAAATACTGGTTGAAAAATTACAGCATGATTAAAACTTGGTCTATCAGTGACTTTGTAACTTTGTCTACTTAAAGAAGCACCCAAAAGTGTGTAGAAAACAGTTTGCATAGGTATACAGATAACTCTTTGTGTGATACTGGGAATAGCTTATTGTTGGCTCCTGTGCTTAGGCTTCAGGTGTAGGAAGTTTCCCAGCATTGTATCCAGAGGCAAGCTTACAATTTCAGGAATTTGCCCATTGAAGTAAATAATCTGTAATTGTACTGCATGAGGAACTAGAACTGCACATCCACTGTAATAGTGGGATTTATTTTTATTTTTTAGATTATTGATATTTAATTTATTTTTTTAAGACTGGCTTCCTGTCTACAAACTTTTGATAGAGTTAATTAACCTCAAAAATAGGTTAATTTTTGGCAGAGTAGCCTGGTAGCTTTAGCAGTTGGAACCTACCTATTCTCACTGTCTGTTCACTTGCTTTATTTGTACACTTCTGAAGCAACACATACTTGATTGTCCTATGAGCTGTGATTCCCTTGATAGATTTTTTTTTTAAAAAAGTATCAAATGTTTATTAAAACTAGATACTAGTTTTATCTAGTATTTATTTAGTATTTAGAGGGCTAGATACTAAAATTAAACAAAGTCAAGATGGGGTTCTTAGTTAAGTAAAAGCTGACCATCCCTTCTTGAGCAAGCTTTATTCTCTTTATTCTTTTGAGCATTGCAAAATTGAAGCAAGTAAACCCTGGGTTCTGTGACTTGTGGCCTGTGCAAAACCACCAGTGGCCCTTGTGGTGAGGATCATGACTGTTTTTCCTTTGAAGGCATCCATTTGCAGTCTTAAGTTCTGTACTTTCCTCTGACCTTGCTTTTGTGCTGTACATTACTCTCAGCTTGTTTTTATGCTCCTTGTTGCCATGGGACCAGTTTGGCTATGTGTTGAGCTGTTGAGTTTACCAATCCGTGGTTGGTCAAACAGAAACAGGTAACTCTTGAACTTGTTACAGTGCAGTCTTCTACTCAGTGGTAGAATGAAACTTTCAGCAAAACATGTGTGTGTTGGGGTGATGGTTTACTGAAGGCTGCTCTTCTTTAAATTCCTCTATGTGTTTGATTAATTGGAAAAATTATTATTAATGAATTCTATAGAGACAGCATGTTCTTCAGTTTTAAAGGAAAGCAAACTGCAAGTCAGCCCCATGTAGAAAGATGAAAGGAAGTGTTCTAGGGATATAGCAAGTGCTGTTTGCTTTGCTGATGTGCACAATTGGAGCAGGTGGAGAAATTTACTGAAGCTTTCACAGAACCTGTTTTTGGCCCCATTGTGTAAAAGAAGAAATTTTGCCAATAAGAAATAAACATTTGCTACTTCCACCCTGCCATTCTATCCCCACCCTCAAACAATTGCACTTATATTGACTTTTTCTGATCAATGCCAAGGATATGTCTGAAATACAAGTGACCAAATGTACCAAAACCAGAGTATGGATCTGTCATACTGAACTACTTGGGAAGAGAGTAGTTGAATGATAAACCATTAATTTACTTTATTTTCCTTTCCTTTTTTCTCCTCTCAATTTTTTTTTTTTCTTTTTTTAAGAATCTACCAAAAATGAGACTATCACCAAATTTTTACAGTTGTGTATATTTCCTCGATGCATTTTTTCGGCAATTGATGCAGTTTACTGTGCTCACTTCGTTGAACTGGTGCATCAGCAGAAAACACCCAATTTCTCCACACTTCTCTGCTATGACCGAGTAAGTACAACTCTGTGTGTGTTATTTTCATCATTACCACTATGCACATCCCAAACTAGTGTCCCCCTACCTCCCAAAAGAGGTAAAAAAAATCATTACTTGTGTTTCATTCTAGAATCTCTGATAATCAGAAGTTCACTTTTGTACTTAAGATCTTCTGATCAAACTTTTCTTAAACGTTCAGGGGTTTATTTTCAAGAAATGTTTGTGTTTCACTCTAGTGAGTCTGGAGTTTCAGAGTTAAGTCATTAGCTGTCATAGAAGTTGTTTTCAGGTTTTGTAAGTTTTAAGTAATCTGCATTTCCATGGCCTGCTCTCATCCTCTCATTTTAGCTGTGTGTTCCCTTCTGCTGTGGAGCCAATTTTCTTACGCTTGTCCCCCACCAGCAACATCCTTGGGACCCTTCTGACCCTGGCAAATGGTGCTACAGACAATGGGCTATTTGTGTCTCTGCATCTGCTCTTATTTCATGTGTCCAAAGAGCATTTCTACTCAAGTAGCCCTATCTGATGGACTTGTGTGGACCAGGAAAAAAATGCTTTTTGGCATCAGCTTGGCTAGATGTTTACTTCTACCAGTTCAAATCATTGTTAATTTGAAAATAGAACACTTATGTCAATGAAGACACTTGAACTGTCAGTGTATCAGCAGCAGATGCATGCTTGGATTCTGGGCTAAGTGTGAAGGACCAGCAGTTGGGAAACAATATTTTATAAGCAGTTTCTGTTGTATTTAGAAACCAGCTTAATGGTGGTTTAGATGAGAGAAATTTATAATTTTTGTTAGGTTTTCTGCTTTTGTAATTCTGTAAGGTCATAGTAATGTTTTCTTCCTCTATTCACAGGTTTTCTCTGATATTATATATACAGTTGCAAGCTGCACAGAAAATGAAGCCAGTAGATATGGCAGGTTTTTATGCTGTATGCTGGAGACCGTGACCAGATGGCACAGTGACAGAGTCATATATGAAAAGGTATAGGAAATTACTACGATGAGTTTGTTTATTAGAGTATGTACTAACCATTTTGTAATTCAGGCCAGTAAAAATGGATTTAGTGAAATTGTTAGATTTAAAAACAGTCTGATGGCATAATCATAGAATCGACTTGTATTTTATTATAAATCATGTAGTTTTGATAGAAGTAATTTTGTATGGTGTTAAAAATATATTTTCTTAAAAAACCCTTTCCATTTCTGATTTTTATGTAGCTTACCTCAAAGATTATTTAGGGAGCATATGGAAAGTCTCTTAATACTCTTTCCACCAGCTAGTTAAATTATGAATAATCTTTCTCTCCCCCACAACTAAAGTTTCAACATAAATTAGCTTAAAAAAAAATTGTGAGTCTTCTAAAGAGTGCTCATGTCTCGTTCTTTAGAGTTGAGAATTTAGAATTACTGGATTTGTTTCCCAAAAATTAATTTTTTGTATTCTTTGATGTGTGTGTAGGAATGTGGCAATTATCCAGGCTTCCTAACTATATTACGAGCAACTGGATTTGATGGTGGAAATAAGGCTGATCAATTGGATTATGAGAATTTTAGACACGTGGTACACAAATGGCACTATAAATTAACTAAGGTAAATAAACAGAAACCTTACTTTTTTGAATGCTTTAAAAAAAAAAAAACAACTTCATTAGATTTAATTTATGTTTTAGGCTTCTGTGCACTGTCTGGAAACAGGTGAATATACACATATCAGAAACATCCTGATTGTGCTGACCAAAATCCTTCCATGGTACCCAAAAGTGCTGAACCTGGGTCAAGCCTTGGAAAGAAGAGTACACAAGATATGTCAGGAAGAGAAAGAGAAGAGACCTGATCTATATGCATTGGCTATGGGGTAACAACAACTTATTTAAGAAAGTGGTTAAAAGTGGATCATGAAAGGCATCTAAAGACTCGGAACTGTTACAGTCCTAACATTTGATTTTTACCTTATCACAGAAGATTTCGCTATCCTGCATCTCGGTGCTGGCAGTGTGAATGAAAACATTCATTTTGTGCTGGATGATCACTAATTTCCCTTACAAGACTTTAGTAAAACCCTTAAAATAGTAAAGATTTCTACTTACAAGAGCATAGCTTAATTTTAGAGAAATAATATAGCAGCAAGGAGATAGGAGGGATAGTAAAAGGAAGAAAGCCAAGGGCTACTGCTGCAAGACTGGTTAGATATTGAAAGTGCATATGATTCTAAAATGCTTAGTTACATGTTTCATCTTTCTGTGGCGAATATGGAATCATCCTCATATGCCTGAGGGGCAGTTCAGGTTGCCCTAACAGTTTGAAGTTTTGTCAGTAGTCAGTTTGTTCTGTGTGTTTGGTGAGGGCTGTGTGTGTGTGTCGTGAGGAAGAAGGTGTGGAAGTAGGGCTGCTTCTGTGTCTAGTGGGTTTGTTTGTTTTTCTTTTTCTTTTGAGCTCATCAGTATAGGGGGAAGAAACTGCATATCAGTTAGGAAAAACTGTGAAATAAATAACAGATGAACTGTTAGATTAGATCCACATTTAAGATTCAACCCATGTTTTGCTTTATGTTTGTGCATATTTAACAATCTGTGCGACTTGCAGCTATTCTGGACAGTTGAAAAGTAGGAAGCCTTTCATGATACCTGAAAATGAATTTCACCACAAAGACCCACCTGCCAGGAATGCTGTACCTGCAACAGTACAAAATGGGCCAGGTGGTGCTGGGATGCCTACGTCTCTCACAATAAATACAGTTAGACTGGAAGAGGGCACTACTGAGGAGACTGGTAAACACACCTATGATTATTATATGGGTTTTTTTAAGTAGAATTTTTCTGACATTACAGGCTTCTCTCAAAATTTGCCTCGTTAAGCTAAAAATCAAAAATATAACTGTGATGCTAAATCCTATCAGTGCATGTTTATTTTTACTTGGTTTTGGGGGAGAATGGTCTGCTGCCCATTTTAGTTGTTAGCTACACATGACCTGACATAAATATGCTCAGCTACTTGTTGTATTTTAACCAATAGGCTAGAGATTAGCTTGTTGAAATAGAGCTGTTCTCTTTCTTTTTTTAAGCAGATAAACTAAAGGAGAAGTCTCAGGGTGTGGTGAAAGTTATTAATAAAACTGTCAACGCTACACCGAAGGTGACAACAAGCAATGGAAACAGTGCATCTAATAGGTGAGAAAAACTATTCTTACACATTCTCTATTTTCTTCCTTCCAAGCCACAGAAATACACTTGGAAATGACCTGCCTTTTATTTTACTTCTGGGCTCTGTGTAAATAGTTTATATTGCTTTAAAGTTTAAAAAATGACATTATTTATTTCAAAATACATACTTTTACTGATAAATTCATTTCATTTTAGCTACAAAAGATAAATGAGAACATTTGCTTGTTGCTGTTCTGATAAAGAAACAGCAAATTTGAAATCTTACAGTGTCTGCTCCAGGAAATATGAAACATTCAGAAGTAAAACTTGTGTGCTAAAGCTAGAGCTGTGTTTTGTATGTATGCTAATTGGCCTTTTTTTTTTTTTTTTTATGCAGCAAAATTATTAAAGAGAAAGATGATAAAGAAAAAAGTGGGAAGGAAAAAGATAAAGAAAAAAAAGACAAGACTCCAGCTGCCACTCCGGAGATGAAGGCACTTGGGAAAGATGGGAAAGATAAACCAAAGGAAGAACGGGCAAACAAAGATGAGAAAGCAAGAGAGATCAAGGAGAAAACACCAAAGTCTGACAAAGAGAAGGAAAAAGTGAAGAAAGAAGAAAAGGCTTCAAAAGAAGAAAAGTCCAAGACGGTTGTTACCATCATTGAGTCAAAGTCAACTGCAGAAAAGGAGAGAGAAAAGGAGCCATCCAGAGAAAGAGATCTAGCAAAGGAAATGAAGTCCAAGGAAAATGCTAAAGGAGGAGAAAAGGTGCCAGTAGCTGGGTCCTTGAAGTCACCTGTTCCCAGATCAGAAACATCAGAATCTGAAAGGGGTAAGTTTGAATATTTAGTTCCTTTTCTTGTCTAGAAAAATAGAATGTGTCACTTGAAAATCACTGAATATCAAAAAATGCTAGAGAAGTTGAGAGAGAAGCCCTACATATTAAGTAAGATTTTGGAACTGGCTTTTCAATACAGTCCATATCTACAGGAGGTGGTCAGAACATTTCCAAAAGATAAATGACATGAATGTGTGAACTTCACACATTTCCAGTTCTTTGTTCTCACAAAACCTGCCATTTTTTTCATATAAGTCTAAACGGTGTTTTATTAGAATGTATTAGTGTAACTTTGACCACACACGCTTTATAACAGTGTAATGCAAAAACTTTGTGTGAACTTTAAGAGCTTCTTGACAACCTTTGAATTGGAAGAAAACAGGGAATGTGAAAGATACAGGCCTTTGCATCCTTAAGAAGCATGCAGGAAGTTTTATCAGCCCCTTCTTGTATTAAGGACTAGCAAATCCTTAAGTTACTATCCAAGGCAGATGTTGAGTTTTATATTTGTGCTGCTTAAGGCAAACCACATAAGGGAGAGCTGTAATGCATTTCATAAGGTTCACCTGTTCAGGTTCTTCATAGCAATTCTGAAATTCAGATACTGACTTCCATAAAATGGAAGTTTGGAGTGAGCATAATTTTGCAGCAGTTTGTTCACATTACACTTTTGTGCAAACTTTCATAAAAATGGTCAAGGTATGCTGCTAACTCTAGATGGCTTAAGGAAAACAAACTTCACATTGATGCCTGGAAAAGGCTGACCTGGAACAGAGAGTAGACAGAGCAAAAGGATGAAGTAGGTATTTATTGAAAAGCCTCAATAGATACATCCTGGACAGTGCAAGAACCCAGCTGCACTACACCCAAGATGAACCCCAAAATGGTCACAAAATAGATGACCGGTCATGAGGTCCCACACTTATTTATAAGTTTTTGGTCTATTTTTGGAGTCAATTGTCCAATTATAGCTTCAGGTTATGAATTCCATCCTCCTCGTTTTTCTCTCTTCAATTTACTTTTGTTTATGCTCTTGGGCCTGAAATCTGTATTGGTTGTCCTTGGTCCCAAGCTAGAAAAGGAACTGATTTGTCTGCCTACTCTGTGAAGAGAGCTTACCAGCACCCAATGTGAAACCCAGAACTACACACTAAAACAGCGCAGAATCTGAAAAATATAAAAGCTAAAACTTAAGGCATTAATACAGTGATAAGAATTCTAGCTGTAATTATGTTGGTACTTCAGAAAGTGATATTATTTGATTCTCCTCTTTGAACTGTGTTTTAATAATGCCATTGTTGTGTTCTTTCCTCAGAACAAAAACGCCGCAAAGTTGATACACATTCTTCTCCATCACATTCCTCAACAGTAAAGGTTAGTATAGCCTGAGGAAGGCAGCACCCATGTTAGGCTCACAAGTTTGGGATGCCAGTATTCGACTTCCTTCAAGTTTTGTGCCAAGTATACACTGGAGCCACTGGAGGTTTTATGTTGCATTAGAAAATGCATTCCTTTTCTTTATTGGCGGACTGTCTTTTTTTCTATAAAAATATTTTTTAATTTGCCAAAATAATGCTTCAAGGACCTAGCACAAATTTTGTAAAATAGTGTTTGGAAATTTCAAGAGAATTTTTACACAGAAGTGCCTCATTGCTTTAAGCAGTCAGTTTTTTTGGAGTGCAATGGTAGCTACAAGCAAATGAGTCTTTGCAACAGAGTGGAGCATATTTTTCTGCACTTCTCTGAAGAATCTCTAGCACTGAAGATTCCTGGATGATACGGGATGTACGATACCTCTGAATTCATCAGGCTTCTTGATGAGCATCATACCGATATGTGCCTTCTAAGGAGGAGTCTTGAAAGGAGTTCCATTTTAAAGTCTCCTTGGTGATCAGTTCTCCTGTAGTTGTGTATATTCAGTGCGCATGCAGCTTCTGTTGTACCTTCCCTTCGAGGTTTGTTTATTTCCAATGGGTTCCCACCATGTTGAGCCCTGCGTTACGATAAAACCAGATGTGGCCACCAAGCCTCCTACCCAGCAAAGAGAAACCCCAAGCACTCAAGCGCAGCACAAAACCATGGGCGTAGCCTACTTGAAGACTCAGGGTAGCCATTCCTTGCTCCATATTTATGTTATTTCTAAACCATCTATGTTCATGGAATCTTTGAATTTGCAGTACGTTGAACATTTAAAACTGTAAGTTACCAATACTTCATCAAGAGCACTGATGGATTATGTGGGTCTTTAAACTTCACCATCTTACAAGCTCTTCTCTTTTTTCTGTTTTTTTTCAAAGTACATTTTTTTCTATATAAGATTTACTTGAAAGATTTAACTTAATTTTTGAGAAATCAAATAGCTTTTACTAGTTTTGAGGAAACAAGTGATAGTGATAACTACTCAGTGATGACCTTTTTTATGAATGGCAGCATAAGGTCATATTAGAGTGACTTCTACCACGTTTAACTGAAAGTGGAGAAGATACAGGTTTAAAAGTATTTTAAACCTGTTTCACCTCTTGTTCAGCTATATTTAGAGTTAAGGATACTTTTTCTTTATATTTTTGTCTAGGCAGGAGAGTGTTTTCACTGTTTTAGGAAGAGTCAGATGTAGACTTCTTTTGTAGTTTATTTAATAGCAATCTAGAGAATAGACAATGACTGTCTTTTTTTCCCCCCCTACTTCCTTTTTAAAGAGTATTTCAGTTTCTAGCTTTATTCAGAGTACGGTATTAACATAAGATTTATTCCAGAAGGAGTAGCTGTTTTTTGTTTCAAGGGCACGGCCGTGCTTCCCAAAGTCCCTCTGGTTTCTGACAACTATTCCAGCTCACGTGTCATCTCCATTCATTTTCTACAGGACAACCTCAACGAACTCAAGGACTCTTCAGCAAAGGTTTGAATCTTTTAGAAACCAGCCAAGTTTATTGTTGCGTTTTGTTGCAGAGAGAAGTTAGCTTTTGTTTTTCCATGAGAAAGTCAAATTCCATTCCTGTAAATACTAGCATAGTAATAGAGGGATACTTTGGTTTTCTTTTTTTTTTTTTTTTTTTTTTTTTTTTTTTGTCCTGGTGTATAAATCCTCTCTACAGGAGAGATGGTTGAAAATGTGGAAGCAACAGAAATCCCCTGAATTTATCTTTCTGTCAATATTCTGAAGAGATGTTATATGTCATCTTCTATTCCCCTCTAAAACTTGTAAGTAGATGGAAATGTCCTTATGATTAGGCCATTTGTTTGGCTGAAAAGCTAATGGAATAGCTAAAATAGTTCTTAGAATTGTTTGAGAGGTTTTGAATTATATTTTATACTGATTAAAGAACAGTAGTTAGTTAAAGAATATTTGAGAATATTCTGGAATATTGATACTCTTTCCCCTTACAACAGTATTCATGTTCTAGAACTACAGTGTTGTGTTTTTAAGCATCAGAGTCAGCCTCCTGAATTATCATCTTTGTGTGTTTGCTTCCTGGAAATACACTTCAGTTTCATTATCTTAGGAGAAGGGATACTAAGGAATGCTCTCAGGAGTTCATAAGAGTCAGAATCCCTAGTAGGAAGGGACCTCAAGGATCAGCTGGTCCAGCCTTTTTGGCAAAAACATGGTGTAGGCAAGATGGCCCAGCACCCTGTCTAGCCAGATTTCACAAATGTCCTGTGTTGGGGTATCTATCACTTTCCTGTGGAGATACTCCAATGGCTGATTGTTCTTATTGTGGAGTGTTTCCCTCTTATGTTCTCAAGTAGATTCCGCCCAGCAGGAACTTGTATCCATTATCCATTATTTTTCTGTGCGACTCCCTGTTAAAAGGGCATCTCCTTTGGTAGTAACCCTTCAAACACTGGGACATGATGCCAAGGTCTCTCTTCTCCTGGCTGAGCAAACCCTCTCTGCCTTCCCTCTCTGTCAGGCTTCCCAAGCCTTGGATCAGCCTTTGTGGCTCTTCCCTGCACCATCTCCAGCCTGTCCACATCCTTTTTGTGTAGCAGGAACCAAAACTGAACACAGTGTTCTGGGTGTGGCCTAACAAGCCCTGGGAATATTGTATTTTGGACAGATTCTGTAACTATTTTGTTGCTGTTTTTAAAACTCAAGCACATTGTAACTGTTGTACAGTAACAGTCACAGCCATTGTACACCTGCTGATACATCAGGGGATCTGACTGATAGGAAATGGGTCAAATCTTCTAAAGTTGCTCTTAAAGTCTTTGATTACACAGTTGGTACCAGTGTGTAGCTAAACTGCACAAAGGTTTATCACTTGGAAAATGCTAACCATTTGGACTTTCTGGATATTTCTTGGGTTTGCCTAGGATTACGTATATTCACTTAATTGGAAAATGTGTTGTGGATTTCCATTTTCTGTCTATATTTACACTGTTGTTTTAGTTGTAGTTATTTTTTTGCAAAGTGTTCAGAACACTTTGTATGTTTTAAATCAAAATAGCTGTGATTCTGGACACTTGCTGATGTTTTTTTACCAACTGTATCAGATTATAGGGATAGTGTATACGAGAAATATCCTTTAGTCTTACCATAGATGAAACTACAGTGTCTGTAGATGGAATCCAGATTCTTTTATAAATCATCATCATCATATTTTGTATTTTTTTTTTTTTTAATTAGAAGACCATAGTACTTGTCTTGAGCTTACCTCTGCCTGAAGAGCGGTATATGAGAATCTGTAAAATCTCACTTTTCCCTTCCTTATGTATGAGTTAAGATTCAGCTGGTTAATTGAAGTTTTGCCTGGTTTTATTACTTAAGCTAGAGTTTTATTTAAAAATGTTTATTTTACTTATTAGCACATTGATTTAATTAAGCAGGCAGTGGAACTATTTGTAATTAAATTAACAGCAAACAGCTTTATTTTTCTAGTTAATTTGAAAAGTTATGTTTTAGAATTAACTGTAATGTGTTTGTGTAGACTTAGCTGGAAGTGTATTGCAGTTGTGTGACCTTTTAATGGATTTATTCTTTAAGTGTTTGGGGAATGGGGGGTGTCCAACCCATTCCTTCCTTTTCTAGATGCTCTTTTCTAATCTTTCTCACTTAATGAACTAATCTTCACTCTTCAGTGCCATTCTAACAGACTTAAGGCACTTCATGACAATGTTCCCTGTACATGGTGTAAGACAAGTTAAATGTTCTTTACTTCCATGTACTTATTTGGGGAAGGGGTGGGATGTTCAGGAGCCTGTAAGATTTATGAATTCAGCTTCCACTGAAAGTTAAAAGTCTAGTACTGTTGTCTGTTTACAGACTTCCTTTATTCCTGACTGGGCTCAGTTTCTGGAGGTAGAAAATGGAAATACTGGCTTACAATGCAGGTTCTAAAATAAATAGTGCCAGACTTGAGTTAGGGGTTTTGTTGGTTTTTTTTTTTTTTCCCTTGCTTTGGAATTTGTCCAGTTTACAAATCACACCGAAGCACCCAAAATTTGATGTGTCATCAGATGGCAGCATTTCTAGAAGCAAGCTGATAAAGTCTTTCTGGTAAAGGTGGGGGAGGATGGGTGTAGTTTTCCAAAACTCTGCTTTGGAATGGTAGAAGAGCAGTGGAATCTGTTGTGAACAGCCATGGGAACACAAGAAATGGAACAGGGGAAACCAAAGCTATGAGTTTGCTTTCTCCTGTGGAAAGCAGCTCTAGGAGACAACTGAATGGGCTGTTTAGAGAAAATATATTTGCATGTCATTGTCAGCAAAGAAGAGAGCAGGGATAAATTTACTTGTGGAATGGCATTGTAGGAAATGGAGTAAGAAAAGAGGAGTGAGGGAAAAGAGCAAAAAGAAATACCTATGAAGGTTCAGTCTCTGTTGTAGAATAACCATACTCCAGCAAAATAATAAAAGGAAAGAGACCTAAGCTTTATTAGTGTGACTTTTAACATAGGATCACTAACACCAGCTTTTGGTAAGTTAAACATTTACTGAAACTGGGGGAGGACAGGATTGCTTTAATTTTGAAAGTTGTTTGAAACACTCATTGGTTGGGTTCAAGTGATACCTAGATTGTTTTGAGCTAATCTTCCACTTACCTCTTTTGTTGGTGCTCTCCAAGTAAGGTGCCTCTCTAAAAAGAAATACAAAGATAATGAAGATGTTTTAGTCCCCAAATAAAATTGTTAACTCATGGAACTGGGGAAAGATTGAAGTGTACTGATTTAAATGTGTGCTAGTGTGACTTAAATACCAAGGGAAATGGTTTTAATTTAAAATGTGCTCTTAATATTTCTTTGATCTAAGTATATAATTGTTCTAAAAAAGACAGATATAATTACAGTGATATATCCATATTTATACAACACATGTGCTACCTGTTTTATGGAACTTACTAGAATTGGTTAGAAGAGAAAGTGGAGTAACAATCTAGAACACATTGCAGAAAAAGCCGATTTTTTTCTGTGTTCAGCTGTTTTTCTCATTTGAAGGTTAGAAATTAGATTAAAAGACATTTAAAGTATTGTCTTAAATACTTTGTTGATAAAGGTTATTCTTTGAAAATAAATTACAGCTTGTTTAAAGAGGTGATTCCATTCATTCCAGGCAAGATTGCAGGTGTTAACTGGGTTCAGTAACCTTCATATCCTGTTTCTGTAGCCCTGTGTCTGATTCGTGTTCATGCATCCAACAGTCCTGGTGAACAGTGTTGTGTGTACTTAATATAAATGTTTCAGTTAAGAGAAAATATCCTTGAATTGAGAAAATTGAGTAAATAAGCTGTAAGTTAAATTATAGATGACGAGTTTGAACATGTCTTGAGTCACTCCTTGTTTTGCTAATAAAGTATTTATGTTTAATATTTGAGCTAGACCTGATATGTTAGAATAAGACTTCTTTTTATTTACGTGTCTAGGAATACATATTAATATTTGGTGATGTTGTCTTAATTTAACAGCACTACATAAACCATACTACTCCAACACTGTCCAAGAGTAAGGAGAGAGAAGTGGAGAAGAAAGACTTGGACAAGTCAAGGGAAAGATCAAGAGAGAGAGAGAAGAAAGATGAAAAGGACAGGAAAGATCGAAAAAGGGTTGGTGGCATTTTTAATGAACTAGTTTAGACAGTTGGTATGTGCTTGGAAAGCTTTCTGTTCAAGCCCTTGCAGTGGTAATTTGCTGTACAGCCCATCTGAGCAGAAGTGATCTATATCAGATGTGGCTTTTTTGGTCTGTTACCCTTTCAAAGGTCCGTTTGCAGTGATGTATTCAAACCGATCTCCAGAAACCTCACGTGAGATGTAACAACGTTCTGAGGATTCAAAAATCAGTTCTCCAAAATAAGAATATAAGCAGGTGCTACTTCAGGAGTATGTTTTAGTCTGCTAACATCTGCATAATTGTATTTGTTGCCAGGATCATTCTAACAGTGACCGAGAGGTACCACAGGATTCAACTAAACGACGCAAAGAGGAAAATGGCACAAGTATGTATTTTACTTTTTGTGTGTGTTTGTTGGGCTTTTACTTGTTGAAAATTACAACTTTCTGTTCTGTTTTTAGCTGGTTCTTCAAAACATAGCAAAAGTGAAAGTCCTTCTGATTCCCCCCGCTTAAATGAAAAAGAGAAGGAGAAAAACAAATCAAAATCTTCAGGAAAAGAGAAAGGTGACTCAATCAAAGCAGAAAAGATGGAGAAGAGCTCCTCTGGTAGCAAAAAGGTAAAATAAGCTGTTCTCTTCCTGCTTATTTGTTGTTGTTGCTGACAGAACAGGCTGGTATTTTTTTCCTAAAATCTATTGCTGTTTTATAGCATAATTAAAACGATACACTGTGAATGTGTAAGAAAATGCTTCTGAAACCTCTGGTAATCTTGTAGCTTATAATATCTCAGAGTCAGTCCTGGCAGGAGGAGGATAGTTTGGAGGGCTACTTCATTTTGGTAGTAGCCAGGAAAATTCAAAACTTATACTTTAGGTTCTGAATAGTCTAAAATATTTGCAGACTGCTTTGGTAAGCAAGTAGATGAGAATAGGCTTAACTTACCTATAAAGTAGTCTGTAATTCAGATTTCCATGTGCATGTGTCAGCACATCTTCTTTTGGTGAAAGCAGGTATGTGCAGTTTATATTTGCATTCACCAAACAGTGGTTCCTAGTTGTAACTCTGCTGCTGGCACTTGCCAGAGAACTGGATGAGAAAGACAAAATAATCTCAGAAATCACAGAAGCTGAATAGAGTCATTTTGAGTGAAGATTTTTTTTTCATCTGTGTCCAATTATAATATTAAATGTTACATTCCTCCTAAATGTCCTGTACAATGGGTACCATAATAAGCTATTTCTCATATGTGTATTTTTAAAGGAATCAAGACATGATAAAGAAAAAGCAGAGAAGAAAGAAAAACGGGAGAGTACTGGGGGGAAAGAAGAAAAGAAACAATATCCTTTAAACATTGACATTTCAGAAAATTTCCACAAATGAGCTTTTCTTTTTTTTATATGTAGCAAAATGTATCTCTTTTTCCTTAATACTGGTTTTACTCATAAATCTTCAGACAAGCATAGATAATGAAAATTCTTTCCGGCAAGGTAAAAATGTTGGTTACTTAATTTGTTTAATTTAGTATCTCCTGTGGGTCCCTTTGACTGGTAAAGGATATAGAGGCAAAACAGCCTGAAATCACCCAGGGTGACAGGGTGGTGGTTTGGGGATTTTTGGTTATTTTGTGGAAATTTTTTTTTTTTATTGATGCTGTTTCATGTTTGGGGTTTTTTATGGGCACGTGTGGGTTTGGTTGGGGTTTTTTAATATTACTATTATTTTTTAAAACATTATTGTTATTATTATTTGTAATTTTTTATTGCAATCCAGGGGAAAAATATTTCCCCATTATCATCACAGAGATAATATAGATGCTCAAATATTTTGGGGGGTGGGAGGTGGGGGGTCGGGAAAAAGAGGCAGGGAATGTGGCAAGTCAGCAGCATTTGTTGGAATCTTTGTTACTTTTTCCAAGAAAAGTTGCCATACAAAAGCAGAGGCTGATTCATGTCATTCTGATAGTTGTCACTCCTGATAATCTGTTACTTAACATAATAACTTGCCTAATAGGTGGCAAACTCATGTTTTGTATCTTCTTAGTTCAACAAAAGCTGTAGCTTTTAAACCACAATGCTGCATCATGCAGTTGGGTCAGCTCAGTGTTTCTGCATAATCTTTTATCTGGGCTGATCTGAGGAGGAAGAAGATGAAGGGAAACATTAACATGGAAACATGGACTATTTAAAGAAAAGAAACTTCAGGGTATTTTGTGTACCCTTATTCAGACTGGATCTTCTGGAAAAAATCAGTTGTTCTTTGAAGTTGTTGGGGCTCTGAATGGTTTGGGGGTTTTTCAGACCTATGCAGATGGACATTTAAATTTCATTTTATGGGTATGAGGGTAGGAGTTTTTTCTCCTCTACATTGAGCCATTTTAAGAGTCTTGAAATATTTTCAGTTATTTGGAAAGGAAAGTGTCCCAGTGAACTTAAATTAGTTCACCTGATCTGTCCAACTTTCGTCAGAGACTGCTGTTGATCTTTATACATAAGGCCATGTAGAGTTTTACATTTTAAGGAAAAAAAAAGAGAAAAAACAAAATCTGAATGTCTGAGAAGAGTTTCCACTCATGGATTGTGGCCTCAGAGCAAAGGGGTCTTATTTCAGGAAGAGTCTCATGTTCCATTTGGTGTCAAGGCTCATTCAGCCACGGCAGTGATTCATTCAGCAGGGCACATAAGTGAAGGGGTTTGAGTAACAAAGCTTGTGCTGATACCAGGTGGTCTTTGGTGGTAAAAACATAGGACTTCAGGTTATTGCTTCTTAGTATTCTTTCTTTTTATCTTCTTGAAATAGTGGAATGTACTTCTGTGAATAGTTTCTGAACCGGAAATTACAAGCATTCTTTGGAAAGAATTTGCAGGAATTTTCTTGGCTCTTTGTCCTTCATGGCTGTTATTGTCTGATCACTGTAGAGGAGTCCCAGCTTTTCCCCTAGTCTTTTAAATACTGCTTTGGAACAAAAGAAAAAAGGCAGACTTGGTAGATGAAGTTCACTACTGAGCACTTACAGGTTCTTTAATAATAAAATATGAAGTTTTGTCTTGACTAGCAATTCAATATAAAGTGAGGATTGTCATTTAGTTAAAAAGCACAACTGTGTTCTGCTGACTGTAAGTACCAAGTGCTCAGGTAAATGTCAGTTGTACTGTGAAATTCACATCCAGATGTGTAATGGGCTGGAACTCCTGGCCTGGAACACTGACAGCACCCCACTGTGTGCATAGTGAAGTATGAAAAACTGCTTTGTATAGCAGCACGGTTGTGGAATCTCATCCTGTGCTCCTGTTAGATCTTTGATATCATTCTTCCTGTTCAGTGTGTGATTGACTGCATTTATTTCTTGCCTAATTTAGAGATAGTAAGGTTTTGAGGGGGTTGCACCTCTAAAGTTTATACCCTCACAAGTGACTACTTGTTTCCTATTTCTATATTTAAATTAGTGTTTCACTACTTACAGTGCAGTGCTCATACTAATGTAGTTCTTGCTGTGGAATAAGCTAGAGTTAGGGAATGATAAAATTAGTTTTATATCCCCCCTCATTCTTTGAGTTGTGAATGCAATGAAATGTCAAGTTCTAAGATCAGTGTTCATTTGAACATCTATTTCTAATTATGTACACCTTCATTGCAGGTGACATTGAAATGGGAAGATATCCAGCTGTGACCAGAAATGTATTTTCCAGAGTATAGATTGCACAGAAAATTGTGAATGAAGAGGACCCATCTGCATCTCCTTAAATTATTCAGTTCTCTGCTTTATTTCCCCATGCTAAGGACTTAATTGTTAAGTTGTACATTACTGTATTTTTAACTTGTTGCTTAGTTTCTTATACATTTATTTTCAGTACCTGGCTGAAAGTGTTACCTATTCCATATTTTAGCACAATGTGCTGCAAACAAACAGTTGCCATAGTGCAAATGAGGTTTCATGTGTACATAGTTCCACTTTAGTTTGTCCAAAATACTGCCTGAGTTTAGTAATTCTTTCAGTTTGAAATTGCATTCTTTTAGATGTTTGAAAACCACAAATAAACAGTTATTGAAACTTTTTGGATTTACCTCATTTAAACTCAGTTTTTATTTATTACTTGGCCTGTTTTTAATATCAGTAACTAAAAAAAACAAAGTGGGAGCACTGTTTTCATGCAATGCTTAGGGATTATTTGTATATTGTGTATAACGTTGACTTGTTTAAAAAAAAACAATGAATGAACCCTTTCCCATCCCAATCTAAACCTGTGCTCAGTTGTCCCCTGTTACACCTTTTGTTTGTCATGTTGTTTTTAGATTGATTGGAAATGCTCTCTTCAAAACTGAAATAAATTAAGTTTCAGTTACAGCTACAGGAGCTTTGTATTGCTGAACTTTAGTCTGAAAATTTCACAATGACATTTTTAAAAAAAAAGGAAAAAAAAGAATTTTTTTATCTGCTAAATTCTACCAGTGTAACCTTTTTTCTAAATAAACAATAGTTTTCTCAATGGGTCGTAAATCATTCTCTGTGTGGTCACTTTATTACTTCTGTCGATTGTTACGTTAATTGGATGGTAGTTGGGATCATGGTGGGTGTGGTTCCTGTCTCTGCCGAGGAGCCCTCTGTACCTGCCCTTTTTTAGATGCCAAGGGCAGCTTACAGAGTGTGGTGCCTGCTGGGCAGTGACAGATGTGCTGCCCTTCTCCAGTGGTGTCCAACGGCTCCAGGTTGGCCTTCCTGCATTCAGTCAAGTTTACACCTTTCTTTTGAGCCATGTCCCTTGTCCAAACACCATTAAAATCTCAGTTTTGTGTCAAATATTAATACTATTAAAGACAGGGTTTTGGTGAGACTTTTTTTCTATAATATAAAGGGAATTTTGATCAGAAGTTGAGCATCCCTGGTGCGTATGTGCTTTCAGTAGTCTGGGATTTGGAACAGAAGCATGTTGTCTTGATGCATGTATTCAAAATAGTAAATATTAAGAAATTGTATTGTTTATAGACTTGGTCAGTCAAACTCTTCTGATTTGCTTTGTTCCGACTACTGAGTGAATCAGAGAAGATTACAAATCCTGGCCCTGCAGTGAAGGAAAGATGCAGACAAATTGGGAAGAGAATTGGGTGAGATTTATCCAGCTAATTTGAGGGGAGAAAGAATTACTAAAAAGAGTAACTAAGCTAAATACTCCACTCATTTTAATTACCTCATTGGGGCGGTCTAAAATGAAACACTTCTGTCAAAGTCACTCCAGTCCTTGGGCTTTCCTGGAACGTGACTGAGGTGAGGCTTTGGGCAGAGCCTCAGCTGCCAGCCTGCCCCAAGCCCAGGGCTACCACACCAAGGTGGGCGAAGGTCACCATGCCCCCATCTCTGGATGCAGTGTAATCTCCGAAGACCAGGAGAACACCTGTCATCCCAGGCACTGACAGGGGAGTTGAAACAACAATTTAGGATTCAGCTTGGAGGAAGCGTATGCCTGTCCTGGCAGGAGGGTTTGTCCTCACCTGTGAGGCCACTGGCACGGCAGGAGCAGTGTGGTGTTTGCACATCCCTGGAAGAAGTAAGGGGGAGGAGAAGGGATGTGGTGTTGCACTGACCTTTCATGGGTCTGGCAAGTGCAGGGACACCCCCAACAAACTGCAGCAGTCAAAAGGGAAAGATTAAACTTAGTGCTGTGGCTGAGGTAACATGGGTGTGCTCTGCAATGTCCTGATTTCCTGAGAGGGGCCACAGGAACAGTTTCTGGCCAAGTTCATGCCTGTTTGGGAGGGTTTTCTCCCCCAGATAGATTGCAAAAGACAGCTGGTCCTTCTGATCCTTCTTCCTTATGTGGGTCTCTGCAGGGACACAGATGTATTTGAGGAGTTTGTAAACAGAGTACAGCCCTGGGGAAGCAGTGAGTCCCAGAGGGCTGGGGCCAGGTTGTGTGGCTGTACATGCCACTGGCACACTCACTGACTTTGTGGCTGAGAATCCTGTGTCCAGCTCTAGGCTTCATGGCAGGAAAATCGTTGAGGGCTGGAAAGAGAGCGGCAGCAGAGCTGGGGAAGGGTCTGGAGCACAGGTCTGACGAGAAACAGCTGAGGGAGCTGGGTTGTTCAGCCTGGAGAAACTGAGGCTGGGGACAGCCTGATCCCTTTCTACCTCTCCCTGGATGGAGGTTGTTGCCAGCTGGGTGTCATTCTACTCTCCCAGGCAACAAGCAACAGAACAAGAGGAAACAGCCTCAAATTGCTTTAGGGGAGGTTTAGAATGGATAGCAGGGAAAACTTCACTGAAAGGTTGATCAGGCATGGGAACAGGCTGGTCAGGGCAGTGGTGAAGCCCATCCCTGGAAGTGTTCAAACGATGTGTGAATGTGACACTTAAAGCCGTGGATTTGTGGTGATCATGGCAGCGCTGGGTTAAGGCTTAAACTCAATGGTAAGTCTTTCCCAACCTAAATGTTTTTATGATTTGAGAGGGTTGTGGGGAAGTGCAGACAAGCCTGGGAGGGTGGGCAAGCAACCCTGCCCTGCTGTGGTCTTGGCCTATGGTCCTGGGGGAAAACCTGGTACCCAGAACCCATTAATTAAGCCCTAATGTGATGTTCTAATTGCTCTGTAAAATCTGCAGCATCTGCGATAGGTGACAGCTTCAGCTATTTCGTAATGAGGTGTTTTCCCTCAACACTGGCAAACGTCCCTTGTTTAAAGGGCAGGGGAACATTAAATAAACACCATTTATATTTATTTGCCTGGGATCAAACCACGGCTCTTACATTAATTTTGGAGGATTTTTTGAGGCAATTAGCCTGCTCGGGCCATATTTGGAAATCAAATGGAATATTTGTCGAAAGGCTTGGAATGATATTAAAGATCTGCTTCACCAGAGAACGGGGAAGGAGGATGCTCAGGCTCGCGGCGCTGGCCGAGGTGGCCGCAGGGTCCGGCGGTGGCGGGGAGCGCTCCCCCTGTCCCCACCGCTGCATGTCAGTGTTGCACCGAGCACGGCGTCGCAGGGATTTCCCCCCCCCTTCCCGAATCCAGGGCTTCCTGGCGTTACAGAACTGCAGAACGCTTTGGGTTGGGTGGGGCCTTGGAGATCACAGCGTTCCACTTCTCTGTCGTGGTAGGGATGCCGTGAACTAGACCGGGTTGCTCTGAGACTTGAATGCTTCCATCGGTGGGGCAACCACAGCTTCTCTGGGCAATCCTCACAGGGAAGAATTCTTCCCACGTATCCAATCTAAACCTATTCTCTTTCAGTTTAAAGCTACTCCCCCTTGTCCTACCACACCATGACACGTAAGAAGTTCTTCTCTAGCTCTCTTGTAGCCCCTTCAGGTACTGGAAAGTGCTCTGAGGTCTTACCAGAGCCACCTTCTCTGTGGGCTGAATAGCCCCAACTCTGGGGCTGTTTCCAGAAGAGCAGGGCTCCAGTCCTCTGAGTTTCTTTGTGGCCTCCTTTGGACTCACTCCAGCAGGTCCATGCGCTTACGTTGTGGCCCCCAAATTGGCCACTGTTCCAGGTGGGATCTCAGAAGAGCAGAGAGAGTACAATAATCTGCCTTGACCTTTCTGGCCATGCTTCTTGTGATGCTGCCCAGGATATGGTTTGTTTTCTGAGCTGTAAGTGAACATCAGTTATCCCCTTTCCCCCACTGCTCTTCATGCCCCCCCTCTGTCCCTGCAGCAGGCACCAAGCCCTTGTCTCCTCTCCCTGCTCTTGTGGCCCTGCCCCCAAACCTGCCCACATCAACTGGCCCAGGGCCCAGGAACTGTTCTCCCACACTCTCTTCTGCTTCTGTATTCCTTTAATCAATTTCTGGTGTTACATCATACCCTTCCCTACTTGTTACAGCATATCAAGCATCTGCCACATGCTCATTAATTGGTCAATTACTTTATTTATGTGCTAAACATTATCTAAAACACCAGTCATTACCAGCATCATGGCTCCAATTTGTGTAGTGCATTTTTCACAGGCTTTAAGTGCCTCACTGTCTTCTTGCCATCAAGGCTGGGGTGCATACCTGCACCCCTGTTAACCCTTTGTGGTCTAGTAACCAGCTTAGTCCCATTCTTGAGCCCTGTGCTGAGAGGGCAGGTCACTAATCACTGCCAAGTTTCCCAGCCCTTCCTCATAGTCATTTCTCTTTGGATTTATCTTGTTTTCTACTGCTGCCTTCAACTCCTTTCTGCCTAAAATTATGATGAAGTAAGAAAATCCTGAAACCATAAAAAAAGCAGATGATGGAAGAATCCCCCATAACCGTCTGCTGGGGCAGGCCAGGTGCCATCACACGTCCTCATCTGCTCTACAAATCAGCTCTGAGTTCACCCTGAGGTGTCAGCTCTGCCAGCTTGCTCAGAGGTGCCAACAGCCTCCTCACTAATGGGAAATTGCTGCAGAGAAGGATCTTGTCCTCTTGCTCTGCTGTAAGATGTCCTGTCATTCTCAAAATGCCACAGTGGCATAAATAATTAAAGGCTATAACACTTCAGTGATAGAAACAGCAATAAATAAACACTTGGGGTGTGCACCAAGGTTTCATTATCCTGCCCTTGGTGTCAGCCCATGGAGGCACCACCATCCAGCACATCAGCCAGCCAGTGCCATGGTGTCCAGCACAACCAGTGCTGCAGGTGCTTTCAGTGACCTTTACCAGCTTCACCATGGAAGGACAGAGGTTTGACTGCTGCCCTGGTAAGGTGTGTATGGCAGCTCAAGTGCTCAGACTCCTCTCTGGGTACCAGGTGCTGTCTGGCTGCTCCTTGCCTGGTGGGCCAGCTGCTGCCAGTGCCTGAGCCCCTAGCAAGGGAAGCTGGAAAACTGTTTTTGTTGATGCTCTTGCAATGATGGTGCTGTAATACAAACCAGTCTCAGTAATTTCTCTGTTATTAACTGATGAAATAAAGACAAGAAAGCCCAAGAACAGAGTCAGAGCAGGACTGGGATGCTGATGAGCAGATTTTGGCCAAACCTGCCTCCCACAGGGCACAAAAAATGGGGATGTCCCATCGTGGTGCTGGGGCTCCAGCTGGGGCTCCTGTCTGGGAGAGATGCAGCAGTGGTGCTTTGGCCCTGCTGGTGTTGTCCCATGGTGTCATGCCAGCCCGGGCCCTCCCTGCAGTGCTGGGGGCACTGAGCACAGCTCAGCAGCTCCTTGGGCTATGGGTGCCGCTGCTCCTGGGGACATTGTCCTCCCTGGTACAAATTTCAGATGAATTATATTCTTGGTAAATACTACTATGAGATTTATAATATCCATGCAAATATTATCTCTGTGCTTAAATCCTTTAGGTTAATTGAATAGAACTATCATTATCCAGATCTTGTTTATGTATTGCTGCCTGCAAAATAGAGGCAATTTTCCAGACTGAAATGATGAATATGGGCACCAAAGACATTTTGTAATTTAATTTTAATATCCATGACATATTATTATTTTAATAACCATAAAGAATAATTATTTTTGAAAAAATAAATGTTGCAGTGCTTTGCACAAAACCTTGGAAGGAAAAACTATGCCACAATGATACAGTATTTATTTTATTTTGTTGTCATGTGTGGTGTGCCATAGGGGCTGCTGCTATTGGTTTGGACTTTTAGGCTCAAACTTGAACACTGTTCAGGTCCTTTGCTTCCACTGATAGCTCTTGGAATTTGATGCATTACTCTGATTTTTTCCCTTATATTATTATTCCCCACCTGCAGAAGTGTAGAGACAAGGTCATGCTGGGGTGTGTTGGAGCCCACCACTCCAGAGGTGCCATGCAGCCCTGCTGTCATTGCTGTAGTCTGTGTAGCAAGTCCAGATTTTGGCCCAAAGTGCTCTTGTGACCCAGGGAAGTTCCAGACTGGACCATCTCCTGCCTCTCATCCCTGTGGCCACAGACCCATGTGAGGCCATCCCCCACCCCATCCCAGCTGGCCAGGCTCTCCCAGCTCACTGGGTACAGCTGTGTCACTTCACCACAGCTCTAACTGCCCCGTTTCACCTGACACACATTTATTAGAGAAACCTAACACCCAACTACAGGATCTGGTGAGCCCCTGTCAGGGAAGCACTGCAGTGACTGTTCACTCAGGGCAGGGCTGGCATCAGCCTGGCACTGGCCTTTTGCTGGGGCTCAGTGGGCACGCAGCCCTGCTTGCTGACACATTTTGGCAGTTCTGGGGGAAGGGAGGATAACTCAGCCCGTGGCTGGTGCAGGGCTGTGTGCGGCTGCCAGTCAGCAGGGAGTGGGTCAAGACAGTTCTCCAAAAAAAGGCAGCCTGCTCATGTTGTCCTGGATATTGAGCATAAAATGAGAGCTGAAGGACAGAACAATGGTTTTTCCATGCCTCCCTGTGTTCATTGTGTGGGAACTTCACACACAAATAGGCTCATTTCAGTGAGGCCTCCCTGTGCCCTGTGGGGAGGGTGGTCCCACATGGAGCCCAGTGTGCTCAGCACAGCATCCTGCTTACACCCAGGACAACCTGAAACCTTCATCCTTGTAAGGTGGTTTAGGGTTAAATAATGTTATTTATTGTTCCTATTGTTTATTAGTCCTTGCTTATTCCTAGGCTTATTTGCATTAGCTGAAGCCTTGGCTGAAGACACAGGGTGGGCTCAGCACATGTCCCCCCTGCACTCGTGTACAGTGAGCACCAGAGGCAGCTCCACAGGGACTGGGGCTGGGCTCAAGCAGCCCCATGGTTGGCACACACTGCCAGGTGCTGAAAAGTACCAATGACTGCCAGGACATTTTTCCTGTTTCCCCTGCAGCCACAGGCAGTGCCACAGGGACACTCCAGGCATCTCCTGTTTTGCAGGGTGTGTTTTGGCCAGAAGATACTAAACCTCTCAGGTCCATGCCCACCTGCTCTGCAGCAGTGCTGCTGCCCCAGACCTTCACTGGGGGATTTTTTCTGTTTTTCAGAGGCTGATCTTTTCAACCCCAGTCATCCAAGAGAAGCATGGTGTTGCTCCAGCTCAGACCCAGAGGCCCTGGATGCTAACAGCAGTGTCACCCTCAGTGGGCCCTGGAAGGAGCCCAGGGAGCTCCTGATGGGGACCATGTGGGTGGTGTGGCCAAGGGCAGCCCCAGAGAGCTTCCCCTGCTGGGGGGTGGTTTGGGTACACACCAGCTGTTTAATACCAGGATTACTTCCCCTGGTTCATAGTTTATGGTGACTTGGAAAAACTACACTGTGGGTGAAGTAAACTCAATAAATTACAGCTGGGATTAGCTGCAATGTTGGGTGAAAGCTTTTTTTCTCTTAAAGAAGCATTTTTGAAAATCTGGGAATTGCAGGAAAATACATCTGTTTAGTGAACATTTAAGGACTTTATTTACCCGTGCTGCTGCACACTGCAGAGACAGGGCAGAGCATCTCCCACCCTGGTTGGAGCCCTGAGGCTTCTCCCCTGCTCCTTCCCTGCTCCTCACAAGGGTGCTCCTTGCACCTTGCAGGATCAAGCAGCTTCCACCATCAAGAAAACAAAAAATTAGTTGGTTTGCAGGTTACCAAGTCAGAAATACACATTCCCAGCAGTGTCCTCAGTTCAGTGTAGGGACCCCTGAACTGGCCAGGCTGTGTGGGAGTAAGGAATTTTTTGAACATTGAACTAATATGATTGTGCAGAAGTTGTTTACTGTTTATAACTTTAATTATATATTTTTAAAATTATTGTTTATACTTTTATATATTTTTCAGTTGGTTGATCGGTCTCTTTTATTCAAGCTTTATGAGGGTTTCTGGAAAAGTGATTGGTTAATGTTTATCTACTCCTTTTATTGTTTGCAACCAGTTTTTCAGCATTTTTGCTCTCAATTTAGTTCAATTGCTGTTTCAGTAACTTTGGAAGATTTCTTAGTTTAGCACTATTGTTGTTTTAGTAATTTTGATGAATTCTAGAGAAACACACCTAGAGATAATTAGGCTGGGGCATCCCAAGTTAGTCAGATGCATTGCAAGGCTGAAAGGCTTTGAGTGACCTTGTCTAGAGAAAGGTGCTCCTGCCCATGGTGGGGCTGATGGAACTGGGTGATCCTTCCAACCCAAACCTTGCCAGGGTTCTGTGGTAAGTATCTGAGGAGCATCCCAGACTGGCCAAAGGGACAGAAGCAGGGAGGGACTCTTTCTCCCCTGAAGAAAAGAGAAACAAGCTCTAATTTTTTTTTTTCTTTACAGTTTTATTTACAAAATGTATTAAAACTCTTTGTACAACACCTCATCAAAATGAGGCTCAGTAATTGATGCCCACACATGCAGTTTATGCTTTAACAGCCATTAGTTTGCTTGGCAATTTTTCTGCTCACTCAAGTGCAGTTTCAACGACCAAAAATAGGAATTTAAATTACAAAAAAAAAAAAACAAAAAAAAAAAAAAGAAAAAAAAAAAAAGAAAAAGGAAAGAACCCCCAAAGCCCCTGAAGCAAAACAAATAAAAAAAACTATACCAAAACAAATCATCATGAGACAACTGCCAAACTTCTGATAGCTTGAAGTTGGTAGCCAGAATTGGTAAGCACTCAACACATTTTAGATTTACATGCAAGTTTAAAAAATGTCGAACCATTTACCAAACTCCCTTCACTGGTGTGAAGCCTCCACTCTTAAAAATTGATCTGATAAACATACATCTTTTATACAGCTTTTAAGAAAAACATTTGTTTTAAATACAACTCATAACTGCACAGCTTTAGCTCACCCTTGCTGGGGATGTGATCGTGTTCAGAAGTTGAAAAAAAAATCAGAGTTTCATGAAAAGAAAGTAAAAACAAAACAATTTTTTTTGTCAATATCCTGTTAAAAACTTGAACAATAAATTATTCTCCTACGAGCTTTTAAAATGATTTTATATTACATTTTGTTGGAAATACGTATTTTTAACAAGACTTTTTCTTTTTCTTCTTTTTTTTTGTTTTTTTTTTGTTTTTTTTTTCTTGTTTTTAAATCCTATTAAAAGTTCAAATCTATCATCAGCAAACTAAACGCCTAAGGGTCAGACTGGTTTAAATGAGTTTCTTTTTCATTTTATGTTATTGATGAAATAAAATTCTATCATAAACTACGGAAAATACATATTGTCGATTAGAGGTAATTAGTATGCAGATATTCCATTGAACATTTCCCATGTGATTGACAATATGTTTAAAGTTTTGTGATTTTTTTTTCTTTTTTTTTTTTTTTAAATTTTTATTTTTAGAGATGAAGTTAAGTAGTTTCCAGGCAGAGGTTCAAGACTGAAATGCTGCTGCTGTCTAAGATGTTGGATGTGAGTAATAGTGAGCTCCTCCTGGAGCAGAGGTGACCGGAGCACAGTGTCCTCCTTACAGAGAGGCAGGACAGGAGCATCCTCTCACCAGGCATGAAACAAGAGTTGGCAGGAGCTGATATAATATAATAGTACTAGCAGGAGTCATGTTAGATCACTTACTGTTACTCTGGAACTGCAGCTCTAACTGGAGTTACTATCCTCTTTCCTTGTTTCTGTTTTACAAGGACCATTACTGAGAAGCATTAGCTGAGCACGGTGCTAGGTGGGAGAGAACTGGGGGAGAACCACAAGCAGGCCTGGGAAAAACTAACCTGCCCTTCTCTTGCTTCATTGTTTGATATTAAACAGTGAATTAAAATGCGAATGCACAGCAAGAAAAGAGATATATCGTCAGAACTTAAACAGCAAGTAGCTTTTCCTTTTTTTTTAAATAATTTTAAAAGCCACCCAATGTCATTTTAATAAAGCACCTGTAGGTATGCCTGATGATAGAACAAAAAAAAAAAAGAAAAAAGGAATGCAATATTTTCTGCCTGCACTTTAGCTACCTTGTCAAGAAATTCATTTACTGATCTGGAAGCAAGACATGCAGTTCCACAAATTACTTTCTTTTGGATTTACAGATTCACAGTCATTGACCTTAATTGGTTTGAATGCACGGATTCTTTCCTTCAGATGTTACACCTTTTTCTGCTATACAAAATTGCTCAAATTAGCTGGAGAGGTTAAAGTGGCTCAGAAAAAAAATAAAATCACACCACTGTAAGTAAATACTGAAACATCTTGACATCAGCTCATACAAGCAGTGGCAGGCCAGTCCACGTTTGCACGCAGCAGATTTCTGAGGCTTTGTGTCAGGAGGAATTTCATAATTTGATACGATTGGGGTGGCTGATGAAACCAGCTGCGGTTGCTTTCAGGACACAAGTTCAGTTACTGTGCAGTGGTATCAAAGAATGGCTTTTGTTGCACTGAACTTTTTTTACAAGAATTTTTTGTTCACATACCAATATCTTGTTACCAGTCCTTTTCTTTTTCCCTTTTCTTTTTTTTTCCTTTACTTTTTCTTTTTCTTTTCTTTTCTTTTTCTCTCTTCTTTTTCTTTTACTTCTTTGAAGCAAAGCAAGAATATTTCGGTGATGGTTTGCATTGTTGTGAGTCTCAGAGTCTTCCATAAGGCACTGAAGGAAAAAATACCAGTTTTTCCTATTAAAAGTACATTGCACCATCATCAATGCGTGTCATGCCTGACACCTCAGAGAGAGTACGACTGGCTCAGATGGTCCAAATCCATGAAGTAGCCACATTCTCTGCTGCTTTTGTCTTGCGTGCTGTCAGGGTGAAGATCTAAAATAAAACCAGAGAGATTTCATCACTGTCTGGCAGTGAGAGGCAAGGGAGCTCAGCCCCTGGAGAGGCACAGACTGTGGGCAAGGGGATCACCAGGCCTTTTCAGAATCATTTGTCAGCAATTCAACTCTACTTTTTCTGCTACAGAAATCATGAATTCTAGAAGGTTTGGTTATAATGCAAGTTTTTTTTTTAAACTTCCTGAAAGTACTTACCCGACCTGATTATAACTTACAAGACAAAGAGAAAGGGATCAGCAACAAGAGAGATGAGAATTCTGAATATAGTGATTTTTAAAGGAATTAATAAAATACTTTCATTTGAACTAGCACAATGCTGGAGAGAGAAGTTCCTCACTTCAGCACAAAAGCAGCTACCTTTGTGTGTAAAACAAAATGGTACCTTTCTGATCCTACTTCTGATCAAGGAAGAAATTTAAATGACTGATACTTAAAAGCTGCCACAAGATGGTGTTTCAAAAGCCTCTTGCAGCAGCCCCCTGGTGCACACAACAGAATAGCACGGACAGCTAAAGAAGGAAGAAGAAAACCCAGAGGGTTTATTCCCGGCCCGCAGCCATACCCCTAGATTTTCACACTTTCTGTGCCGTACACGTTGTAGCCTTCTCTGTAGGTAGCATAATTCTGGGTGTTGGTGGCAGGAGCAGGTTTGAAGTTCTGCGTGTTCTTGGTGAGTTTCATTCGCTTGGACTCGGCCCGGGACTTGTAGCAGAACTCAATCAGTGCCACCATCATGGCCAGCCCCAGGCCTCCCACAAGGATATAGAACACACCAGCAACATTGCTCAGGCTCAGAGCACTCGTCTTGTCCTAAGAGAAACGAGCCACGCCGTTAGTTCTGCTGTGAGGAGCAGACAGACAGACAGACAGACACAGACAGACAACAGGCTTTGCATTAGCCCTAGTTGGAATAGCTACACTCGTGGTGTTCAGTGTCCAGCCCACGGACCAGTGCTGTCCCCCCATCCCTGCAGCCCAGGGCTGCACAGCAGTGACTGCTCTGTCCTCCACCCTGCGGTGGGTGAAACCCTGACTGGCTCCAAGGCAATGAGGTTTTTTTGGCCACTGACTTCCCCAGGCCTTTGGTGCCCCAGAGCAAGGCTGCCTATGGCTGAGCATCCCTGGTAGCTAAGGCACTGCGGGGAAGTTGTGCCAGTGGCTGCATGAAACAGCAGGATTTACAGAAGGCCATGACAAAACTAGAAAAAGCCAAACCACTACACACTTGGGTTTGGGCAATGTAGGTAAAATTCTTGAGATGCTGCTAAACTTCACTACCTTTTTTCAACAGTTAGGAGAAAAAAAAAAAACAACCTAGAAAGATGGTCATTTACTTAGGGGTCAAGTAGCAGAGTCCTAAACTAAACTAGCACCTTCTGAAGAGTGAGTTATTGAATGAAACCAGACATTGTAACACAAAAATCACTGCTCAGGGTTTATCTTCTTTCAATACATGTCAGATGGGAGAGAAGCTTGCATTCTTTAAAACAGGGCTCTGGAATGGGATTAAATAGAGCTGTAACCCTTCTGCTGCTGCATGGGTGGGTGGCTGTGGGCAGGAAGAGCTCCTGGCTGGCACAGCTGGCTGGGCTGCTGTACCACACTGGCTGGGGTGGACAGGCAGGTGCCAAAGAAATTTCTCTGTGCCCAGAGAAGACACTGCTGACAGAGCTCAGTTAACAATCCTCTCTAGGGAGAGCTAAATTTGCATATAGTCAGAGTAAAATATGATCTACCTTGTAAGTGCCTGTGTTTCACAGGCAGTTTGGATACATGTGGTTGTAGCAAGCAACCTGCCATTTAAACTAAAGATCTTAATCATTTATACCTCTTTTCAATCACAGCTCCTTTGGCAGCTGCTGTGTGTTCAGATATCCCATGATCCCAAATTTATCTGATACAACAGCTACTGGGTTGTGCCCTGAGCAACTTCCAGTCCTACTGAAATCAATGAAATTTTATTATTGGATTTGCTGGAACTTGAAATTGTCCACCAACGTTGAAAGGGTGCTTTGAAATTACATTTTTCTGTTTGAATGATTACAGAGAGCACTTCCAAAGGCACCAAGGGAATTAGGCACAGCTGCGGCTGATTTCAGCTCGAGCTGCATTCCTCCTTCTCTTGGTGCCTTTGAAAATGTCCTTCACTCCAACAAGCCCAGCACTTTTACACAGTTTTTCTACCCAATGGGTCTGTAAGCATTAAAAAAACCCAAAAAACAACCAAACCCTCCTTTTAACTGAATTGTTTAAATAAATATTCCCTACAACTTAAGTGTGCAGCTACTGGGCCAATCCACCTCAGGGGTGGGACCTGCACTGGGGTCTAGAGTGGTCCTGCATGAAGCTGGACAGTCCCATAGCATGGCTGGTGGATGACAGGACAGTACAGCAGCAAAATGGTTCAAAACAGTATAAAAAGAAATATACAATATTTAGATAATGAGTCACCATTAGTATTTCTAGATTTTTTTAAAAATCCAACCAATTTCAAAATGAATTGGCAAACAGGGCAGAAAAGGAGTTTTTTCCTTATCAGCTGTCTGTCCTGAAAATTTATGCCCTTAGCAAGCATTTGACTGTTTCCCAAACTGACATGTAAAGAACCTAAGTAATAATTTTGAAACAAAAGATTTTTTTTCAATAAAAATAAGATGTTGGCCTGAATAATGGACAGTGACTGTGCTGAAACTTGCACATTCAAATGAAGAAATCATGGGAGACTTTGGGGGCTTCTCATAGCATGTTTCTAGTAAAATACTCACACAGTGAAACATACTTACAACTACAGTCTGTTACTGCATATAAGAAAAATGCTGACATGTTCTGAGACTTACTTTTTTTTTTTTCCTATTCTTTTTTTTCAACCTTCAAAATGTAAATAGCAATTTTTGAAAGTCATTCTTGGTATAAACAAACAGTGGGTCAAAATGTGATTGCTAATCAGTACAAAAAGACCTTCAGCGACTGACCTTACTTCCGGAGTCCTTGGCTCCACATTCACCCTTATCGTACCACCATTTGTTTTTCAGCTTGTCTAAGATGCCTTGTTCACTGAGTTTCAATACTGCAAGGTTTACAGGAGTTCTTCACGTGGGAAATAACATAAATAACATTATATTATGTTATTTTATGTTATTCAATCTTTAAACTACTTTAAAACTATACAAAGCGATAAAGCAGGGTTCCTGGCCACAAAGTATTTACACTGCAGGCAACTGGATCATCCCCTTAAGTTAACGCTAGAGCATCTCTACATTACCAGGTCCTGCCCATATCGCTTTGAGTAATCGGCACTCACTGTTAAATGAAGGCAGTAGAAACAAAGCAAGGCCAATCTCCCACTTTGGTGCCCCACAGGCACTTGCAGTAGCTTTACCGATGTGGTGGGTTTGATCCAGCAGGACCGCCCTACTGCACTAACAGACAGAAGCCCCCACGGCAAGCCACTGCGGCTTCTCACGGGCGACCAACGCTGGCAGCCCCGATCCCCGGCAGCCGCCACGCCAGCCGGGGGTCTCTGTGCAAATCTGCAAAGCAAAACCCCCCCGGCTGGATCCATGCAGGGGGTTTTGCCAGACGCCACAGCCAATTTCCCCGCCGGCGCTGCAGGGGCTGTGCTCGGAGGCAGCGGGCTCGGCTGCAATTCCCGGAGCTGCTGCATCTCCAACTCCCCCGGTCCAGGGAACTGCAGCAGAAAATAAGCAAATGCAGACCTCGACGAAGCAAATTAATGAATATGGAAACGCCGGCTGAAAGTGCCCAGGGTGGGAAATGCTGGCAGGATAAACGGAGTTGCTGACTGGCGCTGCCAAGAGGCCATCCCCCAGGGCTCTGAGCTCATCTGCCCCTTCCGCGCGGAGAAGCAGCACCTGAGGAGTTCGCGGTTAGGTTTTGTCATTTCCACTTCCTCCTTGTGTGATGTCTTGTTTTTTCCCCTGCCTGTTTCCATGAGACAGGCTCCCTGTGAAAGGGACATCTTCAGTTCCTGCTCCTGCTTGAACAGCTCTGATCCCTGTGGAGCAGGGATCCTTATCCTCAGCAATGCTACGCCACTTCGCACGGGATGACGCCAGGCAGACACATGCACAGCCTGTCTTGGGTCCCTTCAGGACTGCTGTCAGCAGAGGAGACGCAGAAGTTCAGCCTATGTCTGCCCCAGTGCCAGCTTCATGTCTGGCTCTTGCTGCTCCCTGCCCTTCTCCCACCCCTGCCCAAAGGGCCTGACTCTCTGCAGAGCAGAAAAGACTCAAGAGAAAGAGCAGCAAGACCTATACAAAACACCTTAAATATAAGCTGAATTTCACAGTGGCATTTAGGGAAACATCCCCAGACTGGGAGGGCTCACAACTCTGGGCAACAGGAATGGCTGAGCCCTGCCATGCCTGGGGCAGGGCAAGGCACTGGAAGGAATAGCTGGAAAAGCCTTGTTCCTTCATCTGCCAGGAAGCTGCTTTTGAGATGGCTGTGAGACTGTTGGCGGCTGATGCTGGGAAGAGCTGCTCTCAGAGATGCTCTCAGAGATGCTCAGTGTCCTTTGGCAGGAGGGTGGCAGCTGAGCCCAGGAAGCTCATGGGGTATCATGAGTAAAATGATGGTGAGCTGAACTCTTCACGGGCTGCTCCAACGGGATACTGGGCAGTGTAACCCCGGCCAGCAGGGAGGCAAGAGCAGGGAAAAGCCATCCAGGTGGGGGCAACTGCTGGTCCCAGTAGCAGCACTGCCAGCACTGCCTGCAGAGCTTCCCAGCTGTGCAGGCAGAGGCAGTACCACACACTCCAGCTGCACGGGGCTCAGTTTGACACCAGCCAAGACTGTATTTTTATAAAATGGCTATTTTTAAGTGGCAGCTGTAATCTAATTAAGCATCAGTCAGGGCTGGCTGTACTCACTCAGCTGGACACAGCAACGGGTGGCGGTGATAAGCCACATGAGACAGACCATGTTTGCTAGCCTGGCACAGGCAGCAGGTAGAGCTCCTCCACCAGGAGCCAGCAGCATCCTAAAAAGCCAGCTGTGCTGCAGCTATGTCTGCATCCTCCTACAGGTAGGGCTATAAAATATTAACGGGATCAAAGCACGCTCCGAGACACTGCCAGCACCACTGGGGTGCAGGTAACACACCTGCCCCACTCGGTGACACCGATGGAGGGTGCCAGGCCCTGGCCAAGCCATCATCATGGACCTTCTGGCAGCTGGGCTGTGTCCAGACCCCCGGTGACCCCCAGACAAACACACTACGGACAGCCCTGCATGCCTGCAACGCCAGTCAGTGAAAGCTCAGTACCTTTAGCTTCCCTTTACAAGCCCCAGCAGAGAGCAGGGTGAATTATTGCTCAGAGAACAGTACTCTCATTTTAAATTTCATTTAAAAACTATCCAATTTGGAGAGATTTTATGCAATACATCTCTCAGCTTTGAAAAGCATTGTGCAGCTGAGAATACACAAACAATAGAAAGAAGGTTATAAACACCTTTCCTCCTACCTGCATATTTTATTGTGCAAATTTTCCCCTCCCCCCAGTCCTATTCTAAACACTATTTTTAATTTGCATGCCTTTGTAAACCCCATACGGAGTACTGAGAATTTGCATAACATCCAATACATTATAGATTAGCTTTCACAACATTATACAGTATTGGGAAATGAGGAGGTTTAATATGCTAATTAGGGTGCTTTATTTTTTTTAAGCCAAGATTGCAGCTAATTGCGCACACACAACTGCCAAAAAAAAAAAAAAAAAGAAGAAGAAAAAGTAGTAAACTAAAATTATCTTAACTAAACAGATGGGAATTTGCCTAAACAGGGGTTTTCATTATCATTTGTCACAGCCCTGTTTGCCAGCTGAGGTACCACATTTACTCAGCCTGGGTAGGAGAGGGGTGATTTGGTCCATCCATGTGTCCTAGCATGAGGAGCTGAGTGGGATGGGCACACAGGTGCCAAGGAGTCACTCCTTGCTTCATACCCACCCAGGCTTTGCTGGTGGAGCTGTCACCATGCCAGGGTGCTCTGGTGCTGGGGCTGTCCCCATCCTGCCTGGCACGGGAGCTGAGCAGGTATCTGGGTCCCATGGGAAGGCTGTGTCACCAGCCACCCACTTCTCTTGCTCTCCACATCAAAGGATCATTTTTGCATTTTCTGGGGCTCTGTCTCAAAAGAATTCCATTTCCTTGTAGTTTTCTTGGGATACTTTTGTGCCTTCCAGTTGTTTTTTTAAAAATTATGTTGCTGTTGTTGGGCTGTATGGGATATCCTATGAAGTCCTCTGCCTTTTCCTAGGTGGCTTCCACTTTTTTTCCATGCTTTAATTTATGATGTGATTCTTTTTCATCTCTCCTGTGTGGTTTCCAGACCTCTCTCTGTTAGTTTGGTTGCTTTGATAAAAGTAAAATGTTCAGAGGTTTGAGAGCTTGTGTTCTCTTGTTGTGCTCTGTATGCCAAGAAAATGAGATGAGCCCATTTGGATCAGGATGTCAGCATTTTGGATTCCACAAGATGGTATTCTTGCCCAGAAACTTGCAGTGGTTTTCTTTTTTCCCATAACTGAAGAATTTTGTTGTTTCCTTGCTTTTGCTTTTCATCCAATATACCTGAATCATCCAGGCTTAAACCTGTGAGGCTGGTTCTCTTGTACAGCTGTATCAAACCCTGCTAAGGTTTTTTTCTACAGATTACTGGAAGACTTGAGTTTAGAAAAACAATACCAGGAGCCTCATATGGGATAGTATGGCCCTTAGAGGGGAATTAAGCCATCTACTGTGGTTGCTTTTTTTAGGAGAGGCACGAATGTAAGATCAGTGCCCAACTGTTTTACAGGCTTTACAGAGACTGCCACAAACATAATTTTATACCTTGACAGAAGTGAGGTTTATTGGGGTTTCAGCTGTTTGGTTTCTCTGCCACCCTGTTAGGAGACTGTTCAGGTGCTGGCAGCATAACCTTCCCCTCTTCAGCCATTAGCTATTGCTAGAAAACAAGCTGTGCTAGTCTTTTTCCACATTTAATATGACACGATCCCAAAGGGAACTTCCTTTTTCCTTTTGCTGTGTGGCCCTGGAGCTGCCTCCCTGTTGCACTTGAGCCTGTTGGGGTGCAGGACACCAGACCCAGAAGCCCTTTGTACCCTTTGCTGCTGGTGGCCCCAGATGACAGGATGATACTGATGGAGTGAACTGATTTTTGAAAAATAAACTCATTAAAATTTCACCCCTGAGCTGGGTCCACAAACTTCAGGTTCAGTTTAAAAACTTCCACCATCTCCTTCAAATTCAGGAAGTGCTACAGCACTTTGTCATGCAGGTTGATCCTGTAGAAAACATGGCATTGTTTCCAGACTGAGTATGTTCACCATACAGATGCTCCTTCTCAGAAGGAGCTGCTATGTGCTCTTTGCAGGGCATTTATTACATTTATATTTCATTATTACCCATCTTCCATTCATGCAATTAATACGGAAAAGAGGGAACACAAAGACTCAGAGGCCATCTGCTTTCTCCTCTTCTCTTTTCTCAGGGATTTCTTGCCTTGCCTCCTCTTACCAAAGCCCCAGTTTCAGGTTAGTTGCAGTAAATTTTACCTCCACTGAGAAAACTGGTGATGTTATATTATTTCTTTCCATTCTTTCTGGTCAGAAGGAGCTTGAAGTAGAAGACAAGTAAATTAATCACTGAAGAAGTAGATTTTTATTAGTCCCAGAAGTGGGAAGGTAGAACTTCTGACCATCTCAAATTATAAATCATAGTAGATTTTTAGTGGTGTGATTAATGGCCTTTTAGGTTAATTGTCATGATTTTACCTGCACCTGTTTGAAGAAGATAACCTCAAACCAGATGTTCTACCGACTGCCATCACTAACTTCTACCAGATTAAGACACATGCCCAGCAGGCTGCAGTCTCACATATGACTGCAAAAGCTGGCCAGGCTGCTCCTTTTGGCAGTTGGGCTCCAGTTACTGGCCATTGTGTTTGTGTGCTAGTGCTGTAAACAGGACCCTTTCCTGAACCAACTTGGACTGCAGTGAAGAGTCTGAGCAGATTCTTGGAAA
Organism: Certhia americana; assembly: GCA_018697195.1. Lineage (NCBI taxonomy): Eukaryota > Metazoa > Chordata > Aves > Passeriformes > Certhiidae > Certhia > Certhia americana. The sequence continues at coordinate 16,685,127 of CM031880.1, forward strand.
AGTGCTGTTAATTTATGAAAAGAACATTGCAGTCTTGCCAGGAAAGGGCTGTTCTCCAGGAAAGATGCCAGTGCCTTTGTAGCTAGTGTCTGGGTTGGTCCTCACAAGTTGCAGCAGGCGATACAAGGAGTTGGTGACCACTAGAAGTGAGAATTGGGAACAGAAGTCACTTTAGGACTCCTCACCCATATAAACACCTCACCCAATAATTTGCAGACTTTTTTCAGCTCTGTCTAACTAGTGTTTTAGTGACTTGAAGTCTCAGCAACACTGTAGTTATGTTTATTACTTGCAATCTATAAAGATTTAAGTGATGATTGGTACAGCTTTGGATAATTCACATGCCATCCCAAGCTCTAATGGATGTAATATAAATGTTATACCCAAACCAAATCACTGCCAAGGAGAGCAGATGAACTCGGCAGACAGCACACTGTTCCTTTCAAAGCAGATGAACCATTGCTCAGAATTAATTTTGAATTTTTAGATGCAATCTTTCAGAAAAGCAAGCCGCTAAGTAAAGGTGTAACAAGCAAGGCTTTTCAAAGCACCAATTAAAGGGCTTCCTCAGGGTGGTACAGGATGGGGAGGGCAGTGCATGAGCTGCACTGAATCTCTCAGGCTGTGGCACTGCCAATGGGCTGCCCTGGCACCTCTCACTACCTGGGTTTTACTGCAAGTGTTCCTTCACCCACCATCAGCTGCTTCCTGATTTTCTGTAGAGTATCCGGTGTGCAGGGTACAGTGTGGCATTCTCACAAAAGTTGCTTGCAGCATCAGGAGAGTCCAAACGTAGCTTTTTTGGGGTAGAAGGTAAAAAAATCACCCCTGAACTTGAAGGAACACCAGAATAAACATTCAGCACTGAGAACTCCTTTCTGGTCTTGAAAACATCCTTTCTTCATGTGTGCCTGGGGCAGCGGCTCAGGATAGCAGAACACAAGCTGCAGCAGATCTGATCAGCACTTCATCCAGGGAAGGAAACCTGGCTGGCTCAGGAAATGTCAAACACTGGGCAAGAACTCCAAGCACTGCAGTTTCACTGCTCATGAGTGGCCCCTGCACAGGAGAGCTCTACAGGCTTCTGCAGGGCTACTTGGCCAGAACACCTATGTTTCCAGCAGCACTGGGGAGGGACGTGGGCCATCTCATCCAACAATACAGAGTTCATTTAGTGGTGAAGCTAAGGCCGGTGGCAGTGTGGATCCTTCTCACAAAAGCAGATGGATGCTGGCTCCAAACACAGCAAATATGGTCGCCAGGAGAACTGTCCTTTGCTAACAGATCTCCCTTAACACTGCAGCTACCACAATGCACAATCCTGTGGGGTCATCAACAGGCCCTTGTTCATTGCTCCCAGAAGTACAACAGCAGACAACAAGTTCCTCTGGTTGGAGAATTGTTGTGGAAGTGCAGGCACACGTCACTTGGGATGCAGCACTTACAGCAAAGCTGTTCATGATTCCCTGTACCTCGGTACTGGCCGTTTGGGTGAACAGGAAAAGGCAAAATCACCGTGCCAAAGACAACTCTGGGCTCTGGTTGTGTCACACTGCATGGCACAGAACAGCTGTAAATCTGGTCTAGTATCTGGATAGGCCAGATTTATTGCTGATTTGTGGCATCAGAGCAACAGAAAGCCACAGGAGGCTTCTGAAAAATCTGTCCCTTCTAAGAGTACAAATCTAATGAAAGGTGGCATCCTTCCTCTGCATCAGAGTGCTGCCCCAGCCAAGCCCCATGGTCAGACCAAGAGCTCATTACCCTCCTGTCCAAAGCTCAATGATGTGAAGGAGGTGAGAGTCCATGGTGGTAGCTGGTCTTGGTTAGTACATTATAAGGTGTTTTTTTGACTTGTTTATCATTAAATAGTAATGAACTTGTTTTATAACTAAATAATCCCTGTTGGTTTTGCCTAATCCTTTTAATTTAGGAATCTGACTTATTTAGAGCACACTCACTTCTACAGCAAGAAATGTTTTCCTTTGTTCCTTATGACCAGAGCTGTCCTTGCTGGCTGGAAAATCCCTGGGATTAATGACATCAGCACAACCCAACCAAAACCATTACTAACATCAAAGAGTTCAAATGTTAAACACTTGGGTTTCTAAAATTTACCTCAGTGTCAGAGAAAGGCAAGTGGAATAAAGTGCAAACAAACAAGCATTTTCTAAATCCAAAATGCTTCCTAAAATCCTCTTGTGTAAAACTACTGAAAACATTGAATTAATTGTTCCTGCTGGTGTTACTGTTACTAATCCCCACTAAGTTCAGGGGAAGCACAGAGGGCAGCTTGCTATAGACATGCGGGACATGTCACATTTACCATGTTCTGAGAGGCAAATACCTGAAGACCACAGAGATTACAGAATAGCAGAATATTTTTAGCTGAAAGGGACCCACAAGGACCATTGAGTCCAACTCCTAAAGGACAGGCCCATACAGGGATTGAATCCACAACCTTGGTGTTATCAGCACCCTGCTCTGACCAACATTGTTCAGTGTGACCCTGAACAATGGCATCACTGGCTGGCACTGTATCCAGCCAAGCAGAAAAATCCCTCACTACCACACATCACACAGAACCACCAGCCTTCCCCACTCTGCTGAATGGGGCCACCAGACCTGTTGACTGCAGCTGAGTGGGCCAAAAAGCAAGTGGCCACTGCTGCATCCCTGAGCCAGCCTGCCCAGGCACATGGCTGTGCAGGGACTGACAAAGGCAGAAATCAAACACAGGCTCTCTGCTTAATTTGACAGGATACCATAAAAAACCTCACTAACAACCATCTTGGTATCGTTAAAATACAAAGATAGAAACAATCTAGGAAGATACACCAAATCCAGCACTACTCTCTAGAGGGCACTGCTTGAGGTTAAAGACCCATCTAAATCAAATAAGGCACTTTATTCCCCCAAGCTGTACAAATCCCAGCCTGATCTGTAACTATTGAATGGACCTGTTGTCAGATCTTGTTACTGAAATAACTTCTGAAAAGATACAAAACCTGCAGGTGAATGCATTGTCCAAGGGCTCTGCTCTTGCTCAGATCAGATCATCCATCTGCCTGTTGCAATTTACCAATTTAGCAATGTCTCTGTGTCATGACTTCACCTTTTGTCACACACACACACGTGAGGGATGGGGAAGACTTTGTTTGGAAATGGGCTCCTTATCCAAACCCACTATGTTTGTTTAAGGACTTCAGTCTGCCTGGCACCTCAAGCAGGAGTGAAAAACCCTGAAAATACAGGCATAAACCCATATGGTCAATCCCTGTTCTGTCCTGTCAATCACTATTTCCTAATCTTCTGTCTCAGAAAGTGATCTTTGATATTCCACACTGAACATTTAATGTTCAATGAAAAAATGCAAAAAGCGCCAGGCACTTCTTTTTTAAGTAATGAGCCCTTGGTTGCTCTTTGCTATCATTTCAGACCCTTACCACCTTTTTCCTGTCCTGTGTTACCAGCAGTTGCACATCCCCAAGACTGAACATTTGAGGGAATGAAATGCTTTATGGGTTGGCAGAGGAAGGGATAAAAGTGAAAGCCATCTAGTGGGGAAAGACAAAGAGCTTGAAAAATTAGAAAATTAAAACCCAGCACCTCAAGCCCTATATATTCCCAAGCCACCTAAGAAATATGCTGCATGTTGATGGTGCCTGGGGGCAGAGCGATAAATCCCCTGGCAGAGGATGTTGTTTTTCCTCAACAGCAGAGCCAGCAGCAGTTCCCTTTGCTCGAGGCCCCAGGGCTCTGAGTGATGGTGAGAAGCATCCTGGGGCTGCAGCTCCCTGGCTGTCAGGGGATAGGTTTAGTTCCTGCTAGGTACTCAGAAGCTGCAATAGTTCTCCATAACAGAACTTTGTTATAGACTCCATTACTGAGCAGCAGCAACTAGTTTACAGGTTGGATCATCCAGTTTATCCTTGCAGAATCTGAAGCATTTTTCCTTTGGTCACCAGGTATACATTTTAAATTTGGGTGTTTGAATGATGTCATTGCATCATCTACAGACATTCTGTGCACACCTCTACTGAGCCAGGAGTGTTACCAGCTGAGGCTGCAAGTTCCATTGCTCTCTGCAGAATTTGCAGCCTTTGTTTGACAGTAGCAGCTGTCTCTATGGAAGAATATTTACGTTTCACAAATGTAGCTCAAACAAATTAAACTCTGTACTAACAGGATCTTAATTTAAGAGAAGTGCCAAGTGCTAATGCAGTAATACACGAAGATTGGATTAGGAAACACATGCCATAACCAGTCACTATAGCTCATTCACAGCAGTGCCCGACACTTGAGGTACGGATATGGCGAGAGGGTGGAAGGAAGAGCAAAGGAGGGCAGGTGTTCAACATCACACTCAAACCTACAACTTCTGAAAGAACAGCATGGACCTTTCCTGCCATTGCTTGGGTCCTTTCTAACCTGGGTGGGTAAGAGCAAGAGACTCAACTTACCTTGCATGCTGGCTATCCCCCACCTTCTCTTTCTCTTGTCTCTAGGCACATCCATTTTTCCCCCCATCTTTATTTTCCTCTTGAAATGGCTTCTTCTGTGACTCCTGCTCTTGGCTCCTCAGCAGGCTGCAGGTAGGTGCTGCTTAGTCCAAAGGCTACACAAGACATTCAAAGAACAGCTACATCGTGTACAAAAGCTAGAGGCATTCTGCCCACGGTCACAGTGTCGGTGAGCACAGAGAAATCCACAGAACAGCACCAGTGCCTGTGTCCACGTGAGCCCAATGCTGAAACATTAAAGTCACTTTGAAGAAGAAGAAAGGCATTTACTTTTCCCTTTGTATGTTAAATGACAGCAGCAACTATTAAAGAGGAACAACCAAGCCCAGACCCCCAAGGAGATGTTCAAAAGAAGGGCCCTGCTCCTGCTGCTGGGAACTCTACTTCCAGCTGGGCTTTCCATTTTTCCTTTTCCAGTATCACAGAGCCTTCCGCCTTCACTTTTCCCATACTGATACTTACAGTGCAGGATAAATGACTCATGTAAGCAATCTGCGGAAATTAACTGTTAAGCACCACAGATACTATCGAAAGGAGTGCACAATTAACAAGTCTTTAAGCTTTCTTGTGGCCATATAGGCAGGACATGGCGGTCACTGCATGAGTCCCAGGTCAATTAATGCTGCACAAACAGGTCTCCTTACACACTCAGATCTTGAGATGGCTTTGGCAAGGCATCAAAGTCAGTCTCCATGATGCTAAAGGTTATACTGGCAAAACTAAACAGTTCCCAATTCTCAGACACCACCAGTTCTGACTCCACCAGCTCCTTCCCAGCATAGGCAATCTACTCTTCCCAAATTATCATACTGCTTCTCCCAGTTTTATTTCCAGGAAAACACCCTCAACAATCTGCACAACAGCACTGTTGTTTCTGCAAACCTGAGTAGGCTCTCTGCCCCTCTTGGTTGTGCTCTGAGATGCTCTAATGAACTCCTAGAGCATTAAGACTTCATCAGTTGCACAAAACATACACAGTATTATTTCCTAATATGCTATAAAGTAATAGCTGTCAATTAAACCAATATTCTGGTTTCTTCCTTTTAAAACATTATTTTACTTTGTCACTAATTTGCACAATACAGTAATTTCACATTACTTTCCCAGCTCTGAGCATGAATTAGCTCTGTGTTACTGTCACTGGCTCTGATCAGCCATTTTATCTTTTCCAGCTCATAACGCAGGTCTATAGAATGGATGACAAGGAAATTCATGCTGATGAACATAATTTCAAACAAATTGCTCAAATAAATTGTGCTGCATCTTTTTAAGATAGCCATTTCCCCAAATGTTCTCTTTTATGCACGACATGTTTGGCAATGGTGCTCTTTAGGCATCAGGTATCATCTAAAATAAAGCATAACAGATTTCTTCTAAAAATATGCCACTTAAAAAAATTATTCTGCAAATGCTAACAGCTGAGCTGAAAATGTATCAAAGGAAAACAGCACACAGACACGGGGGAACAGATCCCAGCTGCTAATGGCCACACTCACAGCTCCAAAGGTCTTGGGAATGAGATATTGCATGGAGCACAGCTCTGAGGGCACAACTTAACTAGCACACTGAAAAAGTAATTCTATGATTAAAAAGAAACAATTGGAAAATGAAATAGTTACATGGCATATAATTTCTCTGATGTACTCCAGTATCAGCCCAAAAAAGAATATATTAAAGAAATTAAGTCAAATAATTAGCAAGGAATCTTGGAATGGGAAGTTGCTGAGAAGCTGCATTCAAACATTCTCCTGCCATGATGGTTGTCATTAAGTGTTGCCATCAAGGTATAAGAATACAAGAAATTTATCAACAGCAGAACTATAGAAATTTATCTTAGCAGAAAATTGTTCCTATGCAACTGAATAATTAGTTTCACTAAAGTCACTCAGCCTGTGACCGCTGTCTGCATACACTTTTGTCTCATTCTTGTTAAATCCCTATTCAGACATCACTCAGCTCCAAGATTATAGGATTGTATAATAAACAAAATAATTAGTTTCCAAACTTGTAATACACTTCAACATATTTCCTGGAATATGTTTTTTACATCTGCTACTTGGTATTCTCTCATGATTGAGAACTCAGCTTGCATGTATAAGAGCATTTGAAGAGAGGATAATTTTGCCATGAAACTAAATTCACGCTCACTTAGGAGGGCTAAGTTTTGATACACGTACCAGAATGTCTGCTCCAGCCAAGTCAGCCCACATGTATTGACATGCATCCCAGAAAAATTATGTATGGGTGGAGCACATTCCCCTCCAGACTGGTTAAACAAAGACCACTACTGAAATGGGGTAATTCCCTTTGCAGGGCAGTACCAGCAGCTAAGACAGTGCAGAGCACACTGGCACCCTCTGCTCCACACCAGCACAGGCACAGACTGGTAGCACTGAAAAGACACGTCAGCTGAGGCCTTTAAAACAAACTCATTAAAATAGCACAATCTCTTTAGCCTTGAATTACAAGTGAAGCCCAGGAGCACGGAATGCCCACAGGCCTAACCTTACTCTCTGTGTAAGCCAACAGATTCAAAACCTGCAGAACGCCAATTGAATACATTTTTTTTTTCCCTGCTGCAAGACTCAAAATCCTCGTGAAAATGGAAGTCACTGTTTAATTTTCCAGAGGCGATGAAGATACGGTAACAAGAGACGAACTCACAACTCAGAACCATTCCTCTCCAAGCACAGGCACACCACATGTGAGACTGTGGGGAGGACGAGCAGGGCAGAGGTGACTGAGTCCTTCCAGTACAACGATGGGCACCGGCACAAGCAAACAGGCTCATACTTACCTATGGCTTTCAGCACGAGCTAAAGTATCAGAGTCACAGAGGAATTCAGCATTAGAAACTGGCACCACCAGTCTGACACGAGTCACATCTACACACAACCTGCTGTCAGGAGGTAGGAGGCGGCTGATTGCAGACTCGGGGCAGCGATTTCCCAAGCCAGGGTCTCTACTGGGGAAGCTGAGAGAGGAGTCTGTCAGCTCAGCCGGTAGAGAGAGCTGCCCCGAGGGAGCAATGGTTACCCTGAGATGGAGGGCAAGGTCTGTATCTTCACCTCAGGCACCTTCACCACCCCATCCTGATTCCCCCAGCTGCCACCTCCTTTAAGGTAAAAGGGAAAAAAAATCAGTTTTGAAGCAACTCCTCTGAATGCTCTGCAAATAAAGCCGAGTTCATATAAACAATTAACTGGAGAGATGGGATGAGGTGATGAGGGCAACTTCTGGTGGGAGGACAGTGAGGAGAGAGAGGCCAGCGAGACTCTTGGAGCTGGAGTACACAGGAGGCAGCACCAGAGCTCATCTTCCCCGCAAGGGCAGCTGGGCTCCTGCTGGGCTGGGGCAGGGCCTGTCTGGCCATGGGGGTGTGCTGGGAAGGCACAGGCTGTCTGCTGCAACACGCTGGCTGCCTCAAAGGAAAAGCCACTTTGTAACAAAAAAGCCCTTTGATTTACCACACCTCTAGAAACAGCCACTAACCCCTTCCCTGCCTCCCTTAGCTTAGTCTTCTGTGGGAGGTCTTCTACATCCCATGTTCTCCTCTCTGGGGACTTCTGCCAGCTGAGCTGTGCCCCAAAAGCTGATGGCTATAGCTCAAATAAGACCTTCACCACAGCATGTTACAACAAACTGCCAAGACATCAGTTGGGACTAAACCAGCAATACACACATTACTGTGTTTGCTCCCCTTCCCTCTTCTCTAGGTACCAACTCATCACAGAACCCCAGACTCCACTCCCTCAACATTGCCTGACCAGGCCAAGGGCGTGCCAAATAGACAGCATCGTTCTTTGTAAAACATCTTCCAGCACAAGCAAGAATAGAAGGATGGCCCTGCCCTAATTATGACATTTAGAAAGCCCTCTCTAGTTTCCTTAGAGCTGTAAGTGTTATTGGCTGGGTTTAATTCAATGAACTTGAAGCAGTGAAGTTCATTGAAGCTGGTTTGTATGAAGAATTTTCTTTCAGGGAGGCAGCATTAGACAATGAGGTACTGGATCCCAGGAGGATGGATATTAAATGTTTAATATACTGGCAAATATGACATATAAAAATGTATGTGAAGGATGAGCAGCAGAGCTAAAAAGCATAAAAAAGCTTGTGCTCATCTCCAGGCTACTGCTGAGCACTGCAGACCTCCAGCTACTGAATCAATCCAAATTCAAGAGCTTTTCCTTCCTTTAATATTACACAGTGGCTTTTGCTAGCAGCAGATATGACGAGCTGAGCAATTTCCTACGTAGCCAACTGCATGCAACTCTTATTAATAGATTGCAGCAGTAATTTGCAGTAATTGTCTGAAACTGCAGTTTACTGTTATTATTGATTTTGGACCAAATCTGACACATTTTTATTGGAGAGATTAGGAGTTATTGTTCCCTATAGATTTGGTTTTACTAGATTTAGAAGAGTGTCACTATAAAAATGAATTTCAGTACTTTTCAGTAGAACAATGTCATTTAAATTAATTTTCTTGGTAATTCCTGCACCCAAGGTGACCAACAGCACCCAGCTAACTGTAGCTACAGCTTATCCTCACTGGGTTAAAGACTGCAGAAACTGACAGTCCTACAGGGCAAAGTTGGCAAGAGGAAAGCATACTAGTTAACATTTGCAATACATGAGTTCATTGAAGCAACTTTGTAAAGGCACAATACAGGCTGCCTGGAAGGCTGGGGGAAGCCTCAGCTCAGCAGAAGGCAGTGATAAGGTTGCCACTGCTGCCACTGGAGCCAGATTTGAGTCCACATATGTATCAAAGGCATGTCAAACAGATACAGGGCTCCTGCGCAGGGGTGTGCAGAAGACTGGTCAGTGCTGTACAAAAGGTGACATTTGAATACTCCACAAAATTTTCAAAACCTCCACAAAAGGGCAAAGGGAACAGGATTTCTTTCACCTCCAGGTCTGTGCTGGCACAGGTGGTCCTGGCAAAAAAAAGCCTCATAAACCCTTGTCCTCAGGAGTTGGGATGGTGACCACTGGTTTCTTGTACAGTTACCTTACTGATTTACTCTGTGTAGGTCCCACCAACACTAGACCTTCTATCTGTTAGTTAAATAAGGTTTCCAAGCTTGAACAAACCCGCTGAGGATATTAAATAAGACTTTCCTTGAAAGAGCTACTGAACAAGAAAATAGCTTTTTTTCCCCACCACAATTAGTGAAATAGTATTCATCTGCTTTCTTTTTGAGTTTTTTTTCTTGAGAAGCAAAATAACAGCCTTGCCGATTACTCTTTGCTAAGGTACCCGATTGTGGTGACATTGAGGCTGACCTTGGAGTCACCTCCCCCGCTGCCGCACTCTCCTTTGTCGTACCACCATTTGTTTTTCAATTTGTCCAAGAGGCCTTGCTCATTCAGTTTTAATACTGCCAGGTTAACAGCATTTCTTGAAACGATAAAACATAACTTGTAAGAAAAAATGCACAAATGCTTAGGAAATCGTAACGTATAAAAAAAGGAGCACAAGAGGACAAATTGGCTAAAATTTCACAGAACGTGGAGCTATCAAAATGTCTGTACAGCAAATACAGGGTTAAATATTGGAAGGTGGCATGGAGGATAACATTTGCTCAGAACTGAAGTGTGCGGGATGGGGAAATCGTCTTTGAGAAAAAAAGTAACAAGAACACCACATCATGCAGTTAACATTCGTCACATATGGCAGGTTAACTTGGCTTTTACCATTTAAATTGAAAAAGCCATTGAACTGTAAAATTAAAACAGCAACAAACAATCAGAGAGGACAACACGAAGAGAACACAAAAAAATGGATGCATTAAATAAATGAAACCATAATTTACCGTCTTATTTAACTCCATGGAATATTGAAGATTTTAAACTTTTAAGTTACCTCAAAATCCACAAGAAAGAAAATGACAACACAATACATCAGGGTAGGTGGAATACTATAACAACATGGATATTGTTATATTATTCCACCCACCTTAATGCTGAGCCTTTGGGGGTTGCTACACCATAGCCCTTGGAATCCAGGTTGCCTCCAACTTTCATGGTGTCGCAGGGCTTGCGCTGCTCGATGTACTCATTCATGGTGGACTCCAGCAGGAAGGCAAACTTCCCCTTGGACTTCCGCACCCTCGCCACCCCGTCCGCCGTCGTCTTGGTGAACACCGAAGGCTCGGCCGACTTCATGTATGACCACATTTTCTCATAGACAGCTATTTTTGACCTCTGGGAGAGAAGAAAGGAGAGAAATGAAGAGTCATGTTGGTAAGACTGAGCAACTTGGGCTTAGCTGCCTTAGAGGTATCATGACATCCTCTAACTGATTAAGGCTAAGAGATAAAAAAGTCAAGGTAGCTTGGAGAGAGAGACATTGTCCCCTGAACAAAGACCAAACGACAAAATGTTTGGGGAGGGAAAAGCACACCTCAGACATTTATTCTACTGATGGCTGAGTGACTGGCAGCCTTGGAATGAGCAACGGTGTGTGCCTGTCCCAGCCTTGGCTCCTGTTCTGTGCTGGGTTTATCCACCCGAGTGCTGCTCTGCTACTGAGCCAGAGGGAGGATGGGAAATCCCAGCTCATCCATCATGGCAAACAGATGCAAAAGGAGCCTCTCCTCTTCACACAAATCCTCAGCACTGGCTTTTTTACACTAACTGCAGCTAGAAGGGCTGGCATTTGCTTATTACAAGTTTTCAGCAAGGCAGGAGTGTGTTTTCACAGTGGCAATGGCAGGTCTATGATACAGAAGCCCATGGCATTCTAGTGGCTGACAACAGAGATGCTCAAAAAAGGGATATAAACAGTAATTACAAAATATTTTATGAATCAGTAATCAGATATTCAAAATTCAGTTTCCCATTTTCCTAAAAGACAGAAAATACAAATATTTGCAATAAGCTGAAAAAATTGCTGGCTAACTGCCTGTCACCCATCTATATTTTTTCCTGATTTCCCTGTTTTGAGACTGAGCAAACCCTAACAGCCTCTAGCTCAACATACAAGCTTTGTAAACCTGGAAATGTTGAGAAATGTGTTACTTCCCCTTCTCACTCTTCCCCACCAGTAACATTTAAGCCACCCTCAGATCTCAAAGCCACCTACAGACTGTCAAGAATTTGTACCCTGGACTACCAGTTAAACTTTCCTGCTTGGTCAACAGAAGGCAGAACTGCCAACTGCACTTCTCCAAAGTCTAGAAATCCTAAGGATTTACATAAGGCTTTCAGTCCAAGTTGTGGGTACCTCGAATTTTTGCCTCCTATTCCTTGCCAGTTCCCTGTCCACAGCTTTCCTTGCAGAATAGGAATGAAGCAGGCAGTAGCTAAATCTAGTTCAAATTTTAAAAAGTGGTGGAAGACTGCTAATGTCCATCAGCTTGATGATCGAGACATGTTTCCTCCTCATTCAGGACAATTTAATGCATTTTGAATAATGTAATGCTTAACAACCAGCCTCCAAACACTTCACAGGAGTAAGCCCTGCCTGCACTGCTCCTCAGATTAACATGCTCAGCTGGTGTTGCTACAGTGGATAAAGAGGAGCACGGAGGGCAGGATTTTATTTTATCCTTCCTGATGAACTGAAAAGCAACCGAAAATGCAAACCAATTAAAATCAGCCCATCTCACTACAGGAAATCAGAGAGACAACAATACAGACTGGTTACAAGAGGGGTTGGCTGGGTGGTGGATGTGAAAAACAAGTCAGAGAGAGCATGTCCTGGCTAAAGAGGGGCTGTACAGCTTTGTTTGCCCAGCATCAGGACAAAGAGGGATGTAACTGGGGTCTGGAATGGTCCTTATACAGCTGAAAGAAAGAATCTGGATCTTCCTGACCTTCCCCTGCAACAGAAAACACTGGATAGCCTGAGATGAGGGTGGTGGCTCTGAAGCAGAGTGGGGAGTGTGGCAGCTCAGCTCCTGGCAGGGTGTGCTGAGCCTCAGCTGCCTGCAGGACCATGGATCCTGCCCAAGGAGGGAATCTCACTGGGGCTCAGGGCCAGGCACCCATGGGCTGGCAGCCAGAACACCCCGACAGCCACTTTATCACTGCCTGTTCGAGGTGCCCTCTCCCTGCACACTGACTTGGTCCTCCTGCTTTTCCAACAACCCACTTAATGTATGTGGGCATTTCCTCATCTCCTGTCCTGCTGAGAGCTGCCCAGGGCACTGCATGGCTCCCAGGAACCTGCCAGAGGGGTTGTGGGGATTCCAGGGATACCAGAAGTGCCACGAGGTGGTGGCTGTCACATCTCAGTGGCTGCCACCACCCCTGTGCCCTGTGGGCAGCAGAGCAGCTGACAGCTGTTCACCTATGCAGGTGGCAGTGCAGGTAGTGTCCCAGGCACTGCCTGTGGTCTGCCTGCCAGCTCTTCTTGTGCAGCTCTCTCGGGCAGAAAGGGAACATAAAACAGCCCAGCCAGCCACCACAGAGACTGCAGGAGCAGTGGCAATCCTGGTGTCTTAGTTTCAAGGCTCTCTTCCTTACAACCTTCATCTTCTTTTAACATAAATAATACAAACACACCTGGCCACTTATATTTGCAGCACCCAAGGGACAAATGGAAGGTAGAATCTTTATTCTTTATACCTCTCAGCAAGCTGAAGGCGCCTTTCAAATCATGCACTACACATGCTTTTGCTTGTTTTCCTCTGCAGAGTGTACCTTTAATTACACAGATAAACCAGAATTTCTTTTCCTTTCAATCTTGTAACTTACATGTGAATACCAGTCTGTAGTAAGTTCTTTCTTACTCTTTCCACCTGGCCTGACTACCTGAAAGCAATGGCCAGGACATCTGTGCATTGTTAATAATCATAGTTATCTGTAGAGTGTGAACAGCATGCTCAGGGCTGCACACGGTCCAAACAAAGCATGTTCCCTGCTGCAAGGGCAAAGGGTGAATATCATCATTCATGCTTCAGAAAACCAAATCCTACAACTAAAAACTTGATCTCTTTTCAACTTCAACAAATAGCCTACGCTTTATAGTCTGTTGCCTTCATTTAACTCTTCTGGATGATGTAGTTAAAAGTCAGTTTACATTCCTATATGGTCATTGCCCGCCTCTTTTTTTGCCAGTGGGATTTTTATAGTATCTTGCTATTATCAAATTAACTAAATAAGAATAGCAGTCTGGTCTAGTAAAAGTAGACAAAAAATCAAGTTAGAAATGAACAAAGCATGGTTGACTGGGAAAGGTTAATCTAAAATGCATAAGACATTTGTTGGTTTTGGAGCATGGATCCCAGCTGAGGATCCCAGGGGTCCTGAGAGAGAGAACCAGGGATGTGATGGGAACCGGCCACAGAGTCCTACTTGGTTAGTGCTGCTTTTTGCAGCCATTCACCCAAACTCATGATAAGGTAAAAGTATTTATTTATTATGAGGCTTCTTGGAGAAGTGCCACCAGATGAGTTGTGACACCTGCACACGTGCTCACCAATGCTTGAGGGAATTACCTGGTTTTTAGAGCTGTATTTGAAACCTGCTCAATGCCATGAAAAAACCCAGTTGCTTAAAGCTGGTCAAAGATGCAATGGGATGAAATGACAGATTTTTAGTAAATTTTTTTTCAAATTTTCCAATTGCCTCAACAAAACCAAATCACCCCAGAAGCCCCTAAAAGACTTTCAGAAAAGGGAAATGTTTTTCCTAACTATAAACTCCAAAATCTGTGTTGAAAGAACATTCTTACCCATCTGTCCTCCTCTGCAGACATTCACACTGCCTCTCGCAGCTCCCCTAGGAGTCTGACACCCATAAGAGGGGCTAGACAGCAGAAGCAACCACAGAGAAAGGATTTACACTCCAAAGTAAGGCAAGGTCTGACAGATCAGCACTACTGCAAGAGTTCAATGGCACTAAAACATTTTCCCTGTCAATAAAGTGTTACTTTTAAAGAGATACTTAGGGAAAAAAAAAACTTAAAAGCAAAGATTTAAGCCAATTCAAAGCCCATAACTGCAGTAACTCCCTACGCTCTGCAACTCCTATTTCTTTGATATTGCTCTCCAGAAGTCCGCCACATGCATTTCTTTGGGATTTCAAGGGGATATTATTATAATTTTATCTTAAAAGCAACATTTTCAGTGTTTCATCTAGGCCCTGAGACACATTAAAGCATCTTTTCATTATCGCAGCCTTACTGCAGATATAAATAGAACTGGCCTTTGCTTTGTCAATAATGCTGTTTTTTTTTTTTTTTTTTTTTCTCTTTATTTGGTTATGTTTATGCAGAAGTATGAGCCACAAACACCACAGCCAAGGGTGCAGGCAGCTCCCTTCCATGTCAGCAGAGCCAGCAGCTCTCGTGCCAAGGACTCACTGCACTTGGCCTGTAACTAATCAGCACCTGATTACGTTACGTTGCTTCTGGGCTGCAATGCATTCATTTGAAAAGAAGATGTCAATTCCATCAGTCCACAATTTTAACACTGTCTTTCATTTTAAGTCTCCTAGTTTTGATGTGTGGTTGGCTCCAGCCATGAAATGAAATATCAGAGTGTGTGGCAGCATCCAAAAGAGTGGCCAGTCAGGGCTGGGTGAGTGACACAGGCATGGGAAGGAGGCAAGTTTGTCTCTCAGTCTCTATTTCTTCAATCCATCCAACAACCAAAAAACCCAGGAACCACAAACATGGCTCCAGCTGAGCTAGAGCCTTGGTGCCACCTTTGGTGCCTTGATTCCACTTTTGCACATTCCAAATCACCTAGAGATACCTAGAAACCCCAGCACAAATTGGACAATTCCTTGACACTGGTTAAATTTAGCTCTAAAATATGAAGCCTTCTCCCAGTGACCAAATTCCCTTCCCCCTCTGCACACATTTGTCTCACACTTCTGCTAAAAGTTATTGTGTCACCTCCTCCACTATACAGGGTTGAAGCTGTTGTGTTGGAAGGAAGAAACGTTTCTCTTTTGTAGTTAAAGTGTATTATAGGCATGTTCTTTACCTACTTTAGAATGTTTAACTCTCCCTACCATCTCCTCCACAACCTGAAGGTCTTCTTCAAAATGTCTCCTTGTGCACCCTGTTGGGATATTTTATTAAAAATTACTAAAATAGTCCTTAATTTCTTGTGACAGGCACCAGGAAGTGATTTCCCAACAGACAAGCTCAAATTGTTCTCCTATAGGTGAGGGTTGTTGCTCATCCAGTCATGAGCCAAATTTACCCAAATAAATTTTATTTTAAAAATCCAGTTATAAAGTCTCTGTTTTATACTTTAAAAAACTTTAGATTATACCAATGTTAATATTTTTACCTCTACCTTCAAAACTAAGTGTAGCAAAATAAAAAAGCATGCAAGTCAGGAGCATCCTGACTGCAGCACACACATAAAGGTAGGCAGAGACATCAATAAAGGTCCTAAAGCAGCAGACTTACCATTCTCCTCTGCTGCATGGGCCCTATGACTACATTATAGCTCCTTAGCAAAGGAGATTTACAGCCTTTAAATCAGACAGATGTTGCTGATACAAAACACAAAGGCCCATACTAAAATCAGTGCAGGTATTTAATCTGAATAATACATGCTGCCTTTATACAGATATGCACCTCACTGGAATGAGGTTAAGTTGGGCAGTTAAGTGTGAACCATAGCTTCATTATCATCACTCGTTGCTTTTCCTCCATGTGTGCAATTAGCACTTCTGCAGTAGCTAATGAGTCCAGGAGCTTATGAACCATTTAAAAGCAAGCTACTAAACAGGAATGAAAAAACTGCCAAGAGACTGCCTTGGTACCACTGCTGCTGCCTGGCTTGGGCCTCACTGATATCCACTGGGTTTAGGCAGTTGCTTGATTGAACTTCTAATATGGCAAATTGCAATGGAGTGGCACCACTGTGTTTGCTGGTTAGATATGGCTTTGATTTGATGCCTTTCCACTCCCCCCAAGCCTGATGTTGAGTCATCCCCAGCTGACTCTGAGGAGGAGTGAGGGACACTGGTGGGAGCCTTCAGTCCAATCTCAGCCCTGGAGCACATGGAGGCCAGCCTAATGATGATAAATATTATTAGTAAGATCCCTCTGCCTGAGATTTCCAAGCTCTTCACTGAGAAGGTAAAAATAGGCCTCATGAAGGCCAGAGGGCACCATTAGTCCCCTTTCCCCAGTGAGGACATGAAAGCAGAGATGTCATTTACTGAAGGTCATAGGGCAGAATCTAATAGATCAATGTCACAGCTTTTAGCCACAGATAACTTGTGATGCCAGCAATTTACTTACCTATATGGACAGAAAAATCAATCCCATCATTACATGAACCTCTTGCTTTTATTACATTCTCGGCAGAAGAAAGTAGGTCAGGGCATTTCTCTTCTAGCAAGGCCAAATACCAAGTCTACTGATCTCTACCCATGGTTTATGAATTTGTGGGAAGCCACAGAAAAGCACGGTTCAAGCACGCACATATAAACTAGTCTGTATGTTTGTAGGAACACACAAATCTTTGAGAGTATATGCACATACATAAAAGAAACAGTGACCTGGTGACCAATCATATTTTGCAGCCAAGCATGTGATGGGAGACATTGTCATGTTGCTTCCTTGCTCAAATGATAACTTAGGCCTTAGAAATGGCATTTTTCTTTCTCAGTTGGGGCAAACAGCCCAGAGAGCAGAAGGATCAGGCCTGCAAAGCCCTGGGCTGCTGCTTTTCTCTAGAATCCTCTATGTCAAGATGCTGACTACCCCTGCATGGGACTAAGAGATAGGGAGTCCAGCATGGGGCTGATGGAGGTGGTGATGATGGGGAAGGACAGTCCACAGCACTGCTGCCCACCCACACAGCTGGGGAAGCAGCCTAATAAAATCCCTCCAGGCTTCAGCATCATTAGTTTTTCCACAACTGATACAGACAGTAGCCTGATTACAAAAGAGTCTTACAGAAATAATACAATATTTTAGGAGTTGTGTTTTGAGACTGTCTCTCCGTGTATCATGGTCCTTTTCAAAGAGTGACCTTTGGCAGCAGGCAGGTGATGTGCTGTAGCTGCTTTAATAGGCACCTTTTCTGCAGTGAGCTCTGCTCACACAGAAAGACAAGCAGAGAGTCACTCCGGCTGAAACCAGACATTGCTGACATGTCAGTAACAGTCTGAGCAGCAGAATGTAAATCAAGATTTAAGATGTCCTTTCCTGGCACAACACTGAACTTCAGACTGTATTCATTTCCTCACTTTATTGCTGCTATCTATTCATCCTTGTTGCAATGCTGATTGAGAAATTAAAATGAAAGTCTTTACCAGAGACAAGCTGCCTTTATAAATCCTCTGTGACTCAGGGATAGAGCCAGTGCTTGGGCAGTGCTTGCCCCAAGGAAGCAGAGCCAGTGGGGGTGACGGACTGGGTGGCACATGTCAGGGACCTGGACAGCTGTGCTGGGTATGCCTTTCTGTCTGTCTGTCTGTCTGTCTGCCTGGGGAGCAGGAGCAGCACACACTAGAGCTGGCTGGAGGGAGGCTTACGTCAGCCTTTAGGCTAAGGGGCATCTTTCCAGCAGTGACATATTCAGCAGAGTTGTCTTGTCTGGGCAACTGAGCAGCACAACCAGCCCTGCTCTGGATTTGGCCCGTAATAAATTAACAGAGAACGGCATTTCCAGCACATGATCTGAACACTGTCAGGTCTAATGAGTTTTCAGCTCCAGACAGAAAAGGCCAATATACAGGCAATGATGGAGAAATCCCAGCAGACTGCAAGGAGGGATGTTTCACATCCACATCATTAAGAGTTTCTAAACCTTCATGTATTTTCTAATTATGCAAAAGTAACAGCAGCAGTGCTGCAAGTCATTTATCAGCACCCATGTATTTTAAATGAATCTCTAATAAGCATGTACTAATGTGACACAGCAGCATTACATAAAGTAGTAGCGACTTGAAAAACCACTGTCCTTGGTCCTCGGCTGTCTTGAGCAATGTCATTATCATTATCATAGAGATGCTCTCCAAAAAGTAGAGCATTCAAACAGCAAGTGATTTTCCCCCTAGGCACTCTCTGCTTCGCCTCCGTGGTACAGACACAGTTACAGTGTTAACCCACTCTGAGCTGCTGTGTCCAGTTTCCCAGGGGCTGCAGCCCCTCTCACTACCCAGCCCCCAGAACCCACAGCCCTGCTCTTACTGGTGACTGCTGGGTGGTATGGAGACAGAAGTGAGCTGGAAAGCCTAAACTACAAACACAAGAGCTGATAGACAAATGCCACCTGTTATGGAAGATAATGGAGAGATTTATTCAAGTATTTGTTACTAAGTGTTGACAGAAAGCTTTGCTAAATCTTGGCTTGCCTGCTGAAATTAGTAAAATGGTTCAGCCATCTTAAGCCCAGCATCATTCAAATGCTTCCTTTCCAAGGAGTGGATGATGGACGAGCTGTTAATTTTAGTTCCTATAAGGATTCATTTTCCTCTCCAATCTATAGGCTTAAAGACATTAGATCACTTCATGGGAAACCATTTCTTTTGCAATTATGTCACATTTGATTTCCTGTTGCCTTTAAAACTGCCTGTTGGCCATGTGGCAGAAAGGAGGTTCAAGAGATTAAATGAACCCCACAAGCAGACCATCTATCATCCCTGAAACTGAGAGGCTCTGATCTCTCTGCATACATTCACCTTTTAATATTTGTACATGCTCCCACTTATATCATACCGGAAGAGAGAGAAAACATATGGGTGAATAAAATTTTCACACCTTCTATGTTGAAAAACAGTTAAATTACAGTTCTTGATATGATTAACCATTGCCACATTGCGTATTACAGAACTATAAAATTCATCTTTGAAGCTACCACTTTTCTGCGATGTTCTATTCTTTAAAGCCCATAAATACAATCATACTTCAATATTTTTGTCAGGAATTTGTTATGATGACTGTGTTGTTTTGCTCGATGTCAAGAACACAGAAAGCTCCAAACTGCTAATCACAGTATTATCCTAAGGCAAAAGCAAAGCATTTGTATGACTGCTGTGCTAGAAACAAGTCCTTCATCTTCACTAGCAAAATAAATTTTGAAATTAAAAATCAAAGAGTTTAACTACAGATGAAACCCTTAGTGCTGCATGTGCAGAGTTCACAATGGTGTTTTTAATAGCCTCTAATGATGATCTCAATATTGTTTGATTGCACAGAATGCATAAAAATCATATGGCAGGTATAATGCAAGGCTTCCCCTTACCTAAACCACTTGCTCGTGGAATTTATTTCCCTCTTGTCTTCACACAACCTTATCATCAGAAGAAAGCAATGAGCTCTTTAACTTATAATGAGGTGTAACACACTGGTGCTTCCAAACACATTATGGTCATAATTCCTTGCTCTCTCCTGAGGCTCTGTGCTGCTCCTCCTTGGCTGCCTGACTGGCATTGGCCTTGTCTGCCGCAGTCAGAGGCACCTGAATGGGGAATCCTCTGCATGTAGCCACCCGGGGGGGCGAGTGGCACTTGGCTCTTTCGAGCCAGGAGGGACCCACTGGTGCCACCACAGCCCCTCCTCACACAGCCCAACACATGGCTCTGCTGAACAGGAGGTGAGGTCTGAGTTACCCCATGGGCTTTTAGCTGAAGGTATTTCAAAATCCTTTTGATGGGTTAAGGGAATGATTTCTTGTAATTTCAATAGTATTTGGAGTTCATTTGTTCTTTCACTGTTCTTTCAGATAGATTTCATTTTCTGTTTTGGTGCTAATTTGCCTAGTTTTTTTTCTTTGTTTCCAACAAATTGTTTTCTATGTTGCCTTTAGTTTTACCAGCTAAACAATTTGGTACTTAAGGTTCTTTTCAAGAGATACCTCACCAATCCCTTTCTCAGTTACAGCTTTTTCTGGTAGCTGTTTGCATGTCAAAGCACCTCTCCTCAGTATGGGCAACCAGAAATGCAGAGCCTCTTGCCAGCACATCTCACAATTTTCTGTTCTGTCCCTGCTGAACTATTCTGATTTGATGAAACCAAGAAGAGACCAAAATGGGGAACATCTTAAGGGGCCATCCTTAGCATGACTTCCTGTGTCTTAAAAACTGTGGGTTTACACATATTTTGTGTATCTAAACAAAGCCCAGAAAGGACTGACATCTGAACTTGGTTTGCAAAGAATCACTTTTTGAGGAAACTGAGGAAACTGAACCAACTATAAGAGCTGGAACAACCATCATGCCCAAAGGATCTTCAGCTTTTCTAGTGAAATTCTTAACAGATCTGGCAACTAATGACATTTCCAGGAGGAAAAATCAGGAACTAACTTCAGGGCAGCAAGTCATTCCATCTAAGGCATGGGCGAGCCACTTGGTAGCTTTGTTTGGTCGAGGACATCCTTAAATGTATGCTGAGAAATATACAAAGAAAAATTTCTATGATAAAATAACATTCATTTGATATCTTCTTTTCTCCTTAATTGAGTGACTAACTACACAAGTTCTCAGTGAAGTGTACTAGCAGGTGAGCTGTGTTTGCCAATGATCAAACATACACTTGGCAAGTTATTTTGCAGAAGCCTTTTAACAGAGGTATCTGCTATAAATTAACAGAAACCACCACAAATTCAAGGACAATTTATAATTTCTAAATGTCTGCAAACATGTTCTGCTTCCGCTGAAGGTCAAATACAGGCAAGTTTAGACAATAATCACTAATTGGTTGTAAAGGTCATGCCTTTTTAATATATGCATATTGGAGGTGAACTGTATTAGTCTGTGGTATTATACTTAGGCTCAGTGCTAAATTTGGAATAAATGGCATTATATTGATTTGATAAGTTGCTCAGATATGCTGAAACTTTAATTGAATGTATTAGAAGATATTAATTCTAACAGATGTACCCTTAAAAGTAGCTTAGGAATTTGAAACTTCTTTCTCATACAGGCCTTCACCAATCTTCAAGAAAGAGAAAGAGGAATTTTGGAGTCCTTAATCTGAGACCATGTGTTAATAAGTATCTGAGGAGAGGTTCTTTCTTTCCTTTTCAATATGAATGAGTGCCCTTTCAAAGCCAAAAGGGAATTGATGTAATCTATTGATTGCCTTTTAAATGGCTTTATAAGCTATTTAGTGCAAAATGTAAGACATTTCTGAGCAGAAGCAAGCAACAACCATGAGAATACAGGAAGGTTCCTCTGAATCTTAGATACACTGAGAGGACAAATGCCCTTATGCAGAGAATCACCAACAAGAGAGGAGTGTAAATAGTGTCTGCTGTGAAACTGTTACAACATATCAGCTCTGGTTGGAATTGTGAGAGCAGTGCTGGCATTGTGAGAGCGGTGTTGGGACTGTAAGAGCAGTGTTGGCATTGTGAGAGCAGTGCTGGGACTGTGAGAGCAGTGTCATGCCAAGAGCAGTCGCTGTGCAAGTCTCTAGCAGCAGTGGTGTATCCAGCTTAACCCGCATAGCTGGGAGAGCATCTGCCTGGGAGACACTGCCATGTTTAGGGAAACCGCCAAGACTGGAAAATAGGTCATGAGCTGGAGTCTGCCCAGGTCTGGAGTGGCTCAAAGTCATTACCATCTGTTCATCTGAAGTGAGAGGCTGGTATTCACAGTTTCAGGTATTCACACTGTAAAAAAAAACCTTCAAAAGTCATCCTGTCTGGAAATGGGGCTGGCAGAAGAGAACCCTGGCCTAGAGGTTCGAAAGGAGTTCCTTCTAGCACATGCAGACAAGATGGTGGAAATCTGAAGCTCACTTACATGTCATCCCTTCATGATGCATCAGGAAGTAATTTTTCCTTTCTACTGTCAGTCTGGCACCTTCTGGCCCAACAGCATCCATTAAGATCAGTATCTGATTAGTATCTTTGAGAAACATTTTAGCGTTACAGCTCTAGAAGGAGATATACCCACAAAACTTCTTAAGGGTATCTTGGAGAGACTGTCCTGAACCTCCTATGTGAAACCATGGTCCACCTATAAAGCCAAGTCACTCCTTTCTCACTGAGTAAATGATCATGAGCCACTCAGCTAACTGCTATTTAAACTAGCAAAATGCTGGGAGAAAATGGGTGGAGGCTATTTCCCTTACATAGGGGCTAAGCATCACCCTGTACTCAGGAGAACTTATGGCTTTTTCCAACTCAGAGCACTGTCACTCCCACTGATGCCTCTGATAACAGAGTGAAAAGAGATGCCAAGGGAGAACAAGTCCCCTAAAACACGGAGAGGTGCAGTCTGTGCTGCAGGACCTTGGAAAGTAAGAGTCCTCTATGTTATTTCAAGTTTCAGCCATCTTTTAAGTAACCATCTATAAGTAACTAATATATCTATAACCATCTTTTAAATAACTAATAAAGACTGTACAATGAAGTATTTATGTGAACATACGCATTTATTCTAAGGCAAAGCTTTTGCCCTTTTCAAATCAACTGAAGAATACTCTAATTACAACATTTTCATGGATGCATCACTCTATTCAAATTAATTACTCTGCAGAAGTTAATACAATTGAAATTATGTGCCTTGAGAATGCCAAAGAGAGAGAAGTACACTTAGGTCTCATTCTTCCTCCCACTTGGCCCATACAGCCTCGCTCCACACTGCTGGGGCTCTGCTCTTGTCTGTCCCCATCCAACTCCTGTCCTGGCCTGATGGAGCTGGCAGCTCCTGACAGATCAGCTCATTTACAACTCTGCTTTTCCCAGCACCAGCAGAGAGACACAGCTCATCTCAAAAGATTATTAGCAACACAACAAAGCATTCATACATTTACCAGACTTTGTATCCTTTCACACGAAACACTCATTCCTTTGATCCCTGCCTGAGAAGGCATTTCCTTGTTGTGTCAAACTATTAAGGAAATGAAGGAACATCCCCATACAATCCCTCTTTCTATATGAACGGTAACAGGATAGTAAAAAGAAGGCATTTTTCCCCCCCAAGATCAGTACAGTGACTTCAAACAGCAACAATATTTCTAAACAAGTTGTGCTACCTCTTTCGACTGGTTCACTTAACTCCTTTTTGCTTTAAAGATAATACTGCCGTCGGTTGATAATTACGCAGAATAAAAATTCTTATACACTAATGTCACCCTTACAAGGTCAGTGTTTATCTCACAGTATTTTAACACAAACACAAGCTGGTGTAATGTACCTACTATCACAGTTAATTAAGAATCACTGAGTATCTTTTTTTAATACAAAGCCATTACAGAGTGCAAAAGCTTCATAAAACACCTTTCCATTCCCTTTCAGGTTTACATCAGATATCTATGCACATGTATGTATGTGTGCAGTCATGTCTTGAAATTTGAAGTAAATTCAAGGAGCCCTGAGTATTTCTCCATGGAGCCCTCAATATTTCATCAGCCTATAGCAGCAAAGGCTTTTTTAGTCTCCCTCCTGCTTGCACCTGGCCAGTATGCATGACAGGCAGTAATTAGTCCTGCAGCCCTGACCACTCTTCTGTATAAAAAAAAAGTTGGTTTGAATGGCATCTGATTGGCACTGCTGAGAGAGAACCAAGAGCTCCCTGAAAGGCCTGAGCATTCTAGTTCACCCTTGGAAAGAAATAAGAGCTTTTCAGGACGACATTTTCAGAGACATGAAAGTGGACTGAGATCATATTTAGAGTTCCTAATACCCCTCACCAAACTCTCTGCAGTTCAGCCTGTGGCTTGGCAAAAGGAGAAAGAAAGGATGATCTTAAACCTAAGTGTGCACCTGCCCCTACCGCCAAGTGTTGCAAACCCTGCATCTCCCTAACCAAGGTGAAAATCAACCAGAGTTCTGGGGTACAAAAGTTTTACCCGAGTGTCAGGTACAGCCACAAGCAGACGCTGGTGATCAATGAAGACACAACAATGGCAGCAATCAATGTACCAGCAGGAATGAGCAGCAGCACAGGCCTCCCATCCCCCCTCCATTCTGGCAAGTGAGCACCAACGTTGGATGGCATTACTGGCTGCCAGCTGAGCATGCACAGCAAGTAGGTCAAGAGCATCACTCCTTGCAAGAGTTTCCTCTGCTAAATATTGTGCCAACGACTGCATTATTGCTCATCAGACCAAGGCTCTGAAACTGGTGTTATAATAGCCTTCCTGTGACAGCAGAGGTCGGGTTTTCCAGCTTGAGATGTTTCAGCAAAACCCATTTTTGATAAAATGCCTTTTGATATTAAATTCTGCACTCAGGCCTGTCCTGAATGCACAAAGCAGCTTTCACCAGGACAGCTATTACAGCTGGGTAAAATCAAACAACTCAAACCCATAAATTAGGCACTTAAAGGAGATTTAACGGACTTACTCTAAAGAATTCTTTGGTTGAGCCTGAATCCAAAGTGCCATAGGCTATTTCAGTTTGTTTGGCCAGGTCCTCTGCACTCTCTATGGGTGAAACCATCCTTTCCACCGTAAGGAAGGCAGCGAGATTAGCAGTGTAGGAAGAGATAATGATGAGAGTGAAGAACCACCAGACTCCTCCGACAATTCGCCCTGAGAGAGATCTATGGAAAAACACACATCATTAAATTGCTTTGAAGACAATCCTTGATTTTTTTCTTTCTTCACTGAAGAGAAATTCACATGCACAACCCTTTTGTCCAGATCTTCCAGGTATCTGTGAACAGGTGGACTGAAAGCCAGCTCCTGATAACCTTCCTCAGGAGTGAAAAATCAGTGCACACCTGGTCTTACCTAGTGCAACTCTTTTTGTAGTCTTTCAGTGAAAACAAGGACAGTAAATTAAAAGATCATTCATTTGAGGAGTGGAACAAGCTCTCCTGACTTCCACAAATCCTTTGTTGGAGAAAACTTCTGCCAGAAAATCTTTGTTGTCTCCGCATGCCTAGCCTTTCCCTGTGCTGGACATCCTGGGATATGCCAGCGTCATGTCTATTTGCCCAGCTTGGAGGACACAAACGCACCTTTTACTGCATCCACTCCTAAAATGTAATATACAGTAAACTGCAAAAAGGAATCTGAGTAAACATGCAACAGAATGTACCAAAAATGATCCAGTATCCTTCTCTCATCACGACCTAGCAGGAATTACAAACTGAATTTGCATATTGAAGTGAGAAGGCAGGCTGGTTTGGTTTATGTTTTATGTTAATTAAAATTCGCATGTTGCACTGTTCCAAGTCAAGCATATCCCTTCTTTATAAGCACCAGAGCAACAGAGAGAAGGAAACAGAAAAAAATTGTATTTAGTTTTCGCTCCAGTCTTTGGTTTTTGCTTTTTTAAAAGAAATTCCACAAGGACTTAAGAAAAAGCCTGTTTGCAAACATGTAATTACAAAATGCCTAATGGTCCGAAGGTCTGGATCCTGTCAGCAAGAGCTCCTTGATGGTTTACAGCAACTGAACATCAGCCTCAAAGTATTTGATCTGGGCTGAAGGATGGCAGTGACACATCACACAACTGGGTGGTGAATTTCATGTTTGAAATTGGTGAATTGCCATGTACATTGCTTGTTCTCCAAATACAGCATGTTTCTCAAGAATCATTTCAACTGCTGAGACAAAGATATTTCATATTTTCCCTTAGCTCTACTGATACCAATGGAGGAAGAATCAATCCCAGACACATCTGTGGAATCTGGGTGCTGCAGTCCTCAGTTTGTGTAAATAGAAGAAATAGAAAAGTCTTACCTGTTTATTTGTTTCCTTCAAGCCCCTCAGTGCCATCCCCAGACAGTGGGTACAAGTTGTCCTACCAACAGATGGAGATAGGCAAAACCCAAAAGTCTCATGACGTGCCCCCACCCCACCCACACATGGGGGTTTGCTGGTAAACTGCCCAGTCTTGGCCAGAGCCTGAGATTGCCTGAGCCATTAAAAAATGCCATTAAATTATTCAGAAAAATAAAACGAACGAAAGAAAAAAAACGTATCCATCCAACAATGAAGATCATAACAAAGAAAAAAAATTACCAACACAATAAAAACAGAGAGCTCAATCTGGAATATGTGAGAGAAATGTGAAGAAAGGTAAAGCACCACTGTTCTCCACTCTCCTCTGCCCAAGGAGCTAAAGCAGCAGCTCCCAAGGCAGATGAAGACTGGCTCCAGAGTAGGCACACATCCACCAGATCACCCACAAATGGAGGAGGCCTCCCTGCCCTGCCTTTTTTGAGGGCCTCCCAAGAGGATAAAGGGCTTCCAAGTTTCAGCTTGGGCTGTGCAGCCGTTTTGCTCAGTAACACAAAGCTACCAAGTTGCTGCAAAGGGAATTTGAAGCAATATAAATACAGAAAAATGCCTTAAGTCAAGGAATCTATCTACCTTACTCTACATTCTTTGTAGGTATCATGTGAGTGGGATTTTACAGATCCTTTTTGCCCAGCTTTCTTAACAGGTGGGTCTTGGCTTTGGCTATTTAGTAAAGCTTGATACCCTCTTACTTGGGCTGACAGAATTTTCTTTAACTATAAACCAGCGCCTGCTGAACTTGTCACATAAGGCTTCCTTTGGAACCAGCAGAGAAAAAGAGAAGAGCCTGACACCCTCAAAAAGAGATTTATCTCACTTGTTCTAGTGTGGGATAAATCTAACGTTGTCCATCTGTCTCATGACTTCAGAGGGAACCAAGATGCCTCACTAAAAACCACAGTCTATTGCTTTCAGATGGCTATGTCAGGTGAAATTCATCCTCCTTTAGTTCACTACACACTTTCTTCACTACACACTTTCCATCTTCAGAGAAGATCTGGAGTTGAACTTCTCCTCCCTGCAGTGATTTGGACAATTTCAGAGCCTGATTGAGGAGGGGTTTGGCTAGCAGGTCCAGCAGATGAAATATCTACTTCCCTACAGCAGGACAAGCTTTTATCTGGAGTTTTCAGGTTCCCATGGACCTCTTGCTTTATGTTAGATCTTGAGACATGAAGATAAAAAAAGACTTATCTGATAAATTCAGTGGAAGCATTGGGAATAAAATAGTATGTGTTCATTTTCCCTATAGTTTCCCATAGGAAACGTCTTACTTGCAATAGTAGCTGCCCCTTCTGTTGGTAGGACAGATGGGTTGCTAGGATAGAGATGTGCAGAAGACAAGTGTTTTCCAAACCAGTGAAACCTCAAGCTCCCACTGCTGCAACAATAAAAGGTTTGTGCCAAGCTGCATGTTCAGACAGCATCCTACATACTGAGAAAGATAAAAATACCTTGCCCCAGAGATCTGGCAACCTGCATGAACCAAGTCAGACAGATACAGGACAAAGACCACCCGAGAGGCAGGAGAAGATGGGAATGGGGGGAAACCTTGATGAAAAAGGCACACCCCACAAGGGTCCTAAGTGCAAGAGAGGGGTCTTGCTAGATGGGACCAGGGCTGTTCTCAGAAGAGATGAGGTCACTTCAACTCTTCTGAGTTGTTTCTCCCAAAGTCTTCCAATGAGCACAGAAAGAAGGATTGAACAGCAGCAACTACGAAGCAGTCTGGGCTGATATAGCTGGTGTCACTTGGTGTCACAGGATGAGGCAAAAGAAAAATCAAATAATAAACCACAAAGTTGACACTGAAGGAAAGACAGACAGACAGCAAGTTGAAGAACAAGAACATAGACAAGCATGGCCTGGCAGCCTCCTTGACCAAAGAACCCCAGTCCCCCCTGTCCATCTGCTCAAACGAAGACTCCTTATACCCACTGCAGGGGCTGGTGTAGAGGGATCAGGAGAAAAAGGGTTAGTACAGGTACACTGAGCTGGTAATCAGAGAGTGCCTGTTTGGTTTACACTGTGAACCACAGAAATATTTTTCTATTACTCAGATAATAATTATAGAAAACTCAATCACAGCTTTTAATACCAGCACTACCTTTTCTGATGAAAGTCATACCTGTCCACATGTGCAATAATGTAATTAAAAACAATCAATTAATGCTTTAGCTTAATACAGTTTTCCAAATCACTTCAATTTGTATGACACTATTTTAAAGTGAATTAGAGTGCTAACAAATGAGAGGAGCAACACAGATCTGGAACAACAGGATTATAACTCAATTGTCAAAACAAAGTCAGATGGTGTTTTCAAAAGCAAGTAAACAGGAAGAGTGCATACCTTGAGAGGAAATTTAAAAGGAAGCATGGAGTCAAATGAGAGCAAATTAGTAACAAGAGAAAAAACAAAATAAACATTCAAATTCACATTCAGTTTCCAGGAGAATAATACATATCATACATTCAAACAAAACTTCATTTATCAAAATAGCTTGGATTTGTTTCTGCTCAAGGCCATAAAAGATATTTGATTTCCTATATTACAGATAAATAATAAGCTTCTCACACTACTCCATTTTTGGAGCTGTTATTTGGGCTGAATTGGGCTGTTTGAATGGATATAAAATGGTTGTTATGCTGACAAATAACCCTGAACACCTGTCCTAGTGTGGAGCCCCTCGCTATCCTGAGCACACCTCAGCTGGTACCCCCAAGCTCTGAGCCCAGCCTTTCACCTGCACGTGCAGCCAGCCCTCGGAGACACAACGGGCAGACACAGCATCTGAAGCACTGGCTTGAGATGCTCCATCACAGGAATGGTAGTAGGACTTTCAGGAATGCCAGGTTACCCTCTCACTGCTAGTGTGAAAGTCCCACAAAGTCATTCCCATGGCCTTTAATAGGAGTCTCTTGAGTCTTCTGCTGTGAAAGCAGGGACCTAGAAATACACCCTCTAAATGACCAATGTCTTGAGATAGTTTTCAATAACCCCTCTGTCTTTTTCCATCAGCAATTAATTAATCTAGCCTCTTTGTTCTACATGAATAAAGAGCAAAATGAAAATACATGCTCTCATAGAGAGATTTCAAAGATACTTTTGCTCAGAACAGTGTTACAAATTTGACTGTTTTCTCCTGATTCCATTTGCCATACACATCTTACATAAAAGCAAGTTTAATAATCTACTTTTGATCCCTCAAAAGTGAATTTTCAATGCTTTAGCTCACTATGCAGAAAACACAGCAGTCTTTGATAGCAGAACAAAACTGCTGAAATAAATGTTGATCACATCAAGGGATGCACTAACCCCCAGCCTTTGGCTGCGCTCTGATTCTGTTTAGATGACTCCTATTAAATACAGAGAGGAGAGTATAGGGATATATCCTCTGGAATATCCACACAGCATACTCACCGAGGATAGATCTAACTAGTCATTAGATGTCACAGCTGTTCCACACAAAGGCAGCTGAAAGAGCCTTTATCAGCAAGTACAAAAGTGATCTCTCCAGACTGCTTGTCGGCATCTCTCTACGAGTGCTGTACGCTCTCATATAAGAAATTTATTCAGACAAAACTCACAATAGAAGAATGAAGCCCCTTTTAGTGGCAATAAAATAGTATGAAACATTCATATAGTCAATGTACTGTGAATGGTGTAACCTTACAAAGATATGGATTAAGAATGAAATACTTGGGAATAGTCCCTTCTACAGAAAAGAAATTTGACATTTTAATCAACCTAAATCAACATATCAGTCATAGAAACAGTGTCTCTGGAATTTAAACCAAGGTATTACATTTCTCTTTTTTCCCATAACAGTGCATGTAACTGCCTTGAATGTTATCGTGGAAGATAACAAAATAACTGGACAACATCTTCAAATGAGGGCCATATATTATTAATATTGAGCTAATAGCTTCTGATGGACAGATAATATAAATATATATACTGCTGTCTCTCTCTTTTTTTTGTAAGTATTTCCAAGGCATTTATTGTGGTTGTATTGAAAAAAACCAATGTGTTCCACTTACATAATGTAAAATGGCTGACCATACCAAAGAGTCACATGAGAGCTTCCCAAAAATCCTATGCACTTCTATTTAACTGTCAATAACCAGACCTAGCGGAAACAGTGTGATGCCTGCAGCTTTCCATGTGATGTCCCAGTGCTTATTTCCCGGTCCTTTATATTGGGCACACACATGTTCAACAGCAATTTAAATGCTATCACTACTCATCCCCTTTAACAGCAAGCAGTGGGGCAAAGTGCCAATGCAGGTTTGAGGCAAAAGGCAGAAACAGAGAGTGCAAACAGGGGGAGGAGGCCAACAGCTGTCAGTGCACAGGGAGGCAGCAGCACACCCAGACACCAGGAACTGGGGAAACTAACACAAATTTATAGGGTGATTATTGCACTCTAACAGACAAAATCATGATCCTTCCCAAACAGCTTCATAGAAATTTTTTCACTTGCTTCAGTGAGGCAACTCAAGGAAAATCTGGCACCTTTTCAATGATTCAGGTATTGAAAAATGCAGCCTGGAGATCAACTAGGTGCAATGTCAATGTCAGCACTTAGGAAAAAGATCTCACTCTTCCTCTAAATAGTAACCTTGTTAAATGGAAAACAGCATTCTGTTTGTCTTAGCAGGTGTTTTTAATAAATAAAATAAATGGAAACTGGTTATTATATTATTGTCATATTGAACAAAATCACTGCTCCATCACTAAAAAGCCTGATAATTTTACTGCTTATAACCAGTACATCACCAAAGTATTTTACTAGTGTGTAAATGCAGGAACATGATAGATGTTATTAAAAAAAAATTAAATCTGTGGTATGCATTGTTTAATTAGAGGGAGCTTCACTATTTTCATTTGGTTTTTAAAATACTTCTTTAAAAAGAAATACAATTCTACAATAGTTAATAGCAGTGCTCTCTGTTAAATTGGTACTAATATCAATCATACTTTACTACAGCCTTATCCAGAAAGAACGTCTTCATGAATAAGAAAAATCTTCATGGAAACTGGCAATGCTTATTAGACCATATTGACTATGAACAGAGGGACAACAGAATAAACTGGACTGAAATAAAAACACACATAGACACCAGCAGCACAGTACATCTGGAGACATGAACATGTGCAAAAAGGTGGTAAGCAGAAGGATGAAAGGATGGTTCAAGAAGAAAAAAACTGGAGAAATTAGGTTCAAAAGAAAGAAAAAAGACTAGCAGGAGCCTTGATGGGAGTGGAGATGCTTTAAAGTGCTGTTGCATGTGACTTTTAAAAATAAATCTTATTTTGCAAAGCAGAATGTGTTATATGCACCAAGGAGATGACCGTAAAATGAGATATGCAGCAAAAACACGGTAGCACTCCAAGCATTGCTGAAAACAGAAAACCCTATGCATTTTACAGCCTCAACATGGTGAATATAAGTTTGGCAGAAATGCATAAATGGCATTATAAGCAATGCTACTTACTCTGGAGATGAATGTTAGCAAGCATAGTAGCTTGATGAGGATGTTGAATATTGAGTGGAAAGGTCAAAATAAAAAATTTTGGAATTAAAAAGAAATTTGAGAAAGTAACATATATGCACCATGGCATGAGAAAATGACCATAAAATGCAAAAAGGTGATGGAGTGATATGGAACAAACCTTGGAGAAATATCGCATCCTTGCTGCATAAAGGCACCCAGGGAAAACCAAAGGCTGTTAAATATTCCAAACTCATTTGGAGGGTCAGGAGGATTCTGAGGGTCACGTGGTTCTTCAGTGTTGTCTTCCAAGTGCCACTCATAAGGGCTGAATCTGCTGACTAGGAAAAGAACTACGCTGACACCAATGTAAGCAAAGACTATACACATCCAAATTTCATAAGCCAAAGGATCCAGGAAAGAGAATACGCCCGGTTTAGATTTCTGAGGCTTCTTGATCATGATGGAGATGCCCAGGCTCATAAAGGGTTTGGAAAAGTCTATGACTTCTTCTCGCACCAACGTTATGGTGAGGGGGGCAACAGCTATATCTGCTCTCTGAAAAGGGAAAACAAACCCAAGTTAGTTACAAGTCAGATACAACAGACTCATAATCTAGAATCTCAGGCTAATGAATCAGATGATAAATTACAAGAGTGAAAATTCTTTGCAGGCTATTTTGCAGTCACTGAAGTTAAGGACTACATTATATTAACAGAAAATTATTAACAAGAAAAAATACAATAAAATCTGTGCAAGGGGCTCATGACAACAGCAGATATATTTCTATTAAGTTAAAACTGATGAATTAACACTACACAAAATGGACAGTGAGATGGCAACAAACACAATGTCATTTCTCATAATGGTCTATAACCACTCATTTGTCTTGAAGACTTTGGACAAATTCTGTTTGCTATGTTTTAATTTTCTCTTTTCCATTCTTTCAGCAAGTTCTCTTGCCTAACTGATTAGTTCAGGATCTTTAAAAGGAACCTATGAGAAGTAATCACTCACTGAATTTCCGCTACTACTTGTATACTCCTATAAAACTCCACTGCAGTAAGGGAGATAAGGTAGAAAATACTGGAAAGCTAGGAACCAGACAGACCCTTTCTGTAGCCACTGAAGAACAGTTAACACACATTTCTGAATCCCTGAGGTGTAAATAGCCTGGATAATCTGGGGAGAATGCAGTGTCATGTATGCCCTCCTGCCTTAGAGACCTCGGCTCTACAGGCCTGTAACAGACTGTGCTCTGGGGCTGTGTCACCTGGAAGCACAATTGCATCTATTGCATCACTCATGGTTCACCTGTGCGCTGGTGAACAACTACCCTTCCCTTCAATCTATACATCCTTGCTGGATTCCATGGGTAGGGAGGCATGTAAAAACAAATTAGTTAATTTCCGGATTAAAAATATTCCAGAATAGTTTTAAATAAAAAAAATTAAATATTTGTACCTGTATTTATGTAAATTTAAATAAAAGTACCTGCATTTCTATGCTACAAAGACTCAAGTCATGCTACTTAGAAACCCTAGCCTTGATCCAGCCAAGTACCCAAGCAGTGTCAGTATTTGTATGAGTGGAATGGAATGCTAAAAAAAAGAGCCCTTTTCATTTGAAGAGTGTTATGAGAGTCTACATACCTACCTACACTATTTTAGACACTCTAAAAATTCATGTTATATTTTTAAAGAAGGCCTTTCATTGGTAATTAAGAACTTCAGAAAGAAAAAAATATTCTTAGGGAAACCTTAACTCCTTAACTTATCAGTACCTAAACCACTGTGCACCTTTTAAATCGGATTTTTTTCCCCACTAGTAATTAGGCATCTCTTTCTGATGGAAAAATAAAGTCTGATTAAATGGAAGTTTGAATAAAAGTTAATGGGAAATGTTAATAAGATACGATTAAAATCTGTGCCATAAAATAATTGAATATACCTTTATGTAAATCTGATGGTGATGTACATGACTGTCATTAATATCTGGCTTGCTCCTCCTCCTAGCTATTGGCTTGGGTTTTACATTTGAGAAGGAGAAATATCAATGGCTTCTCATACAGCTGATCAGAGCATCATGGGCTTGGTGCCTGCTGGTGCTTGATAGCACCGTGCAGCCATCCTGGAGCAGTGCTCAGGGTTTGCAGACCAAGGCCAGTGACAGCCTTGTCAGATGAAGGATGACCCTCCCCACAGCTGCCTCTCTGCAGGGCACCCATCTGCACACACAACCTCAAGGTTTGCTGCAGCCACCCAAGAGTATCTCTCAACAGTTCATACCAGCATGTGCAGCTACAAGGTATGTGCACAAGTTCACTGCTTGGAATAATCTGATAAAACCATGCCTGTGCATGTAAGGAAGTCACTTGGAAATCATGGCCCTGGGTGCCTTCTGTGACAGCCCTGCTCAGCCCCTTTTGACAGTCACATGCACTGGGATACTACCTTTCCCCTTGAGTGATCCTTTCCTCACGGAGAAAACCTCAGCTGATTTGTGGTCACTTACTGCAAAAATCTAGCTGAATATGACTTGAATATAAAAACTGAAAATGCCTTTGGATGCCTGGATGTTTCCTGGCTTTGCAGATGAATGTGTTCATCACCAAAATAATGGAGAGACTGGAGGGGAGGATATAGGTAGAGTGAGGTAACATCTTTGGAAGATGTTGGGACTTGTTCACTGAGGAATTCCCCCTAAACATACACTTCTCTTACAGCTGCTGCTTGTTGAGCTCCTGTTAAATACTATGTGTCTGCAGTCAGAGAGAGATTCACACAGAATATCAGTTTTAAATGTAGTCAGAGTCCACAGCCAGCTGGAAGACTAAGCACTTTGACCATGCCACTGTACTTCTTGTTGAACTAATGAGGTACTTACAAATTAATCCTTATTAGAGCAAGCTTAATTGATCAGGACCCCTGCAGAGACTTAGCAATGGCTTCATGTGAAGTGAAACTTAGGTGGGAGGCAGGCACCTTCCCACCAGGCACTTCTGCACGTGGACTGCCAGCCTTGGAACATCCCATCAAGGGAGGGAAAGGCTGCTTCAGCTGTAAGAGCAGTTAGTTTCTGGAGCATTTTCATGGACTTGGAGAATTTTAATTCTCCCAAAGTGATATTTTAATTGCCAAAGTAGACATGGTGGAACTCTTCCTAAGTGCTGATGCAGCATGTAACAAAGGTCTGTATCTCCTTCATGCCCAGATGAGTTCACGCAGAATGTTCCTGTGAGGGGATGAAGCTGATGCTGAAGCACAGACAAATCACTTGTTAAAGCCCTGATTGTTACCATGCTCATATCATACAGGGCAGACTTCTTTTAAATAATTTCAAACTGCATTTTAATACTAATTGGGATACAAATACTAATTTTCTGATACATTTTGGTCTTCCTGCTTTCTTACATCCCTACCAAGGCATTCACTGTACTGGAAACACCAAAAATCATCCTCATTCTTTAGTGAACATGGCAGCAAATGGTTTCTGCAGAGGGAACAAGCATGAGTTCATACACAAGGTCTTGGGAAAGCAGGGCACTGAGAGTGGACCAGCTACAATCCAACACCCAAGCCTGGTTGCTCACCACTTCCCTGAATATTGCACTAGGGAGGTTAAAAAACAGTTCTCTATTTGCTTATTTATTTAGAGATACAGTATTTGAAATGGAGAGCTTATGGAGAGCTCTATGCACCCTAAAGGATCATTAATAACTGCAGCACTGTTGAGAATTACCCTCCCTGTTATGGCTGCAGATAAGCAGAACCCATACAAATTGAGCTCGATTAAAAAGAACACAACCACAAACATGCCCTTCTCTGTACAGAACTGGAGAGGGGCTTAAGAACCTCAACAACTGAGCTTTGCTAATCACTCATGACTAATGGCGTTTCAAACATCATCTTCACTGCATTTGAGCCAGGCGAGAAATGTCATGGATTCCTCTGAGGCTTGTTCTGTCTTTGCCTACTAGTGTGGGAGGGATGGATTTAGAGAGGACAGGCAGCACAGAGACGCTGCCCACTCTGCTCAAAGATGACCCCAGGGAGCTGCAGACCTCCAGACTCTTATGGTGAGGGAGGAAAAAAATAGCAAATGGAAATATCCTTCTGCATGGAGAATGAAAAATGATAAGATGTTCCACCTCTGTAATCCAAAAGGAGGGATGGGTTTCTTCTGCTTACAGACCTAGTGACAACTCTCCCAAATTCAAAGCTGTGCACTAGAGACAGTGAGAGATCTGGGCTGTGCTCCTGCCTGCACATGCTTTGGTCACAAAAGGTAAGAGCTACCTTGGTAAAGGCAGTCCAATATCCCCAAGGATACAGGTGTGTTGAGAGGCCAGGTCATGGGGGCAATGTGGTTTTAACGGATTAGCTCACACTTATTTAAAGCCAACAGGTCATATCTGACTATCAACATGCTGCATTGAAGTCTTAATGTGCCCTAGCTGAGCAGTGTAAAAAGGTAGTAAGGTGTTAAAATGGCAGTTGGCCCTGTCTGCCACAGTTTGTCAAAGTTAAGTCTATTTGTGATTTCTGTGGCTGCCCACAGCTCATTCTGACACACTCCTGCCATTCACAGTTGGAGACATAAAGGGTACATCTGCTTTGGGGCTGTGGACATATGTGTGCTTCCTCTGCCTGTGCTTGGACTCAGATCAGCCCAAGTCCAGAACCATGGCAGCGTGGCTCTGTGCCAGAGTTCTGATTCTGTCCCCCACCACAGCTCAGCCTGGCCAGG
This sequence comes from Certhia americana, assembly GCA_018697195.1. Classification (NCBI taxonomy): domain Eukaryota; kingdom Metazoa; phylum Chordata; class Aves; order Passeriformes; family Certhiidae; genus Certhia; species Certhia americana. Next base: position 16,721,526 of record CM031880.1, read on the forward strand.
GGCCCCACATCTGTCCATGTCTCCAGGATGAGGGTCTGTCTGAGCTGCAGGGCAGCAGCATCACACAGCTGACTTTGGGGACCTGCACCTGGGCTTCCCCCCTGCAGAAAGGAGCAAAGGACAAGCTTCACCCACTCATGGCACAGTCAGGCTCTGCCACAGACTAAGAGCATGTGGGAGGTTTTAAGGAAAAGTAGGAATCAAATTAGTCAGCCTCTCTGTTATGATTCAAAGGCTGTATGTGCCACCTTTAGTATTTCCACTGGTAGAGCTGGTAGAGCCAGAGAGGCCAGCCCCACACTGGGGGAAAGGCAGGGAGATGTGTTGGTGGTGCCACTCTGAAAGATTGTGGAGGCTGCTGTGTTCTGGGGACTGCCTGTCCTTTACATCCCTGCTTCATTCCTTTGTGCTATTTTACATATTGAGAGGTTTCCATAAAGGCTTGTTTTAACCTGAGCAGAGTTTTAAGGCTGTAAGGTCTGTCTGCTCTTTTCATTCCCAAAGCATTTGTAGTTACAATTAAGATCTGTGTTAAAACTACTGCCAGTTAGCCTCAGCACTGTGAAAAGCATCAGGCCCGGAGAGGGATGTCTTCCCCTGGCTGAACAGGGAAGGAAGAACAGCAGCCTGCTTTAAAAGGGGAAGAAGAAATAAAAGCCTACAGAAAGAGGCTGACCCCACAGAAGAGAAAAGACAACTGTCTAGTGCTCAGCAGCTGGTGGGTACAAAGCCCTGAGCACAGGGGCTCAGGGAGATGCTGCTGCTCCTCAGCCCCAGCCAAGGGCACGTCAGCCTGTGGGTCACTGCAGGACAGCACTTCCCTTGCTGGATTGCTCTACAGGCTAGATTTAAATAGTGATTCAGTCCTCTGAACTGATAATGATTTAGTTACTTCCCTTCTGAAATGTCCAGGAAAAAAACTTCACCTATTTTTTATTTTAATTCTGTTGAAAATTTCCACTATTCTTTGGAAATTTCTCTTAGTTTAAAAACATAACAGTGCTTGAATGGGTACCTGGTAGGATGAAGAGTTTTATTTTGATGCCATCAGAGTGAAAGAGCAAAATTGAAGGGGTTTCTTCAGCCTGAACTGACACTTTTTGATTTATGAAAACCCAAATATATTTCCTTTTATGCCAAATTTCATTAGTATTAATTAGTATTACAGTTATCATTACCACTACTATTACTACTATCACTAACATTTTAAAACTGCTAACAAACTGCAAAGCTCTGTTATTTCCTCTCCAACAAGAGAGAAGCCTGAAGAAAAGGAGTTTGAGAATATCTGCTAAGGCAGAATTCCCTGCCTCCAGGGCTGCCATCCTTCTGCAACCAGGTGCATTGGTATAGCCCCTTGCAAAATCACAAGGAAAGGCCCAAGGAGGACTGCTGAGATTATCTTTGACACCAGGGACCCTACAGTACAGACAAAATTTATGCCCTCCAACCAGACCTGGTGTGATATGAGACAGGGGAGGGTGAATTTCTAATGAGAAGCATTTTAGTGTGTAAATGGGAATGTGTAACTCTTGGGACTGCTCCAGTTGGTGTAGCTAATGCCAACCTCCAGTGAGTCTTACACTGGAGTCAGGGCTGTGCCACCCTCCATCTTGGGTTTTGATGATTTTGATGGCTCCTGAGATATTAGAAAGTTTTTTTCTCCCAGCCCCGCGACCGAAGAAGAGGTCGAGATTCATCGGTTCTGCCTTTGAAGGTTATTTATTTTTCCTTATCTATTCCATTCTTTCTCCAACCTGCTGAGGTCTGTTCTGCAGGTTGGGTTGAGGCACAATCCCTGCCTTCAGGGTGGTGTTGACTTTTTATACTAAAAACTACATGTACTTTATTTACAATAATTTTCCAATCCCTATCACCTACGTTAGACAGTCTGTCTCTGCTCTAAACCAATTTGAAAGTGTCACCATCACAGCAGAAGATGGAGGACAAGAAGAAGAGGAAGAAGAAGAAGAAGAAGAAGGATAGGACACACCCAGATTCCTCCATCTTGCATCTTGAACCTCCATTCTAAAACCCCAAAATTCTACTTTTTCACCCTGTGACAAATTAACTATCACTCTATTCAAACTCTTGTGGCCTGTAAATCCTCACACAAAGTTGGTAATTTTTTCCAGGGATTAAAATCGAAGGCACAGGTGTTTTTGACTCCATGACAAGGTTTCTGAGCCCCTTGCCAGGGTCTCGAATCATCCAGGACAGCCAGAGGAATGTTCTGAGTTCCAACACCTCCAGACCTGCAGCACAGTGACACATCACCCTGTTGCTTTGGGTACAGCTCAGTGCAGACTGAGCCCCCTCCCTTCCAGTGCAGTGGTCTGGAGGCTGCCTTTTCTGTGTGCTGCATTCCATAGGAAGGGAGAGCAACAGGAACAGTGAACTGGCACAACCCAAACGTTTAATACAGTTAATTAGGGTTTTAACATTAAAACGACAAGCCATTCATTTCCTACGACTGTCCTAAGAGCAATTTTAGAAAAGAGTTGCATGCATGAGGCTATGCAAAAAAGGGCTCAGTATTCAAAAAGCCAGCTGAGATGCCCCAGCAGTGCCAAGTGGTGGCAAGGAGGCTGCTGGGTCAGGAATATGCTGTATTTGACAAATGACTAGTCACTGGTTATCACTTGAGACAAATGAAATCTAAAGGATTGTGTTTCTGCCACAGCTCAGCTCAGCTGCTGGATAACTGGTACCAAAACCAATCAGACCCCTTTTATCCTACCAAGTCTATCTTCCACAGATGCTAACAAAGGTACTTAAAATCTAATCTGCCACTTGTCTTCCCAAAATGGAATCCAGAGGAGCCAAATTTGAGTGATTTTGCTGACAAGATTCACAGGGGCATTACATTAACATAGTTTTAGTTCCCTAATAGAGTTTTAAGCCTCGTGAGAGATAAAGGAAAGTCAGCACGTAAATGAGGTGCTTGCTCCAAATAATTAGCACTTCTAGAGTACTTCTCATCTTCAAAGGGCTTAGTGCACATCCTTGGGAGTGTGGTACACAGCCCCCTCTCAACAGATGGAGAAAGCGGCCAAGGGTATTTCACAATGTTTACAAATAGAGCTGGGAAAAGGTCTGGAGGGCTGGTGAGGCTTGTACTTAGAGTTCAGGGGCTGTTTTCCCTGCTTACAGAAATCCAAGTGGATTTCCATGCAGCTTGCAAGCTCAGTTCAGCTGGGCAGTTTGAGGAGCTGGCTCAGCAGCATGGGGCTGGAAGCATTAACCTGGGTCTGCTCTCAAACCTCCTGAGACACATCTGACCTTTGAATAATTGAGCATTGCAGTGGAGAGGCTTCAGTAACAGAGCTCACAGCATGAGTACAGGAACTGTTGGGGGTCAGGGAGGGAAACATTCCTCAATTTTTCATTAACAAGAAAACACAGATGAAAACTGTGCTCAGAATACAAAGGAACTGACCTTTTTGCAGGGCAAAACGAGAATGTTGGGGTGGTCTTGGGGTTGTTTTAAGGAATGGTCTGTGGTGCCTGCAGGGCTGGTTTTGCTGGTGTGGAAAGGTCATAACTATGGTTAGGGCAAAGTTTGATGCTAAGAAAGCAGAGCTGTCTGAGTCAGGCTGGTCCCTAGAGGCTGTGGCAAAGGCAGCCAAGCTGCTTATCACACATTGGTTTGGATTGGAAAGGACCTTTAAAGATCATCTAGTTCAACCTCCCAGCAGTAAGCAGGGATGTCTTCCACTACAGCAGGGTGTTTAGAGCCCTGTCCTGCCTGACCTTCAAAGCTTCCAGGGATGGGGAATCCACTGTCTCTCTTGGCAACCTGGGCCAGGTCCTCAGCACCCTCATCATGAAGAATTTCTTCCTAATATCTAATCTGAATCTACCTTCTTTCAGTTTAAAGCCACTCCCCCTTGTCTTATCACTACAAGGCCCTCTAAAACATCCCTCTCCATCTATTTTGTAGCCCCTTTAGGCATTGGAAGGTGCTCAAAGGTCTCTTTGAAGCCTTCCCTTCCATCAGGCTGGAAAGTCTCAGCTCTCTCAGCCTTTCCTCACAGGACAGGTGCTCCAGCCCTCAGAGCATTTTTGAGGCTCTTTATGCAGGTGGATCTTGTATGACACAGCAGCTGCACAGACTAATCTTCCTGGGCTCAAGACCCGAAGGCTGTTGCCCTCATCACACTTTTCCTACCCTAGTGTAGGCAGCCCCTGTACTCTGACTGTTACCAACAATTTCAGGTCCTCTCTTGACGTGTTTTTCCACATGGTATGTTTTTTTTGTTTTTTTTTTTTAAGTGAATGAACAAGTTTCATTGCTTGTCACTTCCAAGTACATCAGAAGGACCCAATTACAACTGATACGCTTGATATTTCTTGAACCACTCACAGAGCAACTGAGGGTATAGGTTTCCAGTGCAATGTCATTTGCTTGGAACTGATCTAAACCTTTGCTTCAGACGTTCTCAATGGACTTCTGTTCTCTAAGAGAGTGAACATCAGTTTCCCAAATTGCACAATTGATGCATGGGGTTTCAGAAGATTTGCATAATGTCAAACCTCAAAGCAACAAGGAAGCAAAGAAGAAATCCAAGGGTCCAGAACCCTGTTTACTTTCTGTAATCAGTGGATTTCCCTCCCTGTCATAATACAATACAGCAAAACCACTGTTATTTCTATAAAACATTTTCAAGTTGAACAGGCTACCAATTACATAATAAGGCATCAGGACTGACTGCTCCAGAGTAAGAAAACTTGTGAAAATCAAGCAATTACTTGAAAAAGGCTGATTCATTTGAAAAGAATTATCTCACCAAACATTTTGCAAGAATGATGATGCATTTTCCCAAGGAAATTTTGAGGTGACTTTTAGAAATTACACTCAGCCACAGAACAAAAGGAGGCAATTGAAATATGCGCTTCTGCTCAGATATTTTTAATAAAGGAAAGCTTGTTAAAAATAAACTGCAAAAAAGATTTGGGCGGAATTACAAATCATCTCATTAGCATTTGAGGGAAAAAAAGATGAAATATCAGCTTGAGAAGTCTTTTCTGCAAAGCCAATTTTCTCCCCCTTCCATCTGGTTTATCTGTATTCCAAAATTCTCATTTTCAAAGAAGTTTCTAAAATGGCAGTTCCGGACTGTTTTTGTTCTTACTAAACAAAGTGATGTACACCCAATATAGAAATATAAAGAAGAATGCAGTGAATTAGCTGGTTTTTTTTTTTTTTTTTTTTGTTTTTTTGTCTGACAGTTGATTTTTGAAGCCAAACCCAGGGTTTAAAGAGAAAAAAACATGTGGGTGATTTCACACCTGCATTGCTTCTTACCCTGAAAAGCAACCATGGAGTTAAAGGGGTCTGGTCAAACACAAACCAAGACCAATGACCCAGCAAGGCTCAGCATCCCAGACCAGCTCTTTAATGAGAGGGAGAACCCCCAGCTGAGAGATTGATAGAGAAAAAGGAGATCTGGCAAATGAAGAAAAAGCATATGAAGAGCAAACTGGAAATTCTGCTGTAAATAAGAATTTGAAGTTTGCCCAATGCTACTTCTCAACATTTTGTGAACTCTAATTTGGAGAACAGCAGTAAAAAAGTGAATGAAACAATTAGAAAAGTAGACTTTAAAAATGGCAATACAAAGAAATATCTAGAATTTTAAAGGTAGTATTCAAACAGATGATCTTTATTTTGCAGTTTATTAACTTCGAACATAATTTTTAATAAAGAACATTAAAATGAAGGTTAAGAGAAACTTACCCCATAGACCAGTTCACCCACCATGCCATTCCATATCTTAGTCTCAGGGTCCCTAGCTCCATATTTCCCATCTCCAACAATTGACAGTTTGTATTTTATTCCAACATGTTTTGCTATTTCAGAAGCTAAGTCTACACAATATCCTTCATATCTCTCATTCCCTTCTAGTTGTTCATGGTTTTTCTTATACATTACATATGGTGATTCCTTTGAAACAAAAGTAAAGATCAAAAGTCTATGAATGTGAAATACAGATGTAAACCATACAAAATGAGAGCCATTATTATCCTTTATATTACTGGCAAGTATTTACAATATTTCCTGCTTTGGTACAGAAATTAGAAAGACAGACTTCTGCAGCATAAAAATCCTTGGCTGATCCTACAGCCACACATACTATTGATTGTATTCCTAGTAAAGTGCCATTGAAGATAACAACTTTGTTAAAAGTTACACTTCTGTTTGCAGAATTAGGCCTGATTAGACAATTAAGTATCATCATTGCAGCGATAATTCAAGTTTTAGTGTTTAAAGACTGACATTATTCAACACCTGTACCATCACCACAATTTCCTAAGCCCCCAATGGCCAAGAATGGGGCTCTGATGGAGATATTTTCAAAGTAACCTAAGGGAGGCTAGGTTGAAATCCTCAGCAGCACTTTTTGTCACTGAATTCCCTTAGCCTTCTTGGAAAATTCTAGTTGAATGCTGATTATATCTCACTAAATCCATAGGAGTATAAAATACAATGCTTCAAGAAACAGCATAAAATTGACTCATGCTTAGTAGAATTGTAAAAAGCACAGAAGTCCAAACGAATGCTGCACAGAGCAGGTCTGTAGAGGCGTTGGGACTGACACAGGTGCTGCTGTTCGTGATACACAGGAAGAGCTTTGCTCCTTTGGAATCGCACAGGTAAAGGCTGCTTTTCACCCAGTGCTAGAGCAGCTCCAGTTCTCTACAGGCTTCATTGTGTCACCCTTACTCAGTCCACAGGGGTTGAGTTTACAGGAGCTGTACCTGAGTGAGGGGTGCATGATTTGATTCTACAGCAGAAAGGCCAATCCCTGTGCTCATTTGCACACATGCATAATAACTTCACTTACATGAGGCACTTAATTTGAGTTCAAGTGTCCAGGAAGCAGCAAAGAACAATGGTAAGATACATATATACATATATATGTATATATAAGATACATATATAAGTTAGCAGGGTCAAGCCCTCATGACATCTCTGGAAGATACTGAACTTTCCAGTCACTTGAATTCACACAGTATTCAACATCTGTCTCCTGGCAAGGCGTCTAACACACCTCAGGAGTCTTGTTTCCTAAACACAAACACACCAAGAACATAAAACTTACCAAGATGGTAGTGACTACTATAGTTCTGTTCTCCACAGATGAAGTGTCATTAGAGGGCAGCTGATCTAATGCTGGAACGTATCTTTCATATTCATTCCAATAACCAGCCTATAAAAATGGAGATTGTTACCTCATTACATACCTTTACAAGGACTCTGGTACCTGAACTTGTAAGAGCAACTGTCAAAACATAAGGCTTTGTAACATTTCTCATTCACTGTGTCTCTCATTAGGAGACTACATTAGCTTTACATCCATTTTCTTGAAGAAACAATGTTCTCAAGCCCAAGAGCAAATCAGCATAAGCCAAATCTAAGTGAAATACATATTAAATTCTCTTTATCTCAATTCACATCAGTATGGTGCCTCTGGAATAAATTCCCGTATATCCACAGCATAAGAACATACTACAGATAAGAAAATAAACTGCATAGCATTCTGAGTAAAATACTCTGATTTTGTGATTTTTATTCAATACAGCCCCTGCAGATCTTAGCTGGCTTTAGAGCAGATGCACTTGCATTGTTCACAATGCAGGCACAGCCACATTATCTCCAGTGTGGGACACAAAACCCTCTGTGAACATGAGGTGACTTTATCAGCTGCCTGGTGCTGACCTTTGGCTGCACTACTGGGCTGTCACAATAGCTTTTGTATTTCTGCACAACACAGAAGTAACACTGTTCTCTGCATTATACACCTCCCTGAGCCATGTTTAGAGGTATTTGGTTATTGAATGTGCAGAAATATTTAAGGAGTCTCAGCCTCAGATAGAACCTATCTCCAGGTGAAATGAGGGAACTTCAAAGACTCACCTACACACATTCTTCTCTCAGCACTTTTTTGACCCTGTCTACCTGACTTTTTTTGAACATCTGCCTTAAACTTCTTTTATAACACCGAACTAGGCAACTATCCCACTTAGGATCTATATTTAGGAGACAAGAGAATTAATAAGACATTCTAATTAAAACCAAACTTCTTTTCTGTTAATATCAGAAGTTTTCACTGGTTCCAGCTTCATTGTGGCTCCAAAACCCAATATGGAGAGGGAGGGAAAGATGGAGAGTAATTTAGAAGATAGGACTAATCAGAGGACCAGGACAGCAGGTATTATGCTTGGCAGTGAAAAAGCTCCAGAAGGGTTTTAAGGGAAAAAGCTGTGTTTGAAGTTGACATTGAAACCAGTGAAGATATTAAATAGGGTGAGTGGTTTAGTCCAGGAACTGAATATAACAAGGTGCCTGGGATAGGGAAAACAGCATGAAGGGGGCACTCTCAGGACCCTGTTATTACACTGGGATTGTTGGGATTTCATTGGTTTGTTGGAATAAATATTTGTGAATGTGTGAAATCTGGATCGATGTCTTGAAACTCACCTTCCGTGATCCAGCAGCTTTCATTTCATACACATCAATTGTATAATTTGTTCTCCGCCCATAGGTGTCGAACTGGATGTTTCCTGTCATTCCTTGAACCTGCACCTTGAGGGAATAAACAGAAAAATATTTTAATAAAAAGATTCACTTTATTTTTTATCTATGTAAGAGACTTGTACTGCTTCTGACACAGCCAGTTGTACTGGCTGTTCAAAACAACCCCAGTTCCCATTATCTGAGTTCCAGCTGTATGTATTTGTTAGCACTCAGCTGGTGACTCACTGCCAGAGTGAGCTGCATTTAAGTGAAATTAGCCCTGCAGGTATGTTAAATGTAAGAAAGACTGATTCTGCCATGCTTGGTCACACTGGGTTCACTGGTACAGAATGGAGCATCAGCGAGGCACAAGTAACAATTAGTGCAGTTAAACCCCTCACAGTGTGGCAGAGCGATCTGCAGTACAGCCCAGAATGGCATATCATTGCTCATTCTGGGAAGTGCTTTATTTTAATATCAGTCCCAGTGTAGGAGAAAGGAATGAATGTCTTCTCTGAATGAGCACAGACAATTGTCTCTGCTGCTTATGGAGTTTTGGTCTCAGTCAGGATGGATGGGTGTACAGACGGTAAATCATTATCATTACCTACTCACATGAATCATCTGAAGGGGAAGTATGAAGTACTTTGTCTGAAAGAAAAAGCTTTTCTTATTTCCCTGTATGAAAGGATGAAGTATTTTCGTTTATCACTTATCAACACTGACAAGCTGTCATCTCAGGCAGAAAAGGTAATAGTCTCAAACTTCAGTAGTTTGAATTAGCTTTAATATTTAGCAAAATCTGTGGAAGTTACAGGAAGAGGTGATGTGAAGAGGTGATGCTAGACTAGTAAAAGGCAAACTGTTCAGGGCTGGTGACTGATTTGCTGTTCCCTGTTTAGAGATGAGGTACAAGGCTACACAAACCAAAAATTCCATGGACCCCAAATTATCCAGTGAGCCAAATTCACACCGACACACGGGAGTTTCTTTTCACCAGTAAGTGGATTTGAACCTTCTTTGAAATAGTTTCTATCACTACAAGGGCTGGAAAAAATCTGAGGTATTCCGGTCTCCAGAAAGCTAGAGAGATTGTACTTTGAAAAACAAATTTGACCCCAAGAGGTCTTATCAACTGCGGACTAAGCAAATGTATTTGCAGTGTAGTTGACACATAAGTTGCATCCAGATGTGAGTTGCTGTGCCTGCCTTTGGCATTTACTGTCTGGCTACCTCAGCACAGCAGTGACTGGGTGTCTCACAGATCTTGTTATACTGGCTCCATCCTGATGCCCATTGAGACATGAGCTTCATGCACTGGACACCTTTTGGCTTCAAATTTAATTGGTTTCTCTTTGGTGGGAAAACTCAGCACTTTGCAAAACCTGGCTGCACTGAGGCAGGAAGGTTCACCAAGACTCAAACACTTCTGGTGTCAGTGTGTGGAGGCACTCACAGAGTGACTATTTATAAGTGTCCAGATCTCTTCAGGTAAACTGTCTGTCACTGACCTGATGCATTAGATCCAGCTTCAGAAACAAAGATATGCACAGTTTTCAAGGCTGTTGGGAAGACGCTTCAAATAATGCCTAACTATCTTGCCAGCAAAATTACTATAGAGAGGCACTGGACCTTCTGCTGGCACAGGATAGATATTTCAAGGATATCTTGGAAAAAGGATTCTTATATGAGTTGAAGCTACAGAGTGGAGAGGAAAAATTATTAAATAATTGTTTTGGGTTTTTTTCTGAGCAAAGATTCAAGATCATTGTCTGAATAGAAGGAGAAAAGGTGATGGACAGGATGGGTACAGGAAGGCCATGTGGGATGATCTTGGGTGGCTCTCATTGGAGGTGTATGTAACCTCACTCACATGACTCTGAATGGCTAAAAAAATTGAAGGCAACCAGCTAGAAGTCAAACTACTGCATTTTTTGCCAATCATGCCTTTTAACGTCTTTTTAATGTGTTTTAAAAATAAATTCTTCTAAATAAGGGAGTGCCCCATTGCAGTGCTGGTTTTCTCTACTGACATGAATACCTTGTATATCATTTAACTATTGTGAAGATTGAATTTAGTTACTTGTCTTCAAAAGTGTGTGATGCTACACTAATGAATGTGCAGTTAGGGCATATGTTAGATACAACAAAGAGCTCTAGCTCTTTTTAAGTGAGACAAAACCATCTCCGTTTTAAGAGTGAAATAATCTGATTATAACCATCCACAACTCATTATAATATTCTAATACAATCCTTCCAATTTGGTAGCTGAGAAAAAGCAGTAAATAAGCTAAGTGTATGAAGATTGACCTAGGAGTTGTTTACACCTAACACAGGCTTAATTCTGATCACAGTCACTCCAGTTCCGTGTCTGCATTAATATAATCAGTGCTAACAGGTTTGTTTGAGAGTTATTTGAACCAGATTAAAAACAGCAATCTTGTATTTTGCATCTACAAAAACATGAACCAAAAATTTTTCCTGTTATCACTTGCTTTAACACAAATAGCAGACTAAAACCAGTTAAAAATCAACAAAATTAAAGACATAAGTGAAGTAGGATCCCATGCTAGTGTTAGGGATAAAAAATTGGTCATGCAGAAGGTAATTTGGCTGAGTGCAAAGTTATGCCAGGAATCAGAACTGGTTGGAGGCTAAACTATGTTCCTAGGTTCAGACTGGTGCTGAGATCTATCAGTACTGCTATGACAAACAACTTCTCCACTGTTTTAAATCAATCTGAGTTGCTTTTTATTGATAAATTATCAAAACTGCACACATGCATTTAAGTTCATAAACACATCTATCCCTGAAAGAATTACAATACATGTGGCAAAGAACCAGTCTAGTTCTGTTAGCTGGATTTGCAGGCTCAGTCTGACTTTAGAAACCCCTAATACGTGTTTGATTGCAAAATGGCTCATACTTACTCTTCTGAGAAGCTGGGGTGTTACAGGGGATCTGGAGGATTGTAGGTGCTCTGCTGGGGACAATCAGGCAGCTGCTGCATCAGTGCCAGAGGGATTTTGGCCAAAGCTTTGAGAGTATGTTATGCCTTGCCCTCTATGGAACATATTTTATCCATCCTTTGAAGTTCATCATTAACTTTGTTTTTACTTTGTTTCCCCCGAGGAGCTGCAGCTGTTTGTGTGAGTACAGAAGCTCTGTACATGCAGCAGGACACAAGCACTACAGAATTGCTGCTGTTGCTCTTCAGCTGTTACCTTTGCCCTTACCATTTTCAGTGCTCTTTCTATATCAATTCCTTGGCTCCATGGCACTGCAGGGTTAGCCAGGCAGTCTCCAGCACTGCCTCTCCTGGAGACATCCACACGCTGCCTTCGGAGGTACCGGAAAGCCTCTGCTATGACCAGGACTGCATCATGGGTCAGTGCAGATGTGTACTGCAATTGACACAAAGAAAATATGGCAACAAACTGCAATTTTAGAATTGCCCCAGGTGTACCAGGTCAAGTCCTCCTCTTTGTTAGAACAGAAGAATCACGCTTGCAGACCCCTCTGCTTGCTCTCTTTCAGCTGGTGCTTTGTAACGATTCCACCTATTTCAATTAAAAAATTAAAAATATTTCATTCTGTATTGCATATAGCAACAAAATAACAATACCAGTTCATAGTTGCATAAAATCCAATTTAATTGGAAACTTGCTCAGCTACATAAGCTACAGAAGCCTGCAATTCCACGCTGGACCACACTGATACCAAAGGAAAGGTAATATTTGAGTTTTTAGTTTTTGCTTTTGTTTTGTTTGTTTGTTTGTTTTTTTAAACAAGATTGCCAAGAGAGCTTTGACTTGAAGTTAACATAAATCATTTCTGTTTGCATTACAATCCTGATTAGGTAGCATATGTGGCAAGGAATGGATAAGATTACTTTTCTTAGAAAACAGCTATACAAGCAAGTAATCAAAAAATACAGTTTAGGCATTACATCATCTTGGTAATTCCCCGTCTGCCTTCCCTTAATCCATGACAAATCTGCAGAGGGTGGTAAGCTCTGTGTAGGTGCAGCTCTTGAACAAAAAACCCAGACAACTTATGTGTTCCTGTTGCTGTCAACTTCTTTCACTGCTTGTTGCACATTATCTGGTGACAACCCCCAATGCTACAAATTTAGTATCACCTAGCCAATGCTGAAGAGTTTTTTTTTTTTTTTTTTTGCATTTTTTCCACATGTATTTGTTGTCCAAAAGTTCTTCCCTCCTAGAGGGGCCTGGGCTTTGTTTATGACATCCCTAGGTTCCACTGGCATTACAGCACACCTGTAATTTCAGGGTCTGTGCAGAGGAGACTCTCTCAGCATGGACCTACTGGGAGTAATTGAACAGACTCAGTCTGTAAGAGCAGATTCCAGGTCCCTTGTAAGTGATCCTCAATACCTCCACATCATTTGTAAGAGAACGAAGGAAGAACTGAAGAAAGGAAGGTGCACCTGCCCTTCTTTTGGCTGTCTGTGGTCCCCTAGAGATCCTGCCTCCTTGTTCAGGAACCTTGTTCAGTTCAGGCCACAAGACCTGCTGCCCACGTGCAAGTTAGAAAGGTAGAAATCCAAGTTTCAGCTGCTTGTTCAGCTACTCTCTTTGTCCATAAGATTTATTATATTCAGAAATTAATTCTATCTTGTAGGGTAAGATAGCACAGTTGGAGGTTCTGCATTTCTTAAAATTGAGTATTATCTTACTGCAAGTTCTTCAGTTCGATATCAAGCCATTGGAACTCTGAACAGAACAAGGCGTGTCTGCATGTGCAGATGAAGAGAATTGTGTCTGATAAAAAAGAGTGCAAAGGTAGGGCTGTGAAGAAGGTTATGGAGCAGACATTTCACTGAGCTTTAAATGACAGCAGCTTATAAACTTGCTGGGAGTGGGTGGTGGTTCCTGCTCTGACCGTACAGCACTGTTCTGATCCTTCCCACCTTTACCTCTCTCTCCCTGTGATGCTTCACAATAATCACTCTCTCCTCTTTTAGAAAGTTAACAAAGGTTATATGTCACAATCCACACAATAATACAGAACTGGACAGTAATTTTAAGGTATTTGTTCCTGTATTAAAATAACGCCTTGTAATAGCTGTCCAATCTAGCACTACATAAAACTTACAGATTGATAGTTTTTTCAGCAGACTGCATCAATTGTCAGTAACCTTAATGCAGTCCCTTCCAAGTCATGCCAAGAGAGCTATCTAATTTTCTACTTTATTTGAATTCTACTTATAAATGCATGAGCATGCAAAGAGAAAAAAGAGAGAAAGAAGGGAAAGGCTGATAAAATACAGAATAAATTAAACATCAGGACTTTAATCTCTAGGCAATTTTATTTCCTAATCAAAAATATTGTACATTAATTTTTAAGTACGCTTTTTGTCTGATTGACAAATACTGTGCACATTTCTAAAATGAGCTGTACATTTGTGGAAAGGTAATGTAATCTTTGTGTTTCTACCATATACTTAAGATTCTCTTTTAAGAAGGGAGAATAATTTTTTCCTCAAGGTAAATTGCTTTCAAGTGGAATGAAATCATCTCAGGTTAACATTGTATATTTCAGAGCTTTTAAGATTAGTATGATACTTATCTTCACTTCTGCATCACTGCTAGAAAGCTTTAGAAAGCAGGACTAAATCTTAATCCACAGGCAACAATACACTAATCTGGTTTTTGTGGGCCTCTGTTTGCCTTTCTCTGCTTCTTCTGAAATGCCAGGAAGGCTGTGGGATGGTGCAGGATTAAGATAATTTTCCTCTCTCACAGAAATTACATGATCCCAGGGATGGAAAAGTATCTCTCCAAATGGCATCAGTCACTCATGAATGGCACTGCCAGGAAGAGCAGACCCTCATAAGTGGCTCCTATTCTGTCTGTAGCCCAACCCAGAGCTACTGCCTTCCCTGGTGCCCCCCATACATGGAACTGGACTAGATTTTTCCTTCCTATCTGTTATTTTAATGTTTTCCTGAATTTTGTCTTACTCATACCAAGACATTACTCCAATTTATCAAAGTAATTTTGAATTCCAAATCTGTTCCATCAGAATGTGTCCTTCCCAAATCAAACATGAAAAATATGAACTCATCAGGGCAGTGGTTTTTAGGTTTGGTTGCCCTGAGAAACCAGTCTGCATACTACTATACCGAGGTTTCATTCACTTATGTATAGCAGTGAAAAAGAACAGATCTCACCAAAAGAAGAAGGGGAAGAAGGAACATAATAGGAATATTACTAATATGCAGTGGTCCTAGATGATTTTATGACTTCCATGCCTCGACAGAGTTTTCCTGATGCACTCCTCCACTGGGCAATGAATAGCATCCCCCTCTATGACAGAGATGCTGAGGCAGTAGAAAATCTGGGTTTTCTACTCGCAACAGGTTTCAAGTTTCCTAATAACAGGCGCACTTACTTCATATAATCTGTGACATTTTTGGTGGGCCTGGGACTTACATACAAACAAATTTTGAAAAATTTTATTGGTTTCAGTTATAATAGCCAGACTGTTTAAGTAAAGGACAGTGGTGTAAAACAGAGGGTTAGATTGTGAGGGAAAATGCCAGCAGTAACTAGGAGGCAGCAGTGGCTCCTTAGTGAATCCAGAGCTACTTGACTTTGCTATGAAATTCTCTATTACCATTAAAATGGACTAGTAATCCACATTTTGCATCTAAAACATAACCTAACTAGTCCCCGTGTCCTGTCCAAGGTTAACTCAAGAGGTTCACATTAGAAGTTTTTATACCCACTGCACAGTGACAGGATTTGCAAGGCCAAGCCTTCGCTTCTGAGGAACTCCCACCATGGTGGACACTTGTGGGTAACAGCCTCTGCCTCCTTCTTCTGGAAGGGCAGTGAATGTTGTGACATATTCTTATCAGGGACCTTATCATGCACATATCTGAGGTTAAAAACTCACAAAAAATTGTTAAAAGCACATCATGTCCACCACTGACAGGTAAAAATAAATACCTTTAATGGTGAGTTTTTGGCTTCAGGGAATTCCCTTTCATCAAGCCTCATCCAGCGCTGTAGAAACTGTTGAACCATTGGATTTTCATTATTAACAATCTGGAATCCAGTAATGTTGGCGCCTCCATGCATTACTCTCTCCAGAACAATGTCTGTGAAACCCTGGGAGGACACATGTAGAAAAACAGAATGATTGTCATCCAAAGCCACTTTCCTCTGGCTCAGTTTTACCTGCTACAAGTGCAGCACAAAAGACACTGCTTAATGTCCCTCTTGTTAGCTGAAAATATTTTACCAAGGAGACGACTACTATCACAATTAGGATTTTAACAGTAGCCTAGAATAGAATTTAAAACATCTTGTTCTTTGCAACAGAAAACTTCCTGTCGCCCTTGCTTTTGCATGTTTCTTTCTAGCCTTCTGATGTTTTTGAATTCCTGAAGTCAAACAGCAATTGTTTACATTCCTTTCTATAAGAAGTGAGAATTGATGGACTTTTGTATTGACCAGTGTGATTAAAGAAGTGGCAACCTTTTTTTCCAATGACTGTTCACTTTCTGCAATGCTATATAAGTTGGAGTGTCATAATAAACTTCCCTTCTTCTTCTCTCCTCTTTGAGAAGAGCTGTCTGAGTGTGATTTATCTCGTGTTGTATTTTGACAACTTCCCTTTTGGGTTGCAATGTGGTAGGTAATATTTTCTGGTCAGAAACTAAACAGCAGGGAAACCTGAAGTACCATTTCCTCTTTTGTCCTGATCATTGTGAAAACTGGTCAAGGACCTCAAATCCTATTTGTACAGTAAAGTAAACACAAAGGTTCAGGGCTGGGAAAGAAATCTACTCTATCTCTTCCCAGGCAGTTCTCCAGCACAGCATCACTCAGCATGTCACGTGCAAGCAGAATGGGATGATTCTCTCCCACTCTGTTGTTATTTATACCTGAGGCAGTAAATTGGAGCCTTTTTGATTAGTATGACTTGATTGCAGTCATGTTTATCAGAATGTCAATGGTTACACATGCTAAAAGGCAACCCAGAATAAGAACCTCTGTATTTCTATGCACGAGCTAATCAGTGAGATCATGACTGCTTCTTATAATGCGAAATGATGCATCTTAAAGTCATACAGTACTTATACTAAATAAAGATACTTAAAAATTTGCCTTTTCTGCTTTAATCACACTAAAATATGGATAAAGAGAATCTCTGAGTAATTAGGACTGCCAACTAGAAAGTGAGAGTTTTGGAAAAACTTACATTTTTCCACTCATAGTAGACACAGTACCTAAAAATGAGTGTTCCTGCAAGATTAATTACAATACAAGACTTTTTATAAGGAACTTAAGTAGATGGTGTTTCAAAAGCATCACAAACATCCTTGAAAGTCAATCCTGCTCTCTAGAGAAGCTCTGATACAGACAGAAATGTACAGCCTCTTTCTGGTAGGTCAGCACATACACAGGCACAACCCTATAATCTGAAATACAAAAGAAAAGCTGAACAGCCTGGTGGTTTACTTGATGGAATTGTTCTAATTTTCAGCTGTTTACCTCTTATACATAAATACCTTACAAATATTTTTCCTATTAAATTAAAGATATGTTATATAGAAAATTAGTCACAAGCATCTAATTTATGAGGATAGAAATTAGTGGAAAATATATAATTAAATTATTACTTTAAAATTAGTAGAGGACATGACATTTTCTGACAAAAGAAACTGAGTAGAGAGAACATACCAGTTATAGTATTACTGAAGTAATTTCTCAAAATCCAAGTACTCATCCATGCATTTCCACTTCCTGATTAAAGTTTCCACAACCTGAACAGAATATTTTACCCTCTAAAATGTAGCTATACTTTCCATGAAGAAATGTTCTTACCAGGTTAGCTAACATGTAGTGATAGCCTCTAGAATGTTTGCCGAGGATTACAACCTGTGTGGAGAAAAACATTGCATATTATTCGGTTGTAAGATGACTCTTAACTAGTGGAAAAGAGGCAGAAAATGAACATTTTTATAATCTTCCATGTTCAATCCGTGGGCAGCACGATTCCAGATCTGTGGCATTACAGACAAGATGCAGTCATTTGTGTTTTTTAAACACATGGGCAGAGAACAACAAAGAAAAACTCGCAAGGCTGAGAGGACTCCGCCTGCAGAGATGACCTTACCTGGCAAATTCACCCTTGTGGTCACAGTGTCCTCCCTGCAGACCAGCTTAATTTTAGTTCTCAGTTCAAGTATTTCTGCTCTGAAATGAGGTAATAATTATCTGCTCACAGTAAACTCCTGTTGGCTTCGTTCCTTGTTTGTGGAGCGTAGGAGAGGTGCAGGACTCAGCCCAGCCACTCACTGTGTTTATTAACCAGTACCAGCACAGCAGGGCTGGGTAGGCTCCAAGCTGTACAGGAAGTTCCCTACAAGAATCCTGGCCAAGCCTTTTCACGTATGAATGTCTAAAGTTAATTCCCAAAGTTATAAGCAGTGACCTTCACTGCCTTTTGATAAGTTTCAAAAGGCCTGAAAACGTGTCATTTCCAGTGCATCTAAATAGATACATCTGACCTTACAATGTTTTGTCAAAATTGCTACTAAATGTTATGCTGCACATTTCACTAAGCAACATCTCCTGCCCTCGCTGACCTCACTTGGACATCTCTCTGTACAAACAGTCATTAAATGGAATCTCTAAGAGACAAAAGGGCAGCAGGATGAACTCAGCAGCTGGATTCTCTGAGGGTAATGGGGAACAGTGGAGGCAGCACTGTCTGGCAAGCCTGAACTCTGCCATCCTGTGTGCACCCCCCTACTCCAGGAATGCTGTGCTTTTGCATAAGAAAGGAAAACACAGACTTCCCCATGTCTACACAGCTGGCAGCTGGCTCACCAGCAATGCCACTTGTGCAATACTGTGCCCTTGCCTTCAGATTATAATCTCAGAAACATCCATCCAGTCCCACAACCATCAAATGGAACAACATCCACCAGTAAGGATTTTGTTTATAATTGTGGTGATTGCATGCATGTGCGGACATAATCCATTCTACCCAGGCTTGATGGGTTAAAAACAGCAAACATAATGCTGGCAGTACACACAAGTATTATCCTAGAATATATTCTACAAGCATCTCAAGCAAACAGATGATGCTTTTTGATGGAGAATCATCTGAAAATCTATACATAACCATACAAATGATCATGATCACAGAAAACCACTCCAAAAGCCATACTTTAGAAGACAACACAACCACTTACGCCTTTGCTAAAAACAGATAACATTTGAATCACTGACTTTAGATATACTGCTGAGCCTGCTCAAGTTCTTGATTAAATTATTAAGTTCCCAATTGCCTCTTTGGGTAGTATTGTCCTTAATAGATGCCATTTCTTTTAAATTCACATTTAATTCTGTAGGAATTTGCATACCTCCAGCAGCCTGAAAATAAATTGTTGTTCAGGTCCTCTTGAGAACTGTATGTACACTCTGTTGGTAGAAAGCATCTGCTTTCCTACACTCACATTTGTTTTCTGTGGAAATGTTCAGGCTTCCTTCAGATCATCTGGTGTGCATGCTATTTGCATACTGGATTCTCTGTATGTTTTAATTTCACCTTCAAGGTAGGTTAGAGACAAAAAACTTATTTAAGAACAACAAGTGTGGTTTTAACCTTAACAAAAAATAAGAAAGCCTTTACATTTCTATTCAGAAATGTATTTATTTAAGAGAAAAATATAACCACAATGAAGTCAGAGGCTGTAAGAGAAACATACATGGAACTGCTACAGGCATCAGGAGCAATACTGCAAACAGGAAATGTAGGACTCATTAGCATAGATCAGACTCAACCTTTGTCTCATCTGTTGTCATGTCTTCAAAATGACTCTGTTTATTAAACCTTTGAGAGGTCCAACATACTACAGTCGAGCTTTAATTCATAAAGCATCTTTCAGAAGTGACTTGACAGCATTTCTATTCATACAATCAACCATATTGGCTCATAACTGTTGAACTGGATCTTAACAATGTGTTTAAAATTCACTACACACCACACAGCTGTCCTGAATCTTAACAAGTACAATTCTCCTCCTCCCTCACTTTCCACTCTGCACCAACTGTCCAGCATGTCGAAGGGAGCGGCTGGATTAGCAAACCCAGCAGAAACAATCACAGACATGTTACTCCCAGGGGAGCAAAGTGATGGATAAAGCTTTTTTATGAAGAAGGAAACCAGGAGTATAACAGTATAAGAGGAGTATAACAAATAAATCTCATCAACTGCTGATATATTGTGAAGCTTATACAGAAAGTGGGATATTGAATAGTGGTGGTGAATAGAAAGCTAGGATTACAGGGCAAGGATTTCACAGAGCTACATGTCTTTCGTAAGTTTGACTTCCCAGACTTAATATTGCTTTCACCTTGACTGAAAGAAAAGCTTATAAGATTTTACACTGAACAAAGGAGAAAAGAAAAAAAATGGCTAGGAACCATCATGAATAATTCATATTTCTGATCCCACATAATTCTTGCTTTGTAGATAAAAAGATCATAATGTCAGGTTTGATATAGAATCAAATAAAGTTTGTATTTTTAATTAACTCTTTGGATATTTCCTATTAATTAAGAGAATATCTAGAAGGAACATAACTAAAATGTATCTGCTTTCAAAATAAAAGTAAAATCTGCCGGTCAGCACCACACTTACTTGAAGTACAGACCCATATGTCAGATTGAGAAATTAAGTCAGCATTGGCAATTTTACTTTTCTTTTTGCCTAGGGGAGTTATTTTTTGAATGCAAGCATAAAGACAATTTGGTTTCCAAAGCATCAGTCATCATTATAATAAATATGCAGCTACAAATTTTTGCCTTCGCTTTTAGATTTTTCTTAAAGTTTTAGAAGAGAGCTGAAGATATTAGCTGGCTAATATTGAGCTGGTAGGAACCACTGTGGTATTTCTAGAGCAATAATGACAATTCTCTCATGAGGACACCCATGTCTTTCGTACACTGGAAAGCTCAGAATTGCACACAGCACTTCAGATGCAGCCTCACCACTGTGAAGTGAAAAGGAAGGGTCACCTCTAGTGACCTGCTGACCATGTTAGTCCAGTGCAGCCCAGGATGCTGTTGGCCCTCTTTGCTGTGAAAGTACAGTACTGGCTTGTGGTCAGTTTTGCTGCCAGGACCCCAAGATCCTTCTCTGCTGAGAATAATAAAGAGGCTTCTTTCCAGCCAGGAAGCCTCCTGGTCTGTACTGGTGCATGGGGCTGTTCTTCTTCAGGTGCAGGGCTTTGCACTTTCCTTTGTTGAACTTCATGAGGTTCCACTCTGCTCACCTCATCAGCCTGTCAAAGTACTGTAGCACAACTACTTCGTGTATCATTCCTCTTAATTTGGTATCATCTGCAAACTTGCTGAGACTGCACTCCATCCCACAACCTTCAGATCAGTCAGGGAGAGGTTAAACAGGATTAGCCCCAGTACCCTCAGGGTACCCCAAATAGTAACTAACCTCCAGCTGGCCTCTGTGTTACTGATCACAACCCTCTAAGCCCAGCAGTTCAGTAATTTTTAAATCCACCTTCCTGCCTCTGTGGGCTTTAATTTTAAAAAGTCATTGAAAAATACAAGCTAAGAGGATATGCTTGCACTTTTAGTGAGAGAAGGAGCCATCATGACTTTGGCAGCAGTGAAAGGAGAACTACCATGTCCAATTAATACCTGTTAGGACCACATCTTCCCTACACTTGAATCCACTGCAATCTGGTCAGTTTAGTCTGACCAAGACATCAGAATAAAGGATTTATCATCCTTTATTTACAAATGAGAAAAGAAAGAATTAAAACTAGATCACAAAAGTACAGACTACCTCATCTACAGCTCAAAATCACAATATTTTATGAGTGTCTTAGCTCTTTCCATAACATAAAATACTGATGCTGACAGGCAGTATTGCCACAAAGAAGGTCTGAAAATTTTTACTGTGCTTTTCATACCTGACAAGTGGCAGAAATATGCCACTTTAATAGAATGACAGGCAGAGATCTGACCTGCTTTCATGTGTCTTTCCATTTTGACCATATCTGGGAACAATGAGGCAATGCCAACTCTAGAGCTCTTCTTTCCTAGGTTTTAGTGTGACAGTAGTAATAAAAATGAGATTTCCCATAAGATCAGAGTTAAAAAGTATTTTGTTGTCTTTACTGGGGTTATTTGTACATTATTATGAGTTCCATTGTTGCAAAAAGCCCACAGTTAAAAAAAAATCTCCTGTTTTTCAAGTATATATGCACATTTCTGAGGACAGGAGAACATAGCTACCTCTAGTTAGACAGTAATTTGCCTTTACACCTTGCTATAGAAAACCAATTACACCTTTGCCTTCAAAGCAGTGAGCAAATGTCAGAAGTGAACGCACAATTCTTTCTTTCTTTCCCACAGCAAACAAGCAAAACTGATAAATGGATAAAACAAAACAATTTTAACAGCATTGTCAGGATGAGCTATCAGTGTTGACTGCACTTCATAGGAACAGAGGGATATTAAGCATAGCATCAACTGTCTGGCAAGTCTAAACTGTTGTGGAGCACACTGTCTTCTCACCTGGGTAGCAGGTCAGGTGTTTCCTAGCTCCTACCCCTATAGAAAGCATTTCTGTCCTGGGGATGGAGTTACTTGATGCTTATCTCAGATCTGAGCAGCTCCTACCTATATGGGACTGAACAACTGAAAAGCTGTGTCCAGTGATGCAGCATCCTATGGAACCAGTGGTACCAGGTAATTTGTCTTCAGGACAAAATGAAGAAAGGAGAGGAACAGAACATCAGAGTGACCATTCAATTAGTTTAATAGAAACTGAAGGCAAGGCCCAAAAATTTGTCAGTCAGTTAGCAAGATGTTTAACCTCTCCTGAGTGCCATCTGCAAGTACTGCATCTCAGCTCTGTTCCTACCCCCAGGAAAAGGAGGAACTTATGAAGCACTTCAGAGTCCTCTCCCTGGCCTCCTGCCCACTCCTGTAGACCCTTCCTGCATGGGGGAGCTGCCTATGGGGTCTGCAGCCATGGCACTGCAGTGCTCTGCTTCAGTGCACTACAAAGAGCAATGCAGTCACCTCCTAGAGCATTACCATGTGAGCAGTGGACAGTAGCACATAATCAGCCCTCACTATGTTTGCTGTGCACAGCTCACCCCTTGTCACATAAATTTTCCAGACAAGAGTAAGAAAAACAGGAGAAGAGCAGAAATCAAAACTTCTCCTGTGGGAACAGGACTTTCCTCATCTAACCAGATATCACAATAAAAATAAGATCCCTTGTAACCTCAGCTCAATTTTACTGTAAGCTTGCAGATCCCACTCCCCTGTTTTCCAATTTACACACAAGTCTCTGAAGGAAGACCAAATTCCCTTTTAGGGAATTATAAACACTAGACAAGGTTCAATCTTCTCCCAGTATATTTATAAAAAAGGGCTTTTTTGATGTCACGATTTCGTCCCTTTCTATCACACCAACACCAGCAGTGCCAATATATGAGGTTCCACAGGAACCACAATCTCATGGTGACAGAAGATACATCTCAACTACTGGTGGTCTGTCACAGCCGAACAAGTGATGCCTGTCCTGCCTTTAATTCTGCAGAGACAGAACTATTTCCACATTCTGCAGGAGCTGCTTCCCTCATACAAAGGGTCAAAACCTTGTGACTATAACTGCAGTGCAACCCAGGGAAGGCGATTTATCTCTTCACTTGGTATTAACGGGACAAGAATCTGGCCACCAGGGATATTGATGCTGTAAAATATGCAGTAAACAACAATTTCATTTATATGAAGAATGAGTACTATATTAAATTTGAGTTAAATATTACATGAAGATAAGAAGGTGTTAAATATTAAGATGAAGATTCCACACACATATTATTTGTTGCGGATAAAAATAACTGAATATATATTTGAGATTAATTCATCCACCATTTTCAGAGTCTTCATGCCCTTTAGAGAATGTTACAACTCCACACATGGTCCCAAGTGATGTATTTTGTATTTCTGTGCAGTTATGGACCTAAGAATTTTACTTCCATGCTACTGCCACCTTATATAGTCACATTTGTGACTATACTTTATAACTAAATCCTCACTTTTCTTTACAGCACAATGTCAAGATCATTTGTTTGGGTACATAAAACATTCTTCAAACAGCTTTTGGCTGTTCCGCAATGAATCTCTCACGGGAGAGCCTCTCCTAGAGAACAGGAATCTCCAAAAAGAAGGGGACAAAGATGTGCTTGGAGGAAGCAGGGAGCTGATGCCTCTGAAGCACTTCATTAGGTTTTCCCCCTCTGGCCCCCTTCTTGTGTCCTTCTGTCTCTTTCTGCTTTTTAGGCCATTTCCAGATAGATGATAGTTGTATGTGTTAGTCCTTGGAGGGTAATTAAATGCACATCTGAAGCTGAATTGTGCGTCCTTCTCCTTCCATATGACTAAAACTTCTTTTTCCATAACTAATCTGACATTTGCTGATTGAAAATTGTGTAGTGGAATACACATTGTATTTGTGCATAAATGGTTACATTAAAAATTATTTCAGAAAAAAACTACAAAATGCAACATTGTTCTGAGGGCATGATACTTTCTCCTAATTTCTTTCACTGTGCTGAATAAATTTTCTGTGCCCTGAAAAATTTTCTTAAACTCATTTTTCTTGGTATGACTTAGCAATATTGTCAGATTAATAACTGCTGGCACAATTATTGTTAAAGGGCATATTTGACTGCAAAACATCAGATCAGAGCATACAGAGATGAAGAGTTTTACAATCTCTGCTAACTTCCATTCATAATCACAATTATTTACTCTTTAAGTGGAATAAAATTCATTAAATTAACTTTCTATCAAAATTTCTTCTTTGTTCAGACAGACAAACCCTGTGTTATATCTCTCAGGACTGATATTCTCTTCACAACTCACATCCTTCAATATAAAGACCTTCACGTCAAAAATAATCAAAACTTGATGACACTACCTTTCATCACCTGAAGCTAGTTCACTAAAAACAAGATCAGATACAAGGGGACATTACAACCACAAAAAAATTTTTGCACCATATGAAAAGGATACTCAAAATTGCTGAGACCTTCCCCCTTATTTTGCCAAGATACCTTCAAGAAAAGATACTTGTTCCCAGACAGCTTCCTTGAAGAGATATGTCATAGAAATTTTTAATTAGTGAATTCTTTAGATTCTTAAGTAAGCGTAATGACCTAAAAAAACTAGTTATGTTCTGGAGGAGTTTTTGCAGCTGTATTTATAGGAAGGAAATGACTTATTATATATGTTACTCTGCAGCAGTGGTTTTCACACATAGGTAATTTTAAGGAGATAACATTTAAATTGTCTATGCAGTTCCAGTATATTTTTTGAGAAATATCCTCCCTCAAGAAATGATCGTGAAAGATGATTTAACATCCAAGGAAGTTCCAGTACTTTTCCAAGCCTCTATAAAATCCTAAATTCTCCTGAAATTTAAATTTCACCTAAAATTTCCCATGGACACTTTAGATCTCATAGAAATCGCATCCAACTTGCCTTTGTAGCAACATTCGTAGTTACATTTCCTTCAATCCACAGTGCAACCAGCTCCAATCCCAGGTAACATGGTCCCACCACAATACCAAGCTCATTTCCAGCTTCCCATACCCTCTGTCTGCTTTTGCTGACTCCTTGCTCCTCAGCAGTTCTTGTAGACCTACAAGTTCATATCAGGTAGATCAAAACCACCACTATCAACGCTGACTTCTTGCTTCATGTGTTTCCCTAAATTTCACAATGCCTGAAGTCACTTTTACAAAGATTGCTAATAATAGTAATATCACATTTATTCTTAGCTGTCCCAACTTTCTGCAGAAGCCAGAAGTGCTTCAGCAGTGTCACACAGTTTGATGGTGTATCCACATCTCTAACAGGCAGCTCTTTAATGTCCTTTGGATCATGTGCCCAAACCCTGTGACACAGGAGATATCCAACTGTCCCTTTTGGATTTCAATTCTGTAAAACTGCACATCCAACCCTCTTGAGAACACACCTTTGCAATCACAGACATACATAAACAATGCTCATTTCTTCTTTTCATATCCCACAGCATAAACAAAACTTCAGTCTCAGCTGCTCAAAATATAAAAGGATCTATATCCACTGGAGGAAGAAAGGAAGAAATTAGGTAAACTGAGTCCCACAGTTTTCATTTCAAAACCACGCAAATTTCCCATTTTATCCATACTTCCCACAAGCATGTCAGTGTAAAATCCCAGTGTTATTCCCTGGAATTGGACCAGAGTCCTTGGAAAAAGAATTCTGCTTATATAACCTATTACTGCATGTCAGGATCACTTCAAACTATTATTTGGATATAACCCAGAAGTGTCGCAGTAATTCAGTCCCAGTGCTCACATGAGAATTTTTTGGAAGGGGTTTTGTACTGCAGAGCACTGCCTTCAAGCAGACCAAAAATACTGAATAGTAGCCATTCTTTTTTTTTTTTTTTTTCCTTTTTAAGCATATAATTTCCTTTTCAAATGCCCTACAAAATTAAGAAAAAAAGGTAAATGCAATCTCCTCTAGGAAAAACAAGGTTACTTTTTCTTATTTTTTTATTATAAATAGCATTTTATTGTGACTGGAATTGCACTCAATTTGCTTTTTTCAATGCTTTCAAAGAGTCTGAAAGGTTTATTCTGCTTCACTCTGTAGCACTCTGCAATATTCCCATATAACTTGGTGCATAAACCATGAACTGAAAAAGACGATGAAGAGTTAATTTATTTTCACTAGATTTAGTTTATGAAGCAGGGGCAACTTGTAGTCGTATGAGGTAATAGAGATAGAGCAATATATTCCTTTTCTGATCCTTTACATGCATTTTCCCAGAACAGAAGATACTTAAGGTATTTTTAAGGGTCTATGTATATTGGTGATAATTTTATTTATTACACATTTTGGAAGAAAGAGCTTCCAGTAATACATACATCATTATAACTCCACATGCATGCCTATGGTGTGACACAAACAAATTTAATTTAGTAGCATGGGCTTTTTTAAAGTCAGGGAACATCAGTTTTCTCTAACATTATTATGCTGCTTTCCAGCTCACTGTTTGGATACTGTGCAGTAAGTTTGTATTTGAGTTGAGTTGACTGATAGGGCCTGGTTCTCTATAGATAGTCCAGGCTCCCCCTGATGTCTTAAATCTGCCCTCAGGTGGAATTGCACAGGTAAGAGGGTGGGATAAGAGAATAATCCCACATGAATGTATAATTACAGCAGTGACAGTGGGATAGTACTTTGCCATAGAATGGCCTGATCCAAACCCATCTGGAGCCTGAAGCAAACACACCACAGCTCTGGATCACACCTCTGGACCTCACGGTTGGGGATGCCTCCCCACAAGACTGTAGCTATAAACTCTCAGGGTGTTCCAGACTGCACCACCAGCAGCTGGGCTCAAAAAGCCCAGGGAGGTGGCCCCTATTCTGAAAATCTTGCTATCTGAACTGCAGTGTAACTGTGCTCTATGAGATACATTTGGGACACCTTGGTCCATGAGGGGTCCTGAAAAACCTCTCCTCCTCCCCTAGATATGTGGTTCTTATCACACTGAAGCCATTAATCCCATCTTAGTGAGCTGTGAAAAAGACACACACTCTTGTGCAGTTTTTCTTTCACTGAGTTGGGACTTCTTCCCTTGTAAATGAACTGATGAGACACCAGAACTATCGTGCTGTCTCTGGTGATGTACAACGCCTGTTTGCACAGTGGTACTGTGCTATTACTATTCATTTTGATAGTGTGTTTCCTTCCTCTCCCTGCAGTTGGTTCATCTGAATTGTTGCCAAGATGGTTGGTTGCCTTGGAAACTAATTAAGGAAAGGCTTTGGTTAGAAGCAGAGTTTCAAGCATTAAACTATTTGAGAGACAGATGCAGAAATTAAGGTAATGTCTGCTAAAATGAAAGGGCTTATCCTTTATGTAAAAGAAGAAAGAACCACGTTTAAATACCAGGACTGAAACAAAGCAACTTAAACACAACTGATTTTTAAAACCTGGAAGAGATGAGTGAGCGAGGGGTTTCAAAATCAGTCAAGAGCTTAGAAGAAGTGACAAAGATTCCCAAAGCTATTAGAGATGGAGAGATGGACAAATAGGGAAAGACAAAAACTCAGGGAATCACATGAAATTATAGCCAGCTCTCCCTTTCCCTCAAATACTCTGTCTCTTTAAAAAAACACTTCTTTTGAATGTTGTTTTTGAAAAATACCTGTAGAGATAATGAAAGACCAAATTCTCTCCTTCAGTCCAGGTACAGCGCAAGAAGCATCCATGAGTACATCTGCTCCCAAAGCTCACTATATACAACAGGGAAAGGTGAGGGCAAATGGCCCTCAGGACCCGAGACTTGTCCACACGAGTAGCAATTTGAGCAGCTCAGACAGTGTGGACACAGGCTGAGCAGTGAGTGGGACCCTCAGAGGGCTCAGGGCAAACACATGCACCATTTCTGTGCACTGAAAAGCTGCATAAAAAGGTGAAGTATGCAGCAAATTGAGCTTTTACAGCTACCTATTAACTGAAGTTCAAAGCAAATACAATCTCTGAATGAGCACAATGATAACAATTTACATATAGTCTCCTGGATAATGGTTGACTCTCTATTTGCAACAGCATAACTAAACAAAGATTTTGGTTCTCTGCACCTCTAATGGCAATGCAGAGTTTGCCATATAAATCTAACTGCAATAGCATAACTGCATACTACAAATATTGTGGTAAAAATATGCAAAGTATTAAAAGCATATGCATGAGTGTGCATTGGTGTGTGCATTTATATCTCATAAATTATCATAAAACATAAAATTAGTAACTGCTACAATCACAGAAAAATAAAAACTCTAATGATGACTTCAGGTTCATACATCCCTGGCACAAGAAACGAGTTGCTTGGCAGCAATCTACAGCAGCTTCTACATTTACAGTGAGAAGTTTCTGGTATTAATTATTATTACTACTGATCAGATAAATTTAAAACTGTGCTTTAATGTCTTTTGAACACTTTTATGCTTTGTGTGCCATTACTTCAATCATTCTGCTGGATGACTAATAACGCTCAGATAAATTCCTGTCATTTAGAATCTGGCTTGTTTTATGAAATCAGGATGATGGCTTTGGAGAGACGTTCCTTTTTACAAGCTAGAAATTCTTTCCTCAGGTATGTGTGGAATGTACTGTAGGTGGGGCAATTAATCCAAGGTGTTACTCTGCTTTAGCAAATAATTTCCTGTCCTTTATGAGTTTTACAGTTGACAGAAGCAGGCCCTTTAAAGCAGATACAGCTGTCACTTTTGTCTTATGCCCATTCTTACATTTCTGCTGGCTATGTCCTGAGGGTGCCTGACCTAAGTAATTCCCCTTTCCTCCCCATATGCCCATATGGACACTTGAGAGCTGCTGAAACTCCCTGGGTGTGAAGGGAAAGAAGTGACCTTTCATTCTGCTTTACATCCTGGATTCAATAATACTCATGGGAATCTAATGAAGAAACGTCCTAAATTTTAAGTTTCTAGTTCATTGGAAATGTAAAAATGAACTGTACCAGTTTCAGAGTGATGTTACACAACATCTACAAAGCAGATACTCTCCTGGAGCCCCAGCTGAACCCCACTGCTCCACACAGCTCCAGACAGAGGAAAAAATCATCCTGTGACACAGTTGTGGCCCTGAGCCCTGGAGAAGGTGATAGCCACAGTGCTCTGGAGGGTCTGCTCTAAGCAGCACAGTACCTTCAGAGGACATGGCATTGCTGGGCTTCAAAAGCAAAGCAGAAGTTGAAGTTACTCACAGCTCTGCTTCAAGTGTTCCTCTGGATTTGTAGGCAATTGTGTTTTAAACTGCTATGGAGAACACAGGCAACCCCCTACCAGACCATCTGTTTATAATGGAACACATAAACCAGGAAGTTTACATGACAACAGTCTTGAATTTTTTCAATTACATCTTTCTGTATTGTTATTTTTAATGACTGTTCATCAACCCAATCCTGTAGTTCTGTGTTTATTCTTACGACACCCTAAATGTGAAAGCTGTTGTGCAGTGAGCTCACTCTGAGATCTGAGAAGCTCTGCAGAGAGCCGAGGCTGTACTGAAAATCTGCACACCTCCATCCTAATCTCAAAATTTCAGACTTGAAGGTCGTCACAGTCAGTGCGTGCACAGGACAGAGTTCAGTCAATCAGATTACCCTTCTTAATCCTAGAGAAGTTTCACTTTAAGTTGTCTTTGACAGTCTGGCTATCATTGTAAAACTTTGGGGACTGCATTCTCTACTGTAATGCTGCTTTTGCTTTGTGAGATGCCTTCACTTAATACAGACTCTGCCTTGGAGCCTAACCTTCATGACTAAGTTTGGAGATAACATCCTTGCAATAAAAGCATGCAGTCTCTGGAATAAACAGGTCTTTTGTAAAGTTTCACCATTTTCATCCTGAATGGAGTTTCTTCCTCCTCGTTTGCCCTCAGGAGATTTTCTTGTAAGTGGACATAAAGCCACTTTAGTCTGAAATACAGCTTATTATCCTGGGAATAAGAAAAACATATTTCTTAACTCAAAAACATGTCTTGGTTGAACAGGCTAAGGCTTACTGTTAGCTCTCAAAAGAAAATGTTCTTCTGTTTATGAGAACAAAATTTTATATGAAGAAATACAGAATATTTTAGCATCAAGGGACAAGAAGTGTGGGGAGCTTATGAATTTTGTATGATATAAGTGTTGCTATCTGTATGCCTGAGAGGCCAGTACATGACTGAATTTGATATAGTTTTGTTGTGCAAGGGGATATAGATTCACATGCTCAGTGCTTACAGAACTATAGGGCAAGTGAACAGATGGCAACTTACAGAATAACTACTGTTTTCTCTGCTTCCCTCTATTCTACAGCTCATGAGGTATGGGCAGGGTATTCACCTCCAGGACAAAATATAAGACCCATGACAAAATCTTCTGAATGGGGAATGAAAACAGATCAGCCTGCAATACGAAATTTGGCACAAAACAGGTTACTCAGGCAGAGTAGGAGCTGAGGTGACCTCTTTCCCTGACCTTACATTTACAGCTGGCAGGATCAGGTACCAGACAGCCCTGAAAAGAGAAATGCTCCATATGACAGGTTACAGGTCTTGGAAATGTAGGCATATACACATGTGCCATATGCTAAAGGGATATGAAGTACTCAAGGTCACTGACTCTCATGTCTGTACATTGCTGGAGGAAGATACAGAATATTCCAGAATGACATGAAGTCTCAGAAGAAAATCCCCAGATATGTAATTGTCTTCGGATGAGCCTGAATTTTTGGAAGACATGTATATCCTGGTCTGAACTGGTTGAAAAATGGATCAAAGGAAGAGAAGTGCACACACTGAGCAGCCTGATACAGGAAAGGAGGTCACTCTTACTGAATCCAAGCACTAACACAAAGCCATGATTCCTGGAGCAGAGCACTGACAAGCTTGCTGAATGGGCTGGCCAAGAGCCCAAAAGTCTGATAGCAAACTCAGTGCGTGTGTAGACTGTTTAGTGGTTTACAGTCTGTTTATTTCTGCTACGACTTTTCTTCTTGAATAAGTTCTATTTAAGCCTCTGAAATCCAGGGTCACTGGCAAATGCTGCTGCTGACTCAGAGAATGAAATAGCAGGTGTCACACAGTAACCACATAAATCCCCTCTCTGGAGGGAGGCATCACTCCCAGACGCTGATGGGAGGGTTGACCTTTGGAGTTCTGCTCCTAGGAGGCCAAAAAGGGAGAGGGATGGAGAGGCGAGGCAGCTGGGTTGAGGCAGCCCATACCAGCCCTCTATGGGACAGAGTTTGTCCATCAGTGCTCTTACACAGCAGATCAGACAGGTAGAGTGTCTTGGCTTCCTTTTGTTCCCACTGGGAAAAACAAACCCATCTGCAAATGTGCATCAGCAAGTGGTAACAGGCTCAGATGTTACTGCTTCTCAGCTGAGAAGCCTTCTTAGACTCCACACATAGCACTGAATTGACTTTTTAAACTTCAATAAAATGCTAGATTTGAAATATGCAAATCCAGACTTATCTCTCCCCTCACTAATATGCTATCAGCAAACACACTTGGCTAAAAAAATAGACAACTCTCCATTCCCTTGGGCAAACTGGATGGATGGATTTAAATACAACACATGTTTGTGAAAACTTTAACTACTCTATGAGAAGATAACAGGGTAAGCAGAGGAGATGGAAGGAAAAGCCTGCAAACAATAATTGTTCAGCTATCAACCTAGGGCCCAGCCACCATTACTGACTTTCCCTGCAGAAATTTAAGTCACTGCTTTTCAGTATCCAATTAAAAAACCTTTGGAAATTGTTGACAGAAGGTATTTTTAGCATCATGGGCACCAGCATGTACTGTAGAGTTTGGGGAAACCTGGAGGCCCCAGTGGCAAATTTTTACTTAACAGATGCTAATCACATTGACAGAAGACTGAATCATACATTTAACAAAATTTAAACTTCACTAGAGTCGAATTTAGAATAGTAGCAGAAGATAAGAGTCGCCAGGTTTTTTGCTATATGGTTTGCTCGGTATACAGCTTTCCTTTTGGGCACTGAAATGGTTTGATTTTTAGTTCTCTTACTTGGACAATAGAAGCAAAAATGAGAATAAATGTAAATTAAATCAGTTCAAACAAAAGGCCTACTTCTCAGCTGAGAGTGGGCCCAAAGAGCTCTTTAAGCTTGGCTCAGGACTCCTCTCCTGCAGCATTTTCAGAAGAGTGGGCTGTGGGTAGGTATGGTGCTTTGCATCTTTTCCAAGAACATGAGCAAATGAAAGAAAAAAAGAAAGAAGTTTCTTACACTTTTCAGTATGAATTTCCCTGAAGAGAGCACTCACCATAGTGCCTAAAAATACAGAATAAAATGCAATGCTGTGCATTAGCATCAAACCATAGCAGTTGTCAGAGACAGAGACCAGCAGAGCTTCTTCTCTGTTCTCTTAAGCACTTCTTTCCTTGCTCTGTAAGTAGCAGCTATGGCACCTGGCTGTCCCCACAGACTGACCCTCAGTGATACACCTCAATCTGTCTGTCTGTCCCCACAGACTGACCCTCAGTGATACACCTAGCTTGACAGGAACTGAGTATTTTGAGAAGGAATGCAGTAAATATATTTTTTGTATTTCCTAGGGTTTATGGCAGTGAGGTCAGTTTGTTGGTATTTACAATACAACCTTTCTAAGAGATATGCTAACGCTTGAAATTTAAATGTTACTCTTGATCTATTCCTTACTATGAACCCATAGTTAAATTTACAAAGTGGCAGTAATCAGAAGCTTTTTCAGTCTTAACGCAAGTGAATTCCCACATGTTTGTGAATAAACAAGCAGTGTGGATTTGGTGCCACACCAGCACCAGCTGTCCTGTGAGCCCAGACAGCAGGGAACTGTCCTGCATCCGCTTCTGACAATTTGTATCTGTTCTGCACCTCTACAAGCACATTGCACAGCACAGCCAGTGACACAGGCATAATGGGCAGCACCCTGGGATGGCCAGAGGGTATGGCCATTCCTCTGGGGTGAAGCAAATACTGGGAAAGCCATGCAAGAGCAGAACAGTCACTCCAAATGCACCTTCCCCCACAAAGGTTATGATAAGACTCTATCACCCACAATTTAAGCCTGTCAACAGCGCCGGCTGTGCAGATGGGAGGGCTTTATGTACCAAAATGTACTAATGAATTGTTTGGACTACCACCTGAATTTTTCATTAGCAGGATTTCCTTCTGGGAATTCTTTAAGATGATTCTGTGATACTTCACTGGCTTTTTATTTCTTGTTTCATGTTCTACTTAAAAAACTGCACCTGTCTTGCAATCCTTACAAGCAGCCTTGATTCCAATGTTACTCTGGCAGCTGAGGTTTTAGGTTCCTCATCTACTTAAAAATAATTAATTATTAACATTTGGGAAAAATATCACAGTGACATTTGCTGGTAGGTTTCATGTAAGTGCTGCTACCAACTATGGGCATCACTGTGGCATTTTAATTTTACTATGTAACTGGCCAGTTGTTGGGACTCACATCTCAAGGGATACTTACTAATCTCTAGAAATAAGCCGTTCTGGAAATATTAATGGTGTTTGTCACAGAGATCACAATTTCTGAAAAGCAGATACCTGTTCCAAAATGGTGTTGATTCTGTCTACTTCACAGTCAATTAAGTATCTTTTTTCTTGCCGTCTGTCCATCTCCTCTATAATTCTTCTGAATTCTTGAACATCTTTTATGCTTCCTACAGATCTGGCTGTCACTTGCCAGTTGTTCTGTACTGCTGCTTCCATAATTGCCTGAAGAATGGAAAATCCTGTGGGGGAAGAGACAATACAACCATTTAAAAGCAGAACAAAAATAAAAACTACTTTGAATGTTTGACAAAGGGTTCACAAAAACTTGCATCATCTAAAGGGACACAGACTAGCTGAGAGCCTGCAAGTGCTTCACTGCTTGAGTAACCAACAGCTTAGGGACCAGTTTCTTCTCTCAGCTATGCCACTGGCAAAGTCACTGACTTCAGCAGAATGCCTTGGTGTTTACTGCAAGGCATATCAGAGTCTGTCCAATATACCACATTATGATCCTCTCAGGGATGTTTATGGT
Organism: Certhia americana; assembly: GCA_018697195.1. Taxonomy (NCBI): domain Eukaryota; kingdom Metazoa; phylum Chordata; class Aves; order Passeriformes; family Certhiidae; genus Certhia; species Certhia americana. The sequence continues at coordinate 16,755,756 of CM031880.1, forward strand.
CATGCTGGGGTCTGTGCCAGCTGAGAATAGGAGCCTGCAGCCATTACTTGGGCAGAAGTCCATCAGCCTGAGGAGAGGGACAAAAGGGGTGATTTGCCTGTGCAGACTGTGCAGCAATGGGTCATTAACTGGCAGGGATCCAAACACTGCACAAGAATGTCAATTAAGTCATTGTACCAGTCATTGGAGCCACACAAGACAGTACTTTACTGATACCCTGATTTCAAAAAATGTTTTTAAATATGGAGTCTAGCAGCACTAACCATGCTTTCAATGTGTTCATTAAGGTAATACCAATTAATTTAGCATCCTCAACACAGGAGAGAAGCAGCACAGAACGACCAAGGACTACACAGTGGGAAATTACAGAGCAAGCAGCATTTCAATTTCTCATGAACAGCCGTGCCTTGGCAAAAGGCAGAACCCAAGTCAAGTCCCTAAATGAAAAGTGGTGGAACTGAAGACAGAATCTCTGTCAAGCCATGCTTATGTAGGAATCATCAGATATTGATTTGCATCTCTTTATTTTAGTATGTAGCTGGGAACCTGTTTTCATTCAGGAAATTTAATTTTGTGCATAGTTCTAATTGTTTCAATTCTGACCAGATGCTAATCAAAGACAGAGGTCATATACTTCAAGCACACCCAGTGGTTTTCAGTAGAGATTTATTGTACTGAAGCATATCCATATGAGTGCTGTTTCTGTCTAGATAATTTATTTCCTAAACTTTCAGTCCAATTATTTAGTCATACTGTGGATTTCTTATCCACAGCCAGATTTGAAAAGCTTACACAAAACCACATAAACATACAGGATCAACAACCAATTAATCGTACTCTGTGACAACCACTTCTCTGAAACTGAAAGGAGTTTGAGCTACAGAGGAACAACATGTTTACTGCTGTGAAATTACACCAATAGCTGTTCTGAACTCAGACATCCTTGTAGAGGTACAACAATAACAAAGAACTTGTGCTGCAGCCTGATCTTCCACAGCCTGCTGTAAATCTGTAGCGGCTGTCTGAAGCCAGAGAAGCTGCACCATTACCTCATTACAGACACAAACAAGGGAAGAATGATTTTCTGGATTACAATTAGATTATCATAATTTACTGTGTGACTATCTTAGGTCTCACTCAAATGCCCTCACTTTCCCTGTGCAGCTTCCTTGATTCTTAATGCTTTTCTTTGTATGAATGCACTTTACTATCCCATGAAAGGTGGTGACAATTAATATGTACGCTGGTTGAGAATTCTTTCTGGCATCTTCTTTCCTCAGAGACTACTGAAAGAGAGGCATTTACATATGTATAGTACAATGAACTCAGTCTTCCTTAACATCATATTTTACAAAAATGGTTGTGATGTCTGTGACAGCATTGTGATTGCATTACATGTAGCAAGAAGATCTAAGCCTAAGATACTTTGTTGGCTGCAAATGAGGAATTTTTATGTGGAAACATAAATACCACTAATGGGTATTACAGCTTTGCGTACAAATATGTGCTTTTGAAAAGACACGATTCCACTAAGCAATAAATATTTACAACTTTGTTTTATTATTCATGTAACATCTAAGTATGAACCTTGAGCTTGCTGTAAACAACAACAGTCCATAAGTCCAGGCTTTTTAACTCCAGATGGAACAAATCAGTTAAAATATTATGAAAAACTGACACTTCAAACATATCTATAGCTTTATTTTTTGCTAATGACACATAAAAAGCTTGTGAATTATCTCAAGGAAAGAAGGAAAATTAATATGCTAGAGTGAAGATGCCATTGGTTGATTGCCACGCTCCCAGTTTCAGCTAACACTGAGTCAGAATTTGCTTTGTCAAACCTTGAATAGCTCAGAAGAAAGTTGTGGAATTTTCCTAATTTTGTGCAATTGCATGTTTGTGTGGGTGTGAGTATATGTATATTTTTGTATGCATGTGTATTAGTCAGTGGTTACCATTTCAAGGAAGAACAAGATTACTCAGCAGCCTTTCTCCTATGCATGAAAATACAATTACTAAGACCGAAACTAAGACTGAAAAGCTTCGGAGCTTTGTAATTTCTGTCTTCTCTGCCTCCTCTTTCTCCTTGTCACATCAAATCTTTACAATCATAGTCCCCTCTACCCTTGCCAGTCCTTGAAATCCTCCCTATGGGCACTGGCTGTGCTGTGCCTGCTCCTCTTTCTTGGGCCTTCTCTCATCCTTGCTTTGAGAAGAACCATTTGCCCTTCCTGCAGCAGCTCATTAGACCAGTTCTTTTACGACCTTTACAGAGCTCATATGCCTGGATTATGAAAGCTTGGTTCAAAACTCCTGCTCTCAGGAAGGCAGCACTTGCACCCTCACTGTTCCAGTCTCAGGTCTCTCTCCATGTCTAATGCCTTCAGCACCATTTAGCACATTTTACATCATTAGCCATTACGTGGTGTTCCTGTAAACAACATGTTCCAGGCTCCAGCTGTACTTTACCATTAAAAGAGCTGTTACATAAGCAGTATGATTGTTTAACTAAAAGGACCATTTTATCTTGAAACGTGAACTTTTCTTTCTTTTTAGAATAACAATGCAAGCTGTACCATTTAGAAGCACTGCCTGGGTAATGGACAGGGAAATTATTTCCTGTGTTGTGTGCACTGCCAGTGACCTGGCCTGCACATGGTGCTTTTCTAAACCCTGCCCTCAAGACACACACCTGTGAAAGCTCCTCAAGACATGCTCACCCCTGAGCAGTCTGGAGGTGCAGAACTCTTACAGGTACCTCTCATCTTGTTCACCCTAAAGGAGAAGGCAACAGCCAGCCATGGCAACTATCTCCAGTCCGTAGTCTTTGTCTGGTGTGCATCACATTTACTCCAAAAGACTAAAGAACTGATAATTCACCACAGGTTTGAGGAGAAGTTGTGCAGGAAGAGATTTCATCAATACTGTTGCCAGTTCATACTACTTCCATCAAGACAGACAAAAAATATTAGTAAAGGAAAGAAAAACTGTTATCTTCCTAGAAGATGACAGCAATGATATTATCTTGAAACGGGGAATTGTGGCTGCTCATTTTGTAGTCATTAACACCAATACAGACCACAAGAAGAATTTTTTAGCCTCCAATCTTATCTTTCAACCTCTTTTTTTGTCATACCTTGGATGTAAAACATAGTAGGATGAAAGGCAGGCATTTTTCTGGAAGTACTGTTTCTGAGGTTATTTCCTCTGGAGGCACCACATCCCTTCTCTGTACTATGTTTTTAACAAGTTGGCATTACAGATTTAAGAATAGTCTGGTCACATGATGGCAGTCACCACACCTGCCAGGTCATGTAACACACAGGTTGCTCCTGTCATCTTTGAGTGCAATCTCACAAGTCAATCTGATCTGCACCGATAAAAGCTTAGATTATCCTGGCTTTAACATACAAATATGCCATTGTCTGACTTATCCTTAAAATATTGATAACTTAAAAGAGATAGCCCTCATCTAAAAAGCCTGCAAAATGATTGGGCTGAAGGTAAATGCACTAATAAAACTAGAACAAAACAAGTGGCCAGCTTGCCTCTCAGTGAGCTAAAGCAAGTATTTTGAGTTTTGCAGACTGAAGCTTGCAAAGAAGGAAAATATTCTAAATAAATTTCTCATAAAGAAGGTAAAATCTTATTTGTTGCGATGCTATCTCTGTATTTTAAGCAATGCAAATGGAATTACATTCTGGCCAGTCCTCCCTGAAGCTGGACTAAGAAACAAATTCAGCCAGTATCCTCCTACTTCTGCCATGAAAGTGAAGTCTGTGCCACAGTCCTTCTGATCATTCCTTTCATAAAAGCATCTCTCCACTGACCCTACTAACACAAGTGAAGAGGACGTTTCACTCTTTAGCATCTCTGAAAGCTCACAAAACTTCTCCCACACCCACATTGGCAAAATTCTCGTCAGCAGTTTGCTCAGCCATATGAAATTCTGTGTGCTACATCACTGAACTTACTCTTGTTTAAATAACAGCAACCATTAATGTGACATGACTAAACGATCACACTGGAACATCTGTACTATCACATGAGCCCTTTCAGCTGGCGCCAAAATACTTCCTGAAAAAAGTTACCACTTATGTAAATCTCTTTTCCTGAATGCTCTTGCTAAGACCTTGGAACTTCAGCCTACTTCAGAAATGAAAGATCACTTGCCCTCCCTTTTGTGTTGCTGAGTACCAGCCATCTATGAGGGACGTATTTTCTTGACTTGCAGCATGCTTGTGCCACCTGAACGAACTCTCTGATCTGAATATTTGTGTTCTGAACTGTGTATCTGGGACACGGTACAGAGATCTACGTTTCTGGCCCATGAGTGAACTTCAGGGATTTAAGTGTTCAGCTGTGTTTGTCAAGGGCACAATGAACTCACCAAAAAGGAGGCCATCCAGGTAGCTAATTCCCCATGAGAAATACAATTTCTATGACACCAGCTTACACTTCAAATGTACCAGAGGTTGGTAGGTTGAGATATACTTGGACATTCTGTGTGTTTGGTACTGAACCTAACACTAATTTGAAAGCAATCAGATCAACATGTTAGGTATGAGTAAAAAACAACTAGCCAACCCCAAAATTCCCCATTATCCAAAATCCCAACGTGTCTGTGAAGCAAGTATGCTTCGCATAACCCAGGTCTGCTTAACAACTTCATAAGTAGGGAAAGAATCAAGGAACAAGTTACTAAATGAGTCACTAGGAAGCAATTCAGCAAATGATGAGGACCCTGGAATACTCTTTCAGTCTAGCACACATTCAAATTATTAAATAAAATAGAGTAAGTGCAATCCATCTGGTTTTGACCTGATCACTTCTCGCTGGTAACCAACACATAAAGTGTTACACTCCACTAGTCTGGTAGCAGACAACCTTCTAGACCAAGTAGCAAACACATTCTTATGATTCTTTTTTTAATTTCTGCATTTTCTGTTCTGTAAATCTCTAGTTTCCCTTGTACAAACACTACAGTACTGCAACCTGTCATCCATAAACAGAGAAATATACACAAATACGTATGACAGCTTGGTTGAGTGAATGTGAACTTGCCTGATTCTAAAGGAGAATTTACAGGAACAATCTGGTTCATATTTGTTAGGGATGGAATATAGCTAAAACTTCAGAAATCCAGAGCTGCTGAATGCAAGTAAAACACCTTTTTTTCCCCCTAAATAGCTCTTTCTGAATCCATTCCACCTTGATCTATTCTTTCATAACAACCTTGCATCTCACTTGCCTCTCATTTTACTCAAGTTTTAAGTCAGTGCAACTATGTTGTTTTTGAATGAAGCTGTGCCAGTGTAAAATGAGAGCAATGTAGTAAGGGATCAAAGAGTTCAATAACCAAGGACAAGAAAAAAAGATGCCCTAAGCAATGCTGTCATTTCCACAGGGGGACTTATTCATATGACTTTCACAATGTTGTGGGCAAAACTGCTGGTGTAGGACAGATAGCGATACCTCAGAACAAGGACATGGTCCAAAGTTTATCAAAAGAGCTGTGTTCTAGTTTTAGCTTTGCTATGCAAATCTTTATTTAAATAATTTTCAAAGGAAAAATAATTGAGTGAACAGCTTCCCGATATAGATTGGTACCAGAACAGACAAGATGGAACCACGTCAAAACCAGAGTATATTCTACTTGAGGAAAATATAACAAGTAAACAATTGTGTAGAGAAGGCAGAATTAGCACTGAAAATCAGAAAAAGGAATGATGAATTTTGAGAAGTGAGATAAGGTGGAGAGCACTGTGTTGTCAAATGATATGGGCTGTAGGGTATCCTCTGTGTACTGATGCTGATGCTACCAGAGTTGTGAGGGCACTCTGCTACCAGACAGTGCTGAGATCTGGAAGACATGGACCTAGGAATCGTGGAGAGCTCTCCCAAAGGAAAAACTTTTTACATGCAAATGGCAAAACTGTAAAACTACATTAGCATTAGAAGTAATTAATTTCCAAGCTTTAGATTATCTGAATAATAAAAAAAATAATTAAAATGCCTAAGTACAGATACTTCAGCAGGGAAGCTCTACAGAGTCCTGGGCTTTGTCTGTCCAGCAGAGCCCAAACCCTAAAACCAGGCAGTAAGCATGATACTGTTACATATGCAATGAGATACAAATCTATGGAGTTAAATTCCTATGATATTTAGCACTGACACCAATTCCCCTGAGTACCCTGAATTCTTCAGCAAGGACATACTCCAAGTGCCATCAGCAAATCCTGAATAAACCCTTTGCTGTCTATCCTGTGTCATACTGGTATCAGAAAGCTAACACCATAACTTTAGTACAATACCACAACCTTACCAAGATGCAGCTTTCTGTAGAGACCTTCCCTTGTCTTCACCTTTGAGCTCTTCTAACTCACAAACCATAGTTTTTCAGCCTCACTTACTGACTCTTGCATGGAGAACAAGAAGCCTTGCTGCTTGCAACACACCAGCATTCAGCTGACAAGCATTTGAATGATATAATCAGAAATTCCTTGGAGTAAAAAAAAAAAGAAACCAAGATACACAGATGTTACCAACCATTTCCTTCAGACCCACCAGAGATGTTTTTTGTTTGTTTGTTTTACATTATCCCTGTGCAAAGTTCACTGAAAAAAACAGATCTGGACACCATGGATAGAAAGTATCTCAGCCATAATCCTCCTGACATCAGACATGGTGAGCTGACCACAATGAGGCCTAAGTGGACTTCATCTGTCCTTAACTTCAGGCACATTTGACTGCCAGTCTCTTATACTCTCTTTCTAGTCTGGAGAGAGAGACAAGCTGTGTAATTTTTCTGTGTTTGAAACATGCATGGAAATCAATGGAAGAAAATACATAAAAGAACAAAGCTGTGTAAAGTGTCATCATCAGATATCACTCACATCCTCTACCTGCAATTGAAAAACTAAACCAGAACAAAAATCCCAATGTGTTGACTAACGCTCAACCGATGAGCCTGATTTACTGCATGTTAAAAGTACATATCTAACTGTGCTTACATATTTATCTCAGAAAAAAAGATTCTAATTAGGAATCACGGAGTTAACAATTATCAGTATGGAAAAGATAACCTGTCTTTACATTCCATGTAAAATCACATCACATCCATATGGCATTTCAGAATACATTTTTCTCTCTTATTTTCTCTCAGAGCAAGCTGAATAGCTACAAGCCACCAGTGAGCTGGGATACTGATGGAAACCATTATTTATTATTCCAGGTAAAGTTGCCTAACTGTGATGCAATTACAAATAGAGTTTAAAAAGAAAGTATTGTGTGGAATTATTATCTGAGAAAGGAAATAAAAATTAATTCTTTTTTAGCATAAGAAGCTTTTTAGCTCTGTTTTTTAGCAAAAAGAGAGACTCACTGCCTTTATTCTGTTAAAGGCAACAGATGTTCTGGAAAAAAGAAACTTACTCACTTATCAACAGCAGAGGACTTTGAAAATACCTAAAACTTGGCTTCACATATTCAAAGAGTGAAAAATATAATTTCAAAGTATGCTGTAAACTTAAAAATATCGGTAACACAAGTTAACTCTTTATCATGATACATTAGGGGCTTTAGCATGAGTGTGCAAGAGTATTGCTGTCTGACTTCTCTGAGAAACATGTTTGAAACTGCTGAGTCTAAAAAGTGATAAATACTGTTCCTTTGAAGAAACAATCACAGAAGATTATGGTAATCAGACTATGACTTGAAATACACATTCATCACAAAAAAAACCCTGGATTCACCTCAGATAAATGTTTTGGGAAAAAAAAGTGCTAGTTGAATTGTCCCCAGACATAGTAAAATTATTCTTTCTCTCTGACCTTCAGTCAATCATGTTAGAGAAATACAGAAATATTTATTCCACTTGCTAACCTTTATCTACACTTTCACTTTTCAAACTACCTGAGCAAACAGATCCTATGCCTCTGAGAATTTTCATTATCAGATGCTATCAGCCTTTCAAAGTCTCTCTTCATCAACATCTCACCCTTTAGTAGCCAGCATTTTAATTGCCCTTGCATCTGGAATGTGTTTCATACCTCAACCCAAAAAGTTAATTTCTTTTTATTTATTCTGAACACACACACACACAAAAAAAAAAAAAAAAAAAAAAAAAAAAAAAAAAAAGCAATCAAAAGGGTGACTACCAAGCTTAAAAGTATTCTGAAATTTAAATGAGTTTTTATGGTAATATAAATGATAATTTATGGATCTATATTCACAGTCTGCATACGTGTTTCATTTTTTGTCACTCAACTGGCTATTTCTGCCTCATTTCTGTTAATAGCTGGCAATATGGAGCTTTTATATATATCACTATTTCCTATATTTTTTCAGTACATTTTGTAACAATGATGTATTTGTTAATTACAAGGCCCCATATTAATTTTAACCTGGTCTGTATACCAGCTAACAACTTGGTAATACAGATTTGATCTGAACTGAGCTTGAACATACAAATATAGTTCATCTGCATTGACCAGAGCACCAAGGGTATGATCTGATCTGCTTTATACTGATTCCTCCTGTAGCAATGCCACAGGATGACAATTTACAAAGTTACTGGAGAATTCACATGGCATCAATAGGCAACACCTGACCCAGCACAGAGCTTGGGGGTAGCAAGATGCCTTTCAGAACACTTCACACAGATGAGGTGGCACAATGAGGATGGACTGGCTCAGTGCTCTGTATCAGTGACCTAACTCACTTCCTTTTTGCAGCATAATGCTCTTTGTCTCAAAAAGAACCTGGTTTATTCTGCAGGGTGGTGACACACAACAGGCTCATGTAACCTGCAGATTAGAGCCCACTGCTCACTGGTCAGGAAATCCCTTTGGCTTTACCTGCTATTCAAGAAAGAGACTAAAGGGGAAATAATGCCTTGCTTTTATTATTCAACTTTGTAACACCATTTGGCTATTAGAAATTTGTTTCACTGCACCAAAGCATCAGATATCTCTTCTCTCCTAACACACACAATATTTTTTGGCTGCTGTGATTCATTTTGCACCTTCTAAACACAAGGGTTGGAGGCAGTAAACTCAGATGGGAGAAGAAACCCCAGATGTGTGTCAGATCTCTGGTGAGTTATGGCACATGCTGTTCCTGATTTAGCTCAGGAGGGCAGCTCCCATGAAATATTAGGCTGGATTATACAGAAATGTGTAAACATTTCAGCATAAGGATCCACTAAACAGAGACAGGGATGTGATTCAAACATTTAGCTCTGGCTTCATCTCTCCAAGTTTCCATATGCTCAGTTGGGGAAGGAAGCAGAGAGGCATTCTTGGAGTTGGCTCAGAAATCAGCAAGGTCTGGGCTTCAGACCCAGACTTTTCTACAGCACAAGATACTTAAATAAAAAAATAAGAAAAAAAAGTAACGCTGCTTAGGTCTGGGCAGAATTTTTCTAATTTACTGCTCTGACAATTGACAATTGGAAATACCAGCATGACAGGCTTCACAGCGAAATTGGACTCAGGTAACCTGTATGACTTCAAAGGCAACTTCAGAAGTTCAACCTTACCTCATGATCACCTTGGGCAAAACCTGGTCCTGCATATAAAGAACCTTTTGACAGACATGCATATGCCCTCAAAATTTGTCCAAAAATTAGCATAATGGAAGTGTACATTCAGGATCACCATGGACATGGCACGGTATCAGCAAAAGGTCATGCATTCTTCCTGAATTCATGTCCTCTAGATCTTTGTTAACTGCTACTGAACTACAGACTCACATCTATCCATGATGCCACAGTAAAATCACTGAACAGGTAAAACTGTGGTTTTTAGTTTTATATTATAAATAAATGCAGAAAAAAGGTCTTGTTCTTGCACGTGTATGTGGTAAAGATTCTGTTAAATGATCTAGAAATGGTAATAACCAGAGAATTTGAAACAACTAATACTTTTGCCTATGATTCTCTCAGAAGGCTCACTTCACAGTACAGTAAAATTTTCAGAGGTGTCTGTCTTTCATTTCCAAAAGTGACTTGGGAAGGATGGTGGGAGTAGGTTTTCAGAGGCAATTAAGATGCAGATGCTGAAGAACCTCAGCAGGTGAGGTATCTGCCTTCCACTGCCTTCAATGACAGCCACACATAGCTCTCATTGACGTGCTTTCCACAATGTCATTCTCTGTGCGTTGAAACCCTAAATACCTCTGAAAGACCTATCCTGTATGCCTTTGGAAATCACTTACCAAAATAGGATATCTGATCTCAGGATATGTACTCTGTGGCCTGCTTAAAAAGTGGCACACAATTCTCTACAGAATATGCTGTTAATTAGTTATTTCACTGTAACATTTTCAACAAGTGCACAGATAAGGACTGTCTGACTAAATGGGATGTACATATATCTGAGACAGACTATCAATTGTTAGCTTGAAGAAGAAAAGAAAGGTAGAAAATTTCCCTCCAAGGCTGCAGAGCAGTAGATTAAACTATTACAAGGAAGGGGTTGCATGTAAACCACATACTCCCTGTTTTCATAGATCCAAACTAAATTGTTCCTAATGTTTTCTCAGAATTGCTTTGCAAAATTCGGCAGCTGTAGCAAACACATCCTTGAAACCAGACAGGCTCAGTACTCCAATTATGTTGGGCTTTACACACAATTATGCTGCTAAGTGTTTATTATTATTTTAAATACTTACATGTTATTTGAATATTCAATCTGATATTCAGTGAAACAAAAGAACTCTTTTATTCTATTTGTTATGATATTATACTGATGCATGACTACTCTTCCATGAATACAAAGCCTCACAAATCTGATTGCATGGTCAGCAAACTACAATGGTTAGCAAACTAAAATATGCAAGAACTTTAGCATTATCTAATCTGAAGGAGAAAATATAGTTACTGGCATACACAGCTAGAGGCCCAAGCACTAATAGTTCTGATCTCCTAGTTTACCATTAATGTAGTCATTCAAGCAAAGCAAGATTTCACAGAACAATGAAGGTCCCTGGTATGAAGAGGGGAAAAGTTGTGTTTTGTGCAAATCAATACTGTAAACAAAAAGATTCTCATTCCATCACTGCCCTCCTGCAATAGGATGACACTTTTTGTCTACTTCTACTTTTTTACCCCAAGTAACCTAAGATTCCTTTAACACTTCCTGCCATTGTAGTTATCTCTGTGCAGGTATGAAATACAAGTTAAAACCAAGTCAGTCACGCCTGCAAGCAAATGGAGTTGAGTTGACTTTAATAAGAAATTTCCATCCAACCTTACTAATTATTAATGTACAGATGTTCTAAGCTCAAAATACGATGCCTGTGCTATCTCCAGGGAGCTGGTCCCCCAGTTGTGCTCAATACTAACCAACACTCTCCCTGCAGTGAAATATCAAGTCAACATCTTTCTTTTTATAGCAAAAAATTTTGTTGTTTCTGAAAAAAAAAGGGCAATAAAAGCACAAACATTTATAAAATATATCCTTTAAGCACTGGATTATGACTGTGCTATTTAGAATAGCGTAAAGGAGGTCTAGAATCACATTCCAGCTATACTGCTATGTTTAACAGCTCTCACTAAAGTCTTAGCTCTCTGTGCCAGATATTCTTGCTCACTGTTTGAAGCATACCCCATCACTTCACTGATTCCTTTTCTTTTTATTCTTTTTAATGCAACAAATGTTTTGTCCCTGTTTTAAAAGGTCTACACTTTGCATCTCCGTCCTTACTCTTTGGATATCCCTTTTGTCTCTTCTGTAACAGAAGTCTTGTTGTCTTCACTCCTATCTTTCAGAAATAGCATTGTTGTCCTCCTCTGCTACACTTCTACTCCATTTACTTCCCCATTGTGATTTACCTCTGTCACTTTGGATGATGTGGAACTGAGGGACAATACAAAATACAGGCATTGTGAAACACAGAGGGCAGAGACCATGGGCCTATGGGGATGCAGTGAAGCACATCCCTTCTACACCTCCATTGATTTTGTTACATCAGTGGTCCAGGTACTCTTGGATAAACCACTTCAGACCTTCAGCCTATTCTAAGCACACTCCCAAACTTCCTCTCTGCTCAGGTCTCTGGAGATGAGTGGATTTATCACATTATCTATCCTGAACAGCAGAAGAGAAATAACTTGACTTTTTAATTCCTCAGCCTTCCACATAATACTCCCACCTAGTTTTCCACATATAGTAGTATTTTATTCTCCCTCTTATATCCTGGAACTCTAAAACCTGGGAGTGAAGCAGGAAGAGAGCTAAACTGTGTATGTTCTAGGTCTTGCCCATTCCCTGCCAAGAGTTTCAAAACACTGACAATTAATATTAGCCTAAATCTGCTTCAGCTAAAGCCATGTGGAATTTTTGTGGGAATCCAGAGATCATTTGCAATTATTCCAGCCATGTTTCTGAAGAGATTGATGTGCATTATTCCACAAAGAGTTTACAAAAATACTCCGTTTAGATCTAAGCATCTAAGCCTGAATGACAGGAAAGACTCTTTGCCATTCCAAATTTAAAATATATAAAATATACTGGCCAAAGAAGAGAGAAAGGGTAAATTTGAATCCAAATGATCACATTTTAGAAAGTTACAGAGATCAATTCATGGCCAACCAACATGATATTCAAGCAGTATGGAAGCTTAATACACTGGACATACCTCCCACTGACTCCTCTAGGAATTCTGAATGGAGCTGCACATCTGGTGTGGCACAGGAAAGCTCTTCCTTCCTATTTTTTATATTTTCTTCAATGATTTTCCTCTTAAATAAAATACATTATTGACAATTTGAGAAAGATTTCACTCCCTACTGAAGCTTCAGTTCCTGTGTCCTTCAGAGCAACAACACTGAGCATGAGCTTCAAACACTTCTGGACCCACCTTTAACACTCCAGTGCCATGGGATAGCTTTGAAATACTCTGGGAGGTTCTGCACCAGCAGTTGTCTTTGAAAGAATGACTTTGATTTTCACTTGGCATTTGAAGACAAAATTGTGCCTTTTCTCCCAAGTGTTCCAGAATAACATTACCAGCACAAAGAAAGGTGGGAGATGAAGGCTCTGATGTAGCAGCACTCAGACTGCATTAAAGCAGTTGTTCCACACTCAGGTGGAATGTGGTGGAAGCCAGCTTCTCCTTACTTTGATGGATCAGACTGCATCCCTCTACACTGCATAGTAAATAAAACTGCAACACCTGTATCTGACATACACATATTGACCTCAGTGATGTATTGCTAAAAGGCTACTTCAAATATTCTTCCTCTCAAAAGCCACATTAATAATACACTTCATTTCTTTGGATAGAATCCCAAGGAAAAAAATAAAATAAAAAGGGAGATATCTTTAAAGATAAAATATTTCTACGTGCACTTTTTTTTTTTTTTTTTTTTTTTTTTTTTTCCCCAGAAGCCATGTAATTCTTTTCTGGCTGGCTTGTTCTGTCACCAACAGAATGACCTTCATTGAATGGTCAACAAATGTGATGGTTTTAAAAGAGCTACAGTTGTGGCGGAACTGATGCACCATGTAGTACCCTTGCTCAAAAAATGCAGAGGCTCCACTAGGTATTGTCAAAACAACTAACAGCAGCTGAATGCAACCATCCAATTAGTGAAACAAGCACAGTTCGTGAATAAAGCCTCTTCCAGGCACCATTAGAAAACAAGACCCTAATGAACAGAGATTTGCCTTTTAAACTACGTATTTCTATTAACTTCAGAAGAAAAAAGAATTACCTTGCAGTTTGACTTACCTAAAAAGAACAGAGGCCTGGAAGGGGCCTTCTTATAACACTGTGGTAATACTGGCTGGTAGAACACAATAGCGTGAAGTGGTCCTTTATGATCAGAGCTCAGCTATGGTAGCGACATCAACTTCTCCATTCTCCACATGGAGTACAAAACAAGCTTGCTTTCCTGGCAGTGCAATTTTTTGTTATGTAGCTTAATGGATTTTAGAGACTCTTTCCTGTTCCTTAGGGTTTTTGTTTTGAAAACTGAATATGGTAACAAAAAAGATCTCAGTTTTAGTAAGATTTTGATCCTGGTATTTGTAAGGGCTAATGTGAGAATGAACAATACATGCCACTAGGACTAAGAGATAAGAGTCTTAATACTCCATTCTGTCTAGGTGATCTACTCCATCTGCAAAAATACTCTCACTACTAGAAGATGCAACTTTGTACCATGGCTTCATTTGGCTCCTATGGTGCCACAAGTACCATTCATCTTCTGTATGAGGCATGACAAAAATAACATAACTTACCCTGCTTGTCTGGAAAGTAACAGGCAAGAAATATGACAGCAAGCAAACCTGACTGCTCTTTGTCTGCTGGTTCCTATGTCTGGCTAGAAGCTACACCTACCACCCATGCCTCTTGAGTAGGTCCTTACAAATAGACATTGTTCTGGCAAGTTACTGATAATTCCTAACAAAAATACAAACTAACACTTGGGGCAAAGTGAAAGCATCTCTCATCCACACCAATAAAATAATGTTTAAGATGTCTATAAAGATAATGCACGATCATCACTATACAACAGTATGGAAATGTCATGGGAACAAGGCCACAGTGAGCAGAAAATAAAACAGATGGAAAAGTTTTCTCTGCACTTGAAAAACTGTAACCAAAACTTGCTATCTATATTGTAGCAAAATGCATTAATGATAATTCCATGCTTTTTATTTAGGACGTGCTCATAAATATCTATAAATGATAAATGAATTTCAAATAATTTTATATAGTGCAGAAGGGCTGTAATTCCCTAATTTAATGAATTAAAAATCATAACTAAATACCTGATTTGCTTTTTTACCAAATTTAATACAGGAATATATTTACAATATGATTAAAGTGTCTTAACTTACTTATTTTTAAATAGTTATTAATACAATAAAATTAACTCTGGATGATGACAACTACAGGCATATTTGCAAGTAATTATACTCTCAGTAAAATTATATTCTTGAACAAAATAATATGATTAAATATTTAAATAGTATGGGGGTATTACTAAAGTAATGTCCTGAAAAATTCTTTTTTTTGGCAAAAAAAAAGAGGGGTGTTTATTGTTGTCTTGTTTTCTTTTGTAAAGTTTGGTCAGTGGCCACTCAAACTTTTGATACTCTTCATGCATATGTGGGCTTGTAGCTTCACTTACTGTTTATGGAAATCTCCCATTAGCAATTATAGCTTCTTTAATTCAGTAACAAAGCAGATGAAGTTTTTTTTCAATTGACATTACATTCATTGGAAGAACAGATCTTTAGACTCCTTTGGAAAGAAAGGGACCACAATGATAAATTAATGCAGGCCAAACTGAAATTATAACTCAGGCTGAAAAAAGGAAGGAAAATATTTTTTGAAATGAAGGTTAATGATGCGTACTTTAAAAACTGAACAAAGATTGAACTATAAGTTAGACTTGAAATAGCATGGACCAGATTTCTTGCAGAAAAACTAACATTTTTCAGCTTGGTCCAAAATGAATTTTGCAATTTCCGTTTCACTCAACATTTCCCACTCCTTCTCAGGTTCCACTTGACTTTAAGTTATTCTTTCTAAGATTTAATTCTCTCAGGCAGGAAAGAAAATATACATTTTTTACTTATGTTGAAGAGCCTAGTGCTATGTTACCACAGAATAAAGTACAAATTCCTGGAAAGGAAATGAGAAAAGACTATGAATAGTAACTTGAGAAGAAGACACTGCATCAAGGAATATTCAGTACAGGACAGTCGTTAAAAAAAACCCCTAAAAACAGGGAAATACAACAGCTTTCAGGTTTCCTTAACAAATATGTCCCTAAAAATCCCCGAAGGGTCACAGAGAAAGCATTAGAACTTCATTTTTATTAGTTTACAGAAAACCAGTTTCCCTTGTGATACAGCAATTTCTGCTTTTATTGCTTCCAGACTCTGGTCTCTGTGTGACAATTGAGGCCACGATTCTTCTTACCGTAACTCCCATAAACATACCTCAAGTAATAAAACTGAAGCTAATTCTCAATTTTCTAGTAAAATGTCCACTGAAGCCTCCCTGTTTCCCTCCACTGCACTGTAATAATCCGCAATTATTTGTTTAAAGTTGTTCTCAAGAATCCCCATTGTGACAGATGTTGCAGAACTGAGCAAAAATGTATTCCCTCCCCACCTTCAGTAATGAGTGTAGGTTAAATACAGTAATTAAGTGAAGTTCTACCATCTGACCTCAAGAGTGGTATAAATCATGACAATCAAAATATTACCAAGTGGTCCACAGCAGAACTTCTCATTACTGATACAATGAACTCATTGTTCTTAAGCAAACATTTTAAATAGCATCCATTATTCATGTGGAGTACGAAAGATTACCTATCTGGGATTTAGAAAAAAGAGCATATTTGAATATCAAAAAATGGCAGATTTTTTCATCTTTTATAAGAATGGTTTTGTACAAGTTCTTATCTCTGTGTTACAATTCTGTTGTTTGAAATGGACACGTAAAGAAATTATTTTTAAACATATTAGGTCAAATCTTCACCTGTGCAAATCTGCATAGCTTCACTTCAAAGAAATGCAATGAATGGCTTTTGCTATGCTCTGAGGCATATGCTGTTTTTTACACAACTGAGCTGACTTGGTTACATCCAGTAGCAGTCTGAATTCCCTGCAGTAAATGTTTTAATGCTAAAAACACTTTGACAAAACCCAGCTTTTGAGTCAGAGGGAGGTCACTAAAGTCACAGAAACATTATCTGCAGAAAAATGCAAATTAATATCCCATAAAGCAAGAAGATATCTATGCAAAATGAATAGCGCTTAAAACAAATAACATCATTGCTCACATTATCTTTTTATCCATAATTTTCATAGGAGACCCAATAAAATGTTATGAGGAAGCAGCTGGCATCTAAAATTCACTACGAGACAGACAATGATGTGTTTACATTGCCTACTGCAGCCAGTTTTTGAGGAAGGTCAACCCAGAGATTACATAAATTAAATCTAAATTGTAATGGTCTACAGCTGCTTACACTCAGTATATTACATTATTAATGAAAGCTCACTGTAGTTCTATAGACTTTAAAAATTGGAAGTCACTGTTTTTATTTATGTCTCCAGATGTGTTGTTTCATGATAATTTGTTAAAATAATGAAAATTACTACCATATAATTGAGAATTCATAATCAAACAGCCAAGCTGAATATTTTCCTGTAAGGAAATGGTGCTTTAATACAGAGATATTACTATATGGTCACGTCAAAAGCGAAGCATTGTTTGGTCTCATATGTTATGAATGTTGTGTGCAGTTATACTCTCCTCTGATTTGGAACGTAAGGAAAACATGATAACCAAATGGTTCACTATCAAATATCTGCACTCACATCCATTTAGTTGTTTTCTTAGAAAAGTGGTTCCTGAGAGGATGACTACAATAATAACTACACTAAAACAATATAGATGCACGCAATTTTCACTTGCATCAACATATCTAAACCAGACAAATAAGCAATAAGACAACCCTGCAAAATGCTTCAGGGCACCCAAATCCATGTTAAGATGTGGAAAATAAGCCTGCTTTTTTATCACTCTTTTTTTCTTACTGAAACAGGACAACTACAACATTGTGATGAATATGTTCCAAAAGTTTTTCTTCCAACTGTCTCCATGATGTGGAATATCTCTTAAAGCACCACAGACACTTGTGTAACAGAGACAGTTTATTGTAAGGCTTTTTAAAATAGCATAGCATGAAACTCAAACTGTCAGTGCATAAATTACTGCTGCCTTGAGGCTGCAATTACTTATGCATCCTTGTATTCCCCCTCAAACACCTCCCCTTTCAAAGAGAAGTTCAGCTCTCCACTCCCACCCCCACCTCTCCACCTCTTTGTGGCAACATTACAAAGCCATTAAAAATCCACAGGCCTGCCCAGAGAACTGTTTAACAAACGGCAGGGAAAAAACCCCAGGAGGCTTTGGGGCTTTACTTTCAAGAAATCTCTGCAAAAATGTTACTGCAATAATTATGTGTTTATATAACTCATTATTATTTGTCTACAGTCAGGCATAATTTGGTTTTATTCCTTTAATAAAAACTTGATCTAATTTGAGATTATCACTGTCAGTTCATGGACAAACCCAACTGATCGATAATGCCAGCACTAGTGAGCAATAGGCAATTCTATCTCCAGAGCAATTACTGACACCGACGTAGTCAGCTGAAAGGCTTGATCTTGCTCAGCCAAACAATGTCAGGAAACTGGCTTCTTTATTTTTCATATCCTTATTTTTGTTCATTTTTTCTTTTTCATTCCCCTTGAAGAATAAAGCCTTATCTTGCTAATAAAAAATGTGCTAAACTACAAGAACTGTAGACTAATATTGGCTCCTAAAATCATAATATCTCCTTTTTTAAGCAGGGGAAAAAAAGCCAGTGAGAACTAAGATTGCAGCAAATAGCACTCTTTGATCTAGAAACACACTTACAGTGTCTCCAGTCGCTGCAGCAGATCATGACAGAATCCAGTCTATGATCGTGTTATGTGTATATAATGCTGGCAAAATAAATAAATTGCACTGAAAGGATTTCACATTGCAGTTCTGACTTAAAGTCACCAAATTAATTTTTTTTAATGAATTAATGCACATAGACTGAGGTCAATGTTGTATATGACTCTGGCATTTTGTAAAAATGAACAACAATTATGGATTCTTTGAAATATTTTAGACGGCTCAGCAGGATATAATGTAACTGAAAATTACATTCAGTAGAGAAAGATATTGTTTATATCACACATCCATCCAACATTTTAGTTTATTTGATGCACTCATCTATTAGAACCACATATCTGTATTAACCACTCTACTCTAACTGAAGGCACCCAAGAGTTTTAACAAACGTTTTCCTATGTTAATTCTGAGACTACATCATTATTTTTAAATTACCAAGGTGATCACAGTATGAATTTACAAAGCCATATAAAGCTACAAAAAGTACAGTACTATGTCCTCAGAGTGACTGGCATGAAACACTTTTGCTACAAAAGACACCTGAAGGTGTCTGTATTATTTGCCATATTTATTTAATGGCTTCAGGGTGTCTAGAATATTCTAAGGTACCCTTGGAAAATCTTTAATGACCACTGTCATGCATTTTCTTCTCTGTAAAAGTCCTCTTAACTATGACTATGAGATCTAGACAGCTCATGAACAACTCAGAGCCACGGTGTTTAGAATGTTTCGTAGGCCATGCCAAAAGAACAGGAAAGAAGCAAAAGGGCTTTTCACTGGACAGCTTTTCATTAGGCTAAGACAGAATAGCCAGAAGTGTCTTTTACTTTGCAAAGGGGAAAGAAGCCTCAGTTAAATTCTCACAACACATAGGTTAGGTGCTGATTAAAAAATGCCACAAGTGAACAAAGCAATTTAGATGTGTATTAGGCCCTGGGCAGAAATGTTCAGTGCACTGTGCAGAGTGGTCATGCTCTGTTATAATCCATTCTCAAGTACAGCTGGGCAGATTATCAAAATGTGAGTTACCAAAAATGATTTGCTGCTTTTCTGAACAGGAATATTGACTGGAGAAATAACTGATAACTTCATAAACAACAGAAGAAATGTTATAGAGGTATTAGAACTTTATGCAAATAAGAGTTGTCTTACACTTAATGTGTGCAGAGCCCTGACAATTCACTGCGTGTAATTATTACTATCAGCATTGACAAAAGTACCTCTTAAACTAACAACACCTCAGAAGCCCTAAGAAACCTTACCAACCACTTCTTGGATGTGCTAACCTTTCCATACTGCTGCTGGTACGTGCCAGCACAGCTCTGGGATGCTAACAGCTTCCCAAGTACACACAGCTCCAGCACCAGTCACTGTGCTGGGGCACCAGACAGACCCGAGCTGTGTTTCCAGTAGTCACAGCCCTGGCTTATGAAATAGTTCACTTTCAGGTATGTTGCACCAGCCCACATTGATCACTAAGCTGCTACTTTGGCAAAAGCATCTTAGGCTCTATCCCATTCACCTGGAAGAAGTACAGATGCACTTTAGGTCCAAATCCAGACTCCAGGGCTAACCTGCATCATGGAGTGGTGCATGAGGAATCTGGAGAGAAGCACTTCAGCATTAAAGGGGATACTTTGCTGCTGTAAGAGATGACAACTCTGTTCAGTTTAAAAAAATGAGGAGAGGCCCTGAATAATGCTGCTAAGCTGGGCAAATCATTGACTGCTGATTTGTTTCCTTGGGCTGCTGACAACCAAGGTAAGTCAGAAATACTTATAAGTGCAAAGCAACAGTCTGTGAACACAATGAGCTCGGGCTGAGGAGGAATAAAACCTCAGGTCACCTTTCCCTCCTGATGATTCTTTGTATCATGAATCAAAGCAAAAGAGGTGGCCAGGAAAAGCTATGCATCTAGAGTTGAAGAAATGAATAATTACTTGTTACTGAGTTTAAAATTCATATCAGGAACTTTTAACTTTTTTTCTTTAGAAATTAATACTTAATCACTTTATGGAGCTATTTTTCATCCCACTGTCCATCCCATATCTTATATACCTCCTGAAATGCGGGCTCACAGTGCTGTCCTACTCTGTACTGAAAGAAGGAGAATTAAAAAAAAAAACAAAAACAAAAGAAGGTGTAATATTACATGTCTCAAGAGAAATCAGAGAAAAATCTACCTCTGTGAGAGAAAAAACTCCTTAACCTAAATACAATGTAAGGTCATTTTACCTGCTAGTTGAGTAGGTATGTCACAAATGCATACATATTTATTCTCCTTCTAGAAAGAACTCAAGTCATCTTTATGCTTACTAAAACATCTGATATTTTCTGGAAAGTAAAAGGCATATGATTAAACTAGCTTGGTAAATTCTCTGAAGCTTGAAAGAAGAAACTACATCTAAATTGGCCGCATGTCATAGATGAAGGAAAGTACTGAAGAGATAACCAAGGGATTCGTTCATATAAACACCATGGCAAACATTTTTCAATAACTACATTAAATACAAAGCTTCTAAGTAATCCATTATGACTTTCTTCAAAGGCTCAAATATTTTTCTAGGTGAAAAGGGAAATTCATGGTAAAATTTAAGGGAATTCTTGTGCAGGAGCATGAAAAACTGCTTTTCATTAGTAACCATGGCCATTGACTTCCAGCATGACATTCTGCACATCTCTGAAGTCTAAGCTCACAGTGCTTTCAACTCAACAAAGGTACTTCCATACACGTAAGCAGACGAGGACCAGGTTGTTAACCTGCTGATCAGTACATCAAATCTTCCATCTGAAAAATGGGACTGGAACCCCTTGCATACCAACATTCTCTCATTGCTCTTTGAGACCATCAAATGAAAACCACTTCAAAAGCACAAAGGCTTTAAACAAAGCTAAATTCTTACACACCATTCACCCAGCATGGTATAGTTCTGTATCAAAAGAAATTCAAACTGCATATGAAGTCTTTCTTTCAGCAGTGAGAAGAGAACATGCAAATCATTGCTCAGCTGAGAAGCTGTTTTGGAGCATCTGAGGCCATTCTATGGCATGAGAAGCCTTGGATTACTCCATTTTACTCATATATTTCTCAAGCACTGGAGAAATCTCCTTTGTGTTTGGTGTTTTTTACTACTTCCAACTATTACAGTCATTCTATTAAGCTAAAACAGCCTGTGCTCATTCCACAGAAGTTCTTCAACTGGTGAATGGTTCATTTGCCTGGGCTGAAAACCTCTCACCACCACACCAAGCTCAAAGAAGTGTGTAGTCTCTCACAGTGTACGCCAGGAACCTGTTCCCTCATTGCGTATAAGAAACAGCCCTTCTTCCCTAAATACCACGGGCCACCAGTAGCAGTTGTCACTCAGGCTAAGAAAGAACGATTTCTAGGTGAAGAAAGATGCACAGGCCGAGCAAACATACAGTCAAGATCCAGTGAAAGGGGATGACATTTGCAAACTTGTAAGAATACTAACATGCTAAGTAACTGCCACCTTAACTGCACTAAAGAACAAGGTGTCACAATGTCCTTCCTTTGGAAAACTTGTGATAACCAGAACATGCTACTCCAATGAAGTAGTCCAGTTCACATACTAATGCAACATTACACATCTCTTTTTGGTACATACTTGAAAATTGCTTCATCTTGATTTTGTATTAAATAGTGCTGCTTTCTTCAGTGAGAATACTAGCCCCTTCATTTTAAGTATTTTAAGTAATCAAGACAGTTTACTTCCATGGACAGAATCAGCCCAAGTTCCCAGGTGAAGCCAGCCTGCCTTTCTTGGAGCATCCATATACCAAAGACACCAAAGACTTCCAGCTTTTAAAGCTGTGCTGCATATAGAGATGAAAAATAATAAACTCAAGAAAAATAACTTTCAGACATTCCTAGATCTGTTGGGTGAGATAGAATAAATAAATAGGTTTGACAAAATTTACCCTCAGTCTTTTGTACACAGGTTTTCTTTTCTATAGACTTCCTTTCTAGTCTAAAAAGTCCTATCTCCTTTCCATGATCCAAAAATTCCACCTTGTCTCTGGTTCCATGCAAAGCCTGTCCATCACCTCTAAGGCTTGGCTTTGTGTCAAGTCCTTGCCTTTGCCTCAGAGCAAAAGGGCCAACAATGCTTCTCATGTATCTTTTCATTCCCTCCCCCCTCCACATTCACTTTGAAAATGTTGAAACTTTAGCTCTGTTTCAGGAAATCTGGAAAAGTAAGATTCTGACCATTTAAGCCTTGTTGTTGCAGACATAAAATCAACTGAGAACAAAAGCATCTGCCACTTAAATTACTTGTGCACACAATGAAAAAATTAAATGTTACAGCTCTACCAAAATTGATAAAACATGCATATTTATAAAAAGATAAATATTTAAAGGCATGCATTTACCCAACTCAGTTTATAATTCAATAATTTGCAGACT
Source organism: Certhia americana (assembly GCA_018697195.1). Taxonomy (NCBI): domain Eukaryota; kingdom Metazoa; phylum Chordata; class Aves; order Passeriformes; family Certhiidae; genus Certhia; species Certhia americana. Next base: position 16,778,668 of record CM031880.1, read on the forward strand.
TATCTCTGCAAGGCATTGGTGAGTAGTGATGCTATTTGTTTTCCTGTTACTACAAAAGATATTCAGGACTTCAGCTCATGATCCTGAGGGTTCTGGTTGCTTTCATTAGGACCACAAGGATGGACACATCCTGCTTTGGACTTCCAGACATCATTTATCCTGAACCTGCTCATTCCCTCTGTATCCTGTATCCTAGAATGTTCTGATGCAGGTTTATGACCTGATTTCACATAAGGTCAAGACAGATTCTGACACCTTCTCAACCCCAATGGATTCACACTCAGTGTGAATGTGGACATGAGGATACCATACTACCCTTTTCTTTATGAATGGGCTGACACACTTCCTTTTTCTCTGAGGCTCCATGTATTTGTACATCTATTGTGCATGTGCAGTTACTCCTCTTGTTGGAAAACACTGCTGACAGTAGCGTGTGTTCCAACAGCTTCAAGGGATGCTCAGGCATTGGGCCCGGGCATCTCAACACCAAACAGCCCACTGTGTGTACACAACTGTTGTAAATAGGCACAAAGCTGCCATACAGAATACCCCCATGAACTCTGTGCTGTTGGTCTTAAGCTGCATCTTGCCAGCATGGTACATCTCATGCTGGATGACTTTCAAAGTTGATTCATTCCTCTTGTTCATAAGCTAGAAAAATGGTTTAAGTGATTACCAGGGCTAAGCTAAACAAATAGCAGCTAATGGGAAAGATCAGGAAATAAATGCTTAAGGCTTTCAGTCCCCCTCAAAACCAGCCAACATCCATTCTCCTATGCAGGGTTTCAATGTTTGTTTGGGCAAGGATCAGTGAAAGGCCTTTCTTCTGTATCTGCGTACCACAGAGACCAAGATAAAAGGAGTCAGTATGAGACTTCAGAGATTTCAGAAGAAATAAATGGAAAGTGATCATCAAAAGCTAGATTTAACTGTTCAGACTCAGATTATTCCTGAACATATTTATGCAGTAAAATCAAACAATAAAGTAATCCTGAAATATTTCAGTTAAGATCCTGGCTTGTTTCCTGACTAGAGCTTTGGTTCATACATTATACTGTTGCAAGCAACAAAACAATGTGCCCTACATAAGTATGTCAAGGTTTGCCTCCTTGTGAGGTTAAATTACTTTTATTTTATACAAACATCTCTAAGCAGTATCTATCACTTTCAACCCTATATATATAAATTTTAAATATTATAAGAGGGTAAAAATCACTCATGCCCAAAAGGCTGATAGTGAGAGAAACAAATCATTTTCCTATTGAATGTAAGTACATGAGGTATGGTTGTTCTTTAAATCTAAATAATGGATACTCTATCATAAGGATCACATAAGAATAGATCTATCATAAGAACACACTGTGTGTGTTCTCTGTTGTAGTAGAGCATGAAAACCTGAAACTACACCACATCCTTTCAAGCAAAGCCATGCAAAAGATGCCACATTTTGTGGCCTTGCTGCAATTTGGTTTTGACCTAGGAGAAAATTTCTGCATGACAGTTACTGGGGCACATAAGTCTTAAAATGTAGAGACATGTGACACCTGGTCCAGTGACACAGGAAGTCATTCCAGGATTTGACTCCCTACTGTGCATGTCCTACTATAAAAAGTGGGAAAGGAGAATGAGACAGCTTATCTACATAGCTACCTAAATGCCAGAAATTGATGCCATCTGCATGTCACTCCCATGACCCTGGACTGCTGCCCAAAACACTCCTGCAAAGAGCCAAAAAACTCAGAAGAATCAAAGTTTGCAGTAACCCTCCCTTTCTTGGTCACTTTTGGTATTTTACAAGCTCCCAAACAAGCTTTGTATGTTGCTTTATTCTTCACCATAGACTGACATTTACAGAAGAAAAAGTAAAAATTTAAAAACCTTTCATACTTTTGAAAGTGTAAGTAAAACTCAGTGCATCAACCTCACAGGAAAAAGTTTTCCAGCTACTGGGATAACTCCCCTGCTCTGAAGAACAAACATGTCAATGAACAGCTCAGCTATTGATTCTTTTGACATTTGACTGAGCAGCAGGTGCTGAATTCAGGATTTACTAATGCTGGAGTAGCTGCTACCACTATTTTTATTTTCCCCTTCATTGAAGAATGATTTTTATAATAAAACAGAACTTCCTGACATGCAGAAAGACAATAGATAGTGTAAGAAATGAGCTATGTGGAAGGAGGTGTTCTTTTGTGCGTCTCTGCCGCTGGAAGGTGCTTACAAAAAGGAGTCAGTGACCCTCTTAGTTTACATTCTTCATTGCTGTTTTCAAGAGAGTGTCAGTCCAACAGAACCCAACATTCTAAAATCCCTAGGAATCCACCAAGTATTAAAGCACAGTCCTTTTAGATTCCATAAAAATTAAACCTACCCCAAGTTTTTGGGAAAAAAAAAAAAAAAAAAAAAAAAAGTTACATAGTTACATTCTACATATGAATAACATTCAGTGCAACTCTTACTTAATTAAAAAAAATAAAAATCCGTCAATTTAATTTTGTGGAAGCTATAATGAGCCTGGTTCTACATACCACTTCTTTTATCAGCTCCAATCTCTCATTCTCCAGGGAAAGCAGTACAGAAGTGTCTTGTCCTTTGATAGCGATAGATAACTAACCTCATTTTGTAAAAGCAGAACTCAACAGAGTTGTTCTTTGTCTTCAGCAGAAGCAGAGAATCAGACCTCACTGCCCTGTACTGAATCCATTTTAAGGCAATTTGATGCCTTACACATGGTCATTAAAAAGCCTTCAGTTATACCTTTTTTTTCTCCCCACTCTTTTCACCTGGCAGTACTTTATGCAACAGAGTACCAGGAGGTTTTATACTTAGAAGATATAGGACTGCTCATATTTTCTGAACCTATATTTTGAGGCCTTCTTCATCCTTACCTGTCCATTACATTCAGGTCAAATGTTTGTCTTTGGGTAGCAGTAAGGATTAAAGATGCAAGTGCTTTCAAAGAAGACATTTCCAACTCTCCTTAGCCAAATAACCTGGGGCATTAGATTAACACTTCCCTGCCTCAGCCTTTTTCTAGCCACTGCTAGCCAATGAAAAAAAAATTACCCAACAATGACCATTATTTATTCAGGCTTTTTTTCCTTGACTTTAGGCCTTGCTAGATACCTACTGATAGACTAAATCAAATCCAAATGACAGAAGAACTTCAGATTTAGTGAGGGGTTTGGTTACAATGCCACCAAAAACCTGTGATATCTCTATACCTCTGTCCAGACTGAGCTGCCATTGAGTAGGCAGGCAGTACACAAACACAGTTTGGCCACTTTCCTGTCTTGTGAAGACTCCTATAACCTGAAGAAGATGAGGACATGATGCAAATCACAGAAATCACTTGGTGTGGTTTTGATTAAATGATCTGCCTGACAGGAATCAGTGTCTTTGTGCACAGTAGGTATGATAAATCAAAATAACTTAGGGAAAAATGCCTGTGTTACATTGACAGATGGAAAGCGAACAATCTGTACAAAACTGTTTCTCTGGCAAAAATAAAGCAAAATGTTACTTAACATTATGAAAATTTAAATAAACAAAAGCTTCAGTATTACAGTTCACCATACCATTTTTATAATTAAGAAGTATTTCACACTTCCAAGCAAGAACAAGATGATTATGAAACCCACAAGTTTTCCTCTGCACACATTCACACCTGTGTTACTTCAGTTCACTGAATTCAGTGGAACAATATCTGATTTAAAGTAAAGCAAGAGAAGAAACAGAGCTAAAGACTTAAAGTAAACCTGAGGGTTTTGATGAAATATAATCCTCAGCATGATATACAAAAGGTGACCTTCCTAACAAGTGCTACCCAAATTCTTAATAGCTTTCTGTACATAACCTCACCTCATCTCATCCTGACATAATCTTAATTAGTCTTAGTCCTACTGCAGAGAAGCCTACTGAGGCAGTTAGCACCATACAATTAATCAGATATTTTGCACGCATCACAGCAACCAACAGTGTCAACTTACTGGTGCAAGTTAATACAAACAGAAATCAACCCTGCCTTTCCCTTTCACATGAACTAATAGCATGTGGCATGGAGTGAACATATGATTATTTCTTCCACACACCATTTAATGTCCTTTCTTCCCTTAGCAGCCATTTCCTAAGGCATCATTACTCTCTGCAAAGTATGTTTTGGGTTTTTTCCTGCTGGCACTAGAAGAGGAATGTGATTTTGTATTTCTCTTAAATTTCTGTTTCTTCACAGAAAGAATAAGTTTATTAATTGAAATTAACAATGATAAGACATAATTCTTGATGGTAAAATTCATTAATCTCACCTTTCTTTTTTCTGTGTGCTTTAGCAGTTTCTATTAAGAAACTGAATTTTACACCTTCACATAAATGTACATTTGAGAGCACAATCTGCAGCAGTCATCTCATAGCAACAGAAATTATTTTATACTTAAGAATGTAATTATATACAATGTACACACTAACTCAACTGATTAAAAGCTTCACTACCTATGTAATTATATATCATAATTTTATTCTATTGTTTGAGATTTATCTTTTGTCTTCATTGCAGGAGACAAACATCTCAGTATTGTACATAATGTCACCAAGGAGGAAACCATACTATTACATGACTTAGTGGCAAAGACTAAAAACAAAACAATTTTACAAAGCCACATTTTCCTAAGCTTAAACCAAAAGCGTTCAATAAAACCACAAGAAGGTTTACTCAGTTTTGTTTGGCATGTGTAATATGCCAGATTGGTAAATACCAAATAACTGGTATTAACAGTATATGCAATGTTTATTACATGGTGATGTTTCACTTCAGCAGAATATGGTAAAGCTACTTGCAACATCAATTCAGTCCGTAAATAATACTGAATATAAGAAAAGAGTAATCTAATATTTAGTGATTTCTCAGGTTCCCAGTAAGATTACAGTACTCCTAGAAAGGCACCATTTAAATGATAGTTTATCTCAGGAACTGACAATTAACTGCTCAACACATTCTCTACAGTGTTTGTACCCCAAAGCAGTTAAGTATCTAAGAAAGAAATAATCAAAAATTGGGACAGCTATAGTGTTTTCATTTCTAGCAAAAGAACATGTACAGTCTACTCACTACCTGACACAAGCTGACATATTCACAGGAACTTTCATTTAAAAGTGGACTAAGGCAGAAAAACAGGTGTATGGGTAGCAATTTTACAAGATTTAAGAAATAATGGCATTCTTAATTTCTCTATATTTTCCTATTTAATCTCACAGCTACTGTTTTTCAGTGCTAGAAATATTTGACATCTTCAAATCACTCAGAAAATTTGAAACTCTTGGCATTCACCTAAATCAGACTGAAAATTACTTTCTTTCAATATAAGTTTTTTTTTTTTGTTTTAGCTGGATTCTGACTTGGGTGATGCTACTATTCTTCAGTGAAAAAGCACACCCACTGAAGACTTAATCCTTAACAATATGCAATAGCCTAAGGAAATTTTGTCATGGCAGCCAGGAACAGAATCTAAGCTTCTTTGTCTCTATTGAGATCTCTTTGATCTGAAAAATTTCTTGAAGTTGAAAAAAACCATAAAGCTGGTAAGAAGGGCAGTGGCACATCTATTTGATACAAAAAAATGCTACCCAGGTGAAATCTGTAACAGAGCAAATTCAGCAAATTCAATATACTCAGAGCAAGTGGCAGCTGAAAGATTCCTCACAGAAAATGGTTTCTGATGTCTAGATCTCTTTTTGACAGTATTTCCTACATTTTCTGCTTATTAGTAGTTAACAATTGGCTTAAGTGAGAAAACACTGGTTTTAATATGTTTCCACTTTGTTAAACATAACTTTGGTTATTCTTGGCATGTATCTCAATTTTTCTCTGCAATCTGAGCTATCTAGAGCATCTTTTCTCCAGCTGGGCACAGCTGAGTTACATGCTCCTGTTGTTGGATTAGTTTTTGCTAGCTTAGGCTAGCTTAGCTTCTTTTTTTTCTTTCCCCATCTTCTGCCCTGGACTCCAGAGACTCCACTCTATGTGCTTAGACCATTAGTAATGCTTAGACAGCTCCAAAAAGTATCTTAGCATGGATTGCCTTTGTTCAGTGACAGACGAAATGTGCATTTATGTAAAGTGGTGTGGGATTGGCAATGTCACGCACAGTGGAAGGTCCTGCTTATCAGCCTGTTTCACGGTGCTGACCTTATTTATTTTGCAAAGGCTCAAACACCCTGGCAAGTGTGGAGTCTGCAGTTCTGTGGAAACCAGGCATGCCAAATTGAATACTTACACTGCTAACACTATTCTCAGACAATCTCTTTAAAAATTATCAGTAACATGAAGATGCCTCCTTGCCATTTACCCATTCATTTTAGTTGCTTCAGAACAAACTTATTTTCTAGAACCATGAGAAAGTTCTACCTAAATCCAGAAGAAAGCTGGGCTGCACCTACTAATGCTGGTAGTACTTAGAGCAAGCCATGAAACAGAAAATTACTTAAAATGACAGTGCTTACCCCGTTCTGTGTCATAGAGGTACACAAACTTTTCCCACTTATAGTAAGTCAAGAGGCTCAAGATGGCTCCTTTTAATGCTGGCCGCATCTGGATGACAAACTGCACATCTGCATCTGTTGGGAAGCTCGGTGTGATGAAGGACGTGTGAAGGGCTCCACAGAACGATGTCAGGGTGTTCATTGACATCTGGTCATAGAATCCAAAGATGGCATAAACTCCTCTGGAAAACTGTGAACAGACTAAGAAAGACAGACAAGGGTGTTAAAATCTGAAATATAATGAATACAATAAAACTTTCAAAGTATATTTGAGGTAAGTCTTCTAACCATTCCTGAAATTATTCTGTATGATGCAGCAGATGGAGTGAATTAATGAGATAATATATACTAATTTCAGTGTAGCAATAAATTGTACCAACTTTATGGCACTTAAACTTCACTACAAAAAAATAAATGAACATATTTATTTTTGGTTGTGTTTTGTCCTGTGTTGCTACAGTCCACTAATCTCTCTTTATTCTTTAAAAATTAACATGGGATTACATTACTTATCTGTAAAATACCTTTCCTTCTTAGAGTTGCACCTTGAGAGCTCTGTGAGGAGCTACGTGACAAATGTCAGGCCTGCCTAAAAGTCAGAATATTAAGGTGTATTTTTTCCTGGTATCCAAACTTGATTCAGGTCTGATTCAAAGAAATCTGGGTGTTTTATTCCTTTATAGTCCACAACTCTGAAATCTCTGTGTGGTCTTTTTCAGTAAGAAATTATGGTGGCTATTTAACAGAGTGTTAAAATCTTTCAGAAGCAATAAAGTCTGTCACTTCTTATATGACAACAGAAATGAGGAGCACGTATTGTTGTTCCATGGGACTAAAGATGATATCCCTTAAGCTGAAGGCTCTTAGTCATTAACCATTCTGCTGTCCTGAGGAACTCATCTTGTACCAGAAAAAATCAAAATGCAGACAAAGATGATTTTTTTTCACATATACTTATCTGGGAATATACTTCATTATTTCCCATCCTTTATAGAGATTGAATAATGATCATTTTGGACAAAAATGGAAGTATTTCAATTTGTAAGCATGACCAGCTTCATGGGCATTGCAGGAAAAAGAATTTCTTTGTTGTTCAGCTCTGTAGGAAAAGAGCAAAATTCTTGTGACCCTGTGTTCTTTCCATGGAGGAAGTCTGCATCACAGATAGTGAGGGAGCCTGATCAGTGAGTTGCTGGGGCTCTGGATTATAAAAAGACTGTACAACTGCAATACAATACAGCACAACAGCACTTCTAACCATACCACTGCTGAACAGGGATGAGGAAGGCCCATTTGTAATGACAAAAGGTTTCCCAGGAAAAAGTTCATTCATTAACAATCAACATTAACAGTTTCACTTGTCAAGAACTGGGTTTAACAACAATTTACAACAAGCCCCATTGTCTTGGGGTGATTTTACAGTGATACTCTATTCCTAATCACCTGCTTTATGCCCAGAAATGGCTGCTGTGGATTTAGCACAAACCAGGGGATGGGGCTGAACCCCAGGTGTGGGCTCTGTTCAAACTCTCTTCATGGGGTGCACTCCACACACCACAGACCGGGTGTTACACTGCTCCTCTTGCTGGTTTAGTTTTTGCTTGCTTAGGCAAGAAGTTTCTTCTTTTTCTTTCCCCACCTTTTTCTCTGGCAGAGCTCTGGCAGAGCTCCTTCAGGGAGTTTTTTTTGATTTTTTTTTTTTTTTTTTCCCCCTTGAACTGTTTTGGCTTGGTTTATTTTTTTCCCCCTCCACTCTCGGGAGCCTGTGGGGGCTATGCTGGTCTCCAGGAGAGACCAAGCCAGAAAAAGAAAGGACCCCAAAACCCACCAGCTTTGCTTGCTGTGAGGAGGAGACCAAGGCCAGAAAAGTTCCCATCTATTCCGACCAGAGGCCGTGTGAACTCCTGTGGCCCCCCTTCCCTAATAAAAAGTGGGCAGCTGCCACCATCTCTGCCCCTGGCGATGCAGGCCTGGTGGGGGGTGAGGGTTAAGGTTTTGAAATTTCAATATCAAGCATTTATTCAATCCTTTTCTGTGCCTTGCATGCACCCTTTTTTTGGTTAATAAACAGTCTGAGTTTTTTCACTTTCAACCACGTATTCACTTCTCTCATTGACAAACTGCCTTCTCTTTAGAGGAGATGCTAATTACTAACTTCTGAAATATCATCACATTTTCCAGCATAAATGCTACCATTCAGGATCACTAAAAATTGTTAAAAGTAATTTTAAAAAGGATTCTCCACAATATCAGCTCATTGATACAGCATCACGAAGAACATCTAAAATCAGCAGTCAGGTGTGAAAATTTGATTTTCTTCCTGGAGCTCTAGATGCAAAAACTACAAATGCTGTTAAGGAATTTCTTAAAGTATTTAAGCCACTGTAACAGGACATGACCAGCTGTGGGTACCAGCAGCAAATGCTGGTGAGACACAGAAAGGAAATAAGAGGTGGTAATTTCTGAAAGGAAAGTTTGCAGAGGTTCTCAACCACAGAAAAGATATAAAAGAAGTTATAATACAGTAAGAATTTATTCCCAGAGGCATGACTGAGGAATTAAATACACTGTTTAAAAAGGCATTTTGCTAAACTGTATACCAGCAGGATATAAAGCAGAAAAGCTACCATAAAAAATTATCTGCTGAAGTAACAAATAAAAAGCATTAACTTACAGGTGGAAAAAAGGGAAAAATAAAAATTACATTATAAAGTCTGGCAGTCTCCAAATCAATCTCAAATAGTGTGTAAACCCTCTGATTCCATGGGAATAATCAGTGAAGTGAGATTAACAGAGCTGACTGTCCTCATGTACACTGAGCCTGTACCCCACAGATCAAGCTTCTTTTACATATATATTAATGCCATAGTTTTTATGTAGATTCTGTACTGCAGAGAAAAGCAAATATTCCAAGAATCGTCCCTTCTTGCAATGTAAACAAAACATCTGATCCTAAAAAACAAGAATATTTCAAACAGTCCTGGATTCACCCACTATTTTGTATCAGGTGTAAGACTCGGGAATATTTCTGAACTGTGACTCAACTGAATTAAAGTATATTTTCATAGCAGATTGCACTATTTTATGCAAAGAGCCCATCCTCAATTGATGAGTAATCTGAGAAAAAAACAGACTGTGAACAACCTGACTAAGCAGGATATCCTGCAAGTAACACCTTAGAGCCAACACAGAGCTGCTGCTCGCATGGAGGCGAGAGCTCCGATTTGGTCCTCCAAGTATTTGCAACTATTTTTCCTACTGGAGGATCACCAAAAATGTCTTCTAATAAATGTAACTACCTGCCCACTCTTTTTTTCTCCTGGTTCAGGTCTGTATCCACAGCAGATTCTAAAGATTAACCCTTTGATGCACTGTCTTCTATGTAGCTTATTGTTCCTGACTATCTGTTCTGCATGCATTGAAGAATGCTGATTTAGTTTTACCAGCCTATTTAAAAGGCAAAAACCCCCCTTTGTTCTTATAAGAAAAAGCTAAGAGGCCAATTATCTTGGTCCTCAATGTTAATTTGCATTTTTGAACTCACAGTTTTATTAAAATTTTGTAGCATTAGGTCTTCCACAGTTTGTGACCTAATCTCCTCTATGATCAGACAAACCTACAGAATATCCATGAACCCAGTCATGTTGTTACTTGTTTTCCTAAACACAAATGTGTAATTACATTCATTTTAATTACACTATAATTCTAACATCACTGAGCCACAAGAAAAATGTTAAAAGGCTAACTAAGCCTTAGCCTTAAGCTCTTTTTAGAAACTATTTTTTTGTGGAGTTATGAAAATGCTCTTCATTATGTGGATGCACATCCGTTTCCAAGGACAGCAAATAACCAAGTTGCTTTATAATCTAAGCTGAAAAAGTTTCAATGTCCAAAAGCAAGGGAGAGAGGTCCTGAGCACCAGTTATCCAATAGGAGATCATGATAAGCCATTATTTTAGCATTAGGTGCAAGGTGAGCATTTATTAATGGAGATTTAGCACTGGACTTGTTCTCAGAGTTAGCTGCCACATGCCATTGTGTCCAGGAGAGCAAGTGATAGTATGACAGAAGTCTGTGAATTCTCAACATGTCAAGAGAAGATAAGAAACATTCAGGTCATGACAGTCTGGTGTTTCCTGCCAAGGAAGGAAAATGCTCATCGGCAGAGTAATAACAGTGCTAAACAGAAATTACTTTAAAAAAAGCAAAAAAAACCCAAAACAAAAAAACCCACAATCAAACAAACAAAAAACCACAAACAACCACCACCAAACAAACAAACAAACAAAAAAACCCAAACAAAACCAAACCCTAAAAAACCCAAACCCAAAACCAGCCAAACAAAATGCAACTACTGAAGCCGAGTAAACAGAAATCTTAGTTTCCATACTGAATAGCAGCTGAGCCATCCTATGCATCAGTGTAACCCAATGACATCTGTTTTACTTGCATTTCAATCCTCCCTCCGGTCAAATCAGGCCCACCACTGAAACTTGCTAAGATTACCCAGATAAGTTTTTTTTTTGCACTCAGATCCTAGGAAGGCTGCAGGCCAGAATCTCAAAAGACGCCCCACTTCACACAAGTTATTAGACATTTTACGTCTTTTTAAAATTTATTTTTGCTTTCTAATGGTATTTAGTTTCTCTGTGTTTTAGTGACTGTGAGTATTCCTGACACAAGGTTGTATAAGTCCTGACATTTCTACTGTCTACTGCCTAGGAGCTAAATCCAAAACTTCTCTGACACCTTTTTTTTTTTTTTTTTTCCTTCCAGTTCTTACTATAAACAACTGAAGCGTTACTAGGAACATTTACAAGTAGGTTTGGATTTTGCTTGTTTAAAGAAAAGATGTATAAAGCTAGCAAATGAGATATGTTAATGGTGGATTGTAACACATGCTTTTTCACTGGATGATATCATTAATGACTGAATTGTAAACCAGCAGGATCCTCACAGGTGTGGCATCCAGTGCACTTCTGCCCTGGATGAAACAGCCCAGTAGTTTTGGAGTCAGGGGTTGGAGGTTACCATACCTCAGACACCTATTCCTCCTTCATTAATCTTCTTATGAGCAAGTAATTTCCCCTTGTTCATATCAATTTCTTATAAAGTAGGTCTGACAAAATCCCCTGTGTCCCAGGGGCACTGTCAGCCTGTTTCAGTGATACTCCCACAGCTCTTGGGTAGGGAAGGTGCTGTAGGAGCTCCATCTCAGCTGACATTATCACGTGTTGCTCATACCGGCTCCTCAGTTTTGTGTTCTGGGCTTTTCTCAGCTGTGAAATAATTTTATTCCCTCCACTTCCTTCTGCCAATTGTCTTGGATTCCAGACAACTCTCACTGCCAGCTTCAGCCAACAGACTAATAGGACTACTTTATAATGGAATAATATGCAGCCTATCTCAGAGCAGTTGCCATTTTCTAGGGCTTCTTACTGTAATAAAGCAAGGGTTACTATAAACATTACCTCTTACAGTAACAACACAGACTTACTCTTAGAGAGACAGACAATGCCTCTACTGCTTTCTTTTGCTTTCATTTTAATACACAGAATGAAAAGCAACAACTCTCTCTACCTTGAGCCCTGAGGAGATCAGCATAGCAGTGCCCCTGAATGCACAATGAGCTACTTTCAGGGGGCTCCAGGCAATCCGTCTTGAGAGCTCCCTTTAAAGACAAGTCCATCACACAAAAAATTTAAAATGAAGTGAACTGCATTTACCTATAGCAAATAAAACCATCTTTTACATTTTAATTAAGACACTGAATCCTGTCATGAAGAAAATATTGTTTAAAGTTCAGGTGAGAAAAGGTGCATTTCTGGAAGCAGCTATTCCTGGAATATTTAACAGTGAAAATTCCTGTGGGCAGGAGGGAACCATGGAAGCTACAACTTGAAATTGTATGCAAATCTTTCTGAGATACTGGCTGTAACATGACTTCTCATCCTACCTAGAAAAAGATATGCCCTGACAAACAAAAAAAAAAATCCCATGAAAACAAAAAAACCCAACCCAAAACCTAATAGCAGAGCAGAAAACAAAACCATAATTTACTCTTGTTACTTCACCTATAGCATCAGTTTTCTCAATGATGAAATTGCAATGTTTTATCTAGTTCTTTTATAAAGAACTACTCAGCTTGCTTTGTTCTATCTAATGTCTTCTTCAAAAATACATACTTCAGTTTGCATTTCTTTTTAGGAGAGCAAATAAAATAAAAACAGCATGTTGAGGCAGCAGGAGGGGGATATTATTAAATTGCAAATGAAAGACACAAGGATTAATCCATTCATATTTTACAAGCCATTTACTGGAAAGCAATTCAAAACACATGTTCAGATCCAAGCATCCTTGAACACTATCTGGTCAAGATCCTGTTCAAGATTACTTTGGTCACCATTTCAAAACTCCATCACATGCTGCTAAAGAAGTATTTATTTCTTATCTGCTTTTCAAGATGGCTTTGGAACCCCAATCACAATTACAGTTGCTTGGTGCTGAGTACTGTACAAACCCATCATCACAACCTTGGTTCCTTTCAGTGTACCCAATTACTTATGACACACTTGACTCATTAAATTTTACACATTTTGGCTTTTATATATATGACTGTGGTCAAATAAAACCCAAACAATGTACATGAATTTGTTGTGTGGGGGATCTTCTCTTCAAACTGAATTTATGTGAATTTTATGAGTGTATGAAACATGCCAGCTTGCAATGACAAAAACAAGCCACTTAGGCTGTAACAAATAGTGTTAAATGGGAACACCAGCAGCACCAAGCCTCACACATGCCACAATGGGGGTATCTATCCATTAGCACAGCTTCAGTCAGATAAAAGTAAACCAGAATAAAAACCTCTCTGGTCCAAACTGCCAATTTGATATATACGTGAATTAAAGCTTTGGTATTTAAAAAACTAGCTAATCTGCTCAAAATGCAAATAAAAAGGGCAATCTCGAGTACCAAACTGTAAGATAGGCTGAACATAACCTTGATTTTACTGAGAAAGCTGCACTTTCTGAAAACTGCTCTAGTCTGAGAAAGTACTGAAGGTAGGCTGAGCAGCTTGCAACAAGCTACTTGTTTTGCTATTTTCTGCTCACTTCTGTTTAGCTCCCAAGCCACTTCCAAACTTAAGATGGTGTAGTGTCCAAATTACCTATGTTTTCATGTTACTGGCCACAAAGGAAAAAAAAATTAAAGAAGAAAAATCACTTGCTATTCAGAGTCTCTGTAATTATGACATATTTCTGATGGTGGAAGAAACCCAGGAGTCAATCCAACCAGTTTCCAGGAAGTGTCAGCCTCTTCTCAGGACCAAAATATGACAGGATTTTGTTTACCTGGGATCCCTGTTGCACACTGATTTTAAAAACAATATACCATTGATTCTGAGTACCATTAGAACATTTCTTTTGAAAGGCTGTGAGTCAGATAATCATGATTCATTTTGAAGTATAAACCATTGGGGTTTGAAAGAAATAAAATAGGGGTTTAAGCTTAAAATGGATTAAAGGTGAGAGAAGATATATACATGCCATAAAAAGCAACTGATTTTTCTTGGAAGATGATTTAAAAAATGTATTAGGCACTTAAGCACTACACTTAGGTACGTGCTGATCAGAATGCTACATTATCCTGCTTGTGTCTTTACAAGATGGAGTTCAAGCCCTCAGACCAGCACTACAGATATAGCCAAGCTTTCTATTATTAAACCCATCGTGGTAATTCACTATCTTCTACTGTTAACAGAACACTTTTCATCCTGATCCCATCATCCCCACAAGCTGCTCACAATAAGCATTTCTTTTAAAGGAAAGACATTAAATGCATACCACGCAGTTTTAAACAAAGAGCTTTTAGAAAGAAGATTCTGTAACACCATTGTAGAAGTCAAATTTAAATGCTGTGGATTTACGTTATTTGTGACCTCTTCTGCTTTCTCCCTATGGTGATCTTGATACCAAAGTAGATGTTTGCAGGAGAAGCACAAGAGGCTTCTCTTGGTGGGCAGTTAAGCTCACTGCTGGGAGAGAAATGGAAAGGCATTGGTATCTGCCTTTCATACCCTGCTGAAGAGATGTTTCTGCTCAGCTACTCCAGGGTAATCAATGCCTTGCCAACAGCATCAGTATGTGCAATGCCAACACTCTGCTCCTGATTGCAGCTCCACTATCCTGGCTGCTTAAGATTTATGGCACAGACCTCCCTGAGGTTCAGAGAATGTTAGGGATTTAATGAGTGGATGTAAAGCAGTTCACTGAGCTCTGCCCTTTGCAAAAGCTTTAGCCAAGCCTATACACATAACCACACACTCCTTTCTCCATGAACCATGGGAGATGAGCTAACACCTGTGTGAGGGAGCCAGAGGACCTGTCACAGCTTGCTGCAGGAGAGTCTAAATATATTTACAACAAACAATGATCATTTGTGCACTTCACATCCAATATCTAACTCCTGCTTCATGACTAATCTCTGCGTGCATGCAACACTGATATGTAACACTCACTCAAGTGAAATAACTTGTTTCCATCTGTTGCACCAATTGAAATGCTTTTAATTTAATATTGTATGTCCTGCCTGCTCTCTCTGATCACTTTGGATTGTAACTATATCTCTTACTTTCAGAAGCAATTTTTATAAAAATGTTGGTGGAAGGAAAATATGAAAGCCCCTTTTCTTTCAAAAATTGTCCAGTTTTAACACACTAGGAAATTTAGCAGCCAATTACTTATAAGCAGGCAATATATTTTTATAATATACATATTCTGATAAACACAGTAATACAAATGTTTCTGTAAGCATATTTAAAATAAAAAGAATTCCACAAGCTACTAAGCACTCTGTCTTGGAACAAAAAGACATGTTCAAAAAAGTGTTTTTAATATGAGCTTGACAAGGTGTGGTAGACCAGGGAGTACCCACTTCTCTAGCGTTACCTTCCTCAGAGACGATCTATCTTAGCTATACTTTAAACAACAGGTTAAGGGGAAGCAAGAGCTTTGTGATATGAAGAAAAAATAAATCATACCCATTCAAAAAGGGCAGCATTTTGTAGTTGCAGATATTAGGCAGAACATAGGGTTGAACCAGGGAGCAGCAGTTGGAGGCAATCTGTGCCTCAGAGCTGCGAATCAGCAGCTGTGATCTCCAGCACCTCAGTAGTCCAAAGGGATTTCTTATATCACTGGAACATCTCAGTGTGGAGGAAGTAAAAAGACAGAGGCATATTATTAAATGTATGCTTGTTCAGCAGATCCTTCCCTAAGTGATTTCAGAAGTTGACTTCATTCTGGGCCACTGTGGTGAGAGGCAATAAATCAAAACAAGGCTCTGGCAATGTGATGAAAGATGAGCTGAGTCTGCTGAGGTGGTGCCATTTATAGGCCTATGGGGATATATTACAGAGGATGAGATAGAAGAGGCAAAGTGGCCAACACACCTGAAGCACTGAGCTGGGTAAAATTCACCAGGAGGTGAAGGTCACAATTAAGGTTGTTCAAGAACAGGGATGCAAACGCCAAAACAGCAGCTGCGCAAGCAGCCTCCAGCTCTGGAGGGTTTCCAGTTGGCTCTGTGTTTGCAGAGCATGGTGCTGGCTGACAGACAGTCCAGTTTACCCAAAGCAACAGTCCCTCACACTTTCCTGGAGGCTCTACAATGGTATTCCAGCAAGCACTGTCACTGTAAGTACATCCTGGACCAGTGGACTGCATTTCACATTTCTTTATCTCCTCCCCTGTTCTACTCAAAGTCCATGGGGCTCTGCAATTCTCACCCTTGTGTTCCACTGCTGTCAGCTTATCAGTCTGAAAGGCTTCAGATCAGTTAATACAGAAGCAGAAACAGGACGTCTGTGAAAACTGGCAGGGAAATTATTTGAAGATGCTCCCAGGAGTCCAATAAAGCACCCACCAGTACCACAGGAGAAGTCCACATGGAATTCAGTGAAAGCTGGACTAGAACTGAGAGACCTATTCACACTGAAAGTGCAAACTACAGAAATGCCACATCAACGTCCTACTGCCCTTACAAAAGCTTCCTCCCATCTATTTTAGTTGCTGTTATTTCTATCTGCCTTAGCCCTCAGAGTTCTTGCTACCTGCCTCCTGGACCTTCATGATCACATCTGACAGTAATTCACAGACCAGTACCCTCAGCTAAGCCAGTGCCTTATTTACAGGGAACAATAAGAATCTTATTCTTTATGAATTATGCATAATCACTATTTATCAAGCTGGGTTAATTGGCACATAACGAAAGAGTTGTCTGGTGCACAGCTGAATAATGTGGAAGCCAAAATTGATGGAAATGGTACAGCAAAAGCCTGATTGTGAAAGAAAAGTCACATTGCTACATGTTAATTCTTAAGTGATTGCTGCCCTTTCAGAGGGGGAAGGGAATTATTTGTTAATCTCAGAGGGTTTGGACACAGTGTCATAACTTTAAATACTGGTTTAAAGTCTGCTCTCAGCCACCTGCATAGTGAAATGCTAACATGGTGCACATGTATTTTTGTGCTCCACGAGATGCTGCTACATTCATAAACAGAGAATAATCTCATTAATCATCAGCAACAGCATGAGACTGTGGTCTGAAGGGGTATGAGAGATGCTGATAGAGAATGTGGGGCTCTTCCCACATCTTCACTTTGAGACACAAGAGCTAACTGCCTCGTATCAAGGCTAGACTAGCAGTCCTTTGGTTCTAGGATAAAGATATCCTGGAAGTCCTCATCAGAATGTTGGGTGTGTCATGAGACAGTGACAGTGTGCGGCAGCACTTGACTTTCTCTAGAATACACCTGAAGAACTACAGCTTAGTTAATTTTGCTTTATGTGCACAGAAGGTTTTACTTAATGTCCTACATCCCAAAGCTGTGTGCACAAATGCAAGAATGCGCTTTGGTGTTTTGATGGACAGACCCAGACTGAAGCATGTGTCAGCTCAAGACACTGAAGAGCTGAGGGTCAAATTATCATGGTGCTCACTCTGGTGGGCCCCCTCCATGAGGCATTACAATCTAGCTGTATGAGAGGTTGTCAGATGATTTAGGCTGATTTTCACCATTACACCTCCACACTTCCTTGATCTCTTCTCTACTAACACTAGTAAAATCTCTCCTATCAATAAAACACCTGCAAATTCATGCCTTCAAAGCAAAGCACTTCCTTCCCTCTCCCTCTCTCTCTCTCACTTACTAGAAGAGTTAACAGAAAATGAGAGGACTCCTGTAACTTCCATTCCTATGAGTTAGAAACTCTTTTATTCACAAGCATCATGCAGGCCAGAGAATGCTCCTATGGTCTTACCATGTTTGCAGTCTCATCAGCATGAATATAAATGGATGTAGAACCACAGATATTTTTAAAAAATCTGGATTACGTTATTGCCATTACAGCTCCTCCTACTGGAAATATGGTTAGCAAACACCAGCTTCCTTCTGAAAATATTCTGACACTTTATTAGAAGTATCAAAAAAATTATTCTCTCTGGCTTTTTACAAGAATCACTAAATCTGCTAACAACTTGCTTGCACACACCAATAGCATCTTGCAAAACTACTGAGTAAACTTAGAAGGGAGAGGAAAAATGAAACAGAGGAAGTCCAAAACAACAATGTTCCTGTGACACTATCCAAGTCTTTCCTGGTTTTGGAAACAAGACCTCTAATCCTTATGGCAGAAGGTAAGTATTTCTAAAGAGCAATGCACTGTGGATCCTTCTCTCAGTTAGACACTTCAACTCTCAATCAGTCATTGACAAACTATTACAATTAGGAAACCATTTACAGGATATTTTTTCAACCAAGGAACAAGCAGATGAGTCTCACCGCTGTCTGAAACTCAACTCTGCATCACCCAAATCAGTACAGAGCTGGGGGAAACAGTCTCAAAAGGGCAGTGTGTATCTTTAGAACAGTAGGTCTGACATCCAGTTTACCAAACAGCTCAACTGCAGCACTTTGGATGACAGACGGAATAAATTTCTCTGCGTTAAGGCAATTTCCCACAGAGCTGTACCATTCCTCAAGCTCTGCAGTGAGCTGCAGGATGAGCTCTTTCCAGAAGACCATCATCACCCTGAAGGCCTGCCCCCACTGCTGCTCATCCCTGGTTTGCAGCACTACCTGTTCAGGGAGGTCAACCATGGAACAAAACTGCTAAGGACAAGGAAGAAGTGAGAGATAAGACTGGCGAGAGCTGCTGCCAGCTCTGGATGACATGACCAGGCTCAAGGGGCTGGCAGCAGCCCTTTTTCACAGACACAGTGATGGGAGGAACCATTTCATGAACTCAATGAACTTGATTAATTTTTCAGCTGCCTTTCAAAAAAGCTTTTAAAAAACCAGCTTGCTATGCACAACAGAATAGGAACTGCAATGTGACTACAGTTAGAGATTGTAAATAATGCCTTACTTTAATTTAAATGAACCCATGTCCTACCAAATAAAAACTTATTAAATTTCTGCTTTATTAATTTCTTACAAAGTAACTGACAATATCTTCCAGGTTTTACAGATTAATGAGTCTTAATTTTAAGCTGAAAATTCCATTGCCAATTTCAAAGCAAATTTAAAATATTTGTCTCTTGTTAGAATCCACATAATAGTCAAGAGAAGAATTCTCATAATTCAACAAAAATCAGCTGACCACAAAGATTCTAAACCAGGAAACCTCTCTTTCTCTGCATCACACACAAATGCATCTCATGTAATTCTATACTGCCTAAGCAGCACACAACAGAAAGGGCTATGATAATGTGCTCTTGTATTTGATTAAACTGATGCATTGTAGGAACTGATGTTGAGCTACTGCTACTGAATTTTCCTACTCTGATTCTCAAACCTGACAGAGTCAAGCTTTTTAAAGTGTCCCATCAACATACTATTTTTGGACGTAAAAATTTTGGAGGCCTTGAATAGATTTATCTGTTGAGCTCAGGTAGTAAAGCTTTTCAGATAGATTAATGGGCTAAGTGAAGTGTCTCTCCAGACTATACCAGGAGACTTAAGAGACCTCATTTTCTAGGAAATGTCAGCTATAGGCACAGTAGACTTCTTTGTACTCTGATTTTCTTCATGTATTTTCCATTTGCACGAGCAAGTCCAAGCCCTCCTTCCCACTGGCAATGTTATCAGTGAGACAATACCTTTCTATAACAAAAATAGCACAGAAACTTGCATAAGAAAAATGAATTTGATAACAATAAAATGACTTTCTCATAATAATTTAATAAGTTAAGACAGGAAGATTTAAATCCTCTAGAAGAGCTGCATAAAAGGGATTGATGAATTCATCAGCTCTTCCAAGCTTCTCAAAGAAGCTCAGACAATATTTCTTACCTCCTGTTCTACAGATATCACCTATAAAAGAAAAGCAGGCATTCAAGTCCCTCTATTATGCTGTTCTTTGCCTCTGAGGCTAAACTCACTGTTGAATCTGCTGTAAGTAAATGTGACACATCTAAAAATATTCTAATTTGTTTCCAATCTTTCTCACTAGAATAATATATTGTAACACCCTTTCTGGTTAGGACCATTCTGAACCCTGATGTTACTGTATGGACATACAGCAAGCTACTGACCTTTATGGTTTTCCACTAAACCAAGAAAAGTCTGCAAAAACATGCCAGAAATGCAAACACAGGACATTGTTAGTTTTAGTTAAGCACTGTCAGTATAGTCCAGTATTTCAAAAAGTCCCAAGACCTACAGAAACTATGTCAAACAAACTATATGAACTTTGCAGATTGAAAAATCATGGACTGCTCAAAATTTTTTATGGATTTAGCAGTATACTTTTACGTACAGTTCTTTCTCTTTTCTTGTTACTGGATAAATAAAAAGAAGACAAAGTGATGGGACTAACACAGGAATGTAATCCTGTAACAACTCAGCAATTGCTGCCACTTACAAAAATGAGAGGGAAAAAACCCCCAAAACCAAGAAATGTCTTTTTCCCCTCTGGTTGACAGTCATGTTGGTGCTATGAATAAGGACAGGAGGAAACAATTTTACACACAGTACATATAATTCATAAATTTACCCTGTCTCTTTAAGCACAGAACCTTTGGGATTTTATTGTTTTAATCTATGTTTGATAGTAATATTTCATGCCAACAAAATTATTGGGTCATACAAGGATTCAGCGGTAGCCAGCTGATAGGAGCCTTCTCTTCACTCTGGAGGAATAAAAGCAGAACTACACTGAATCTTTCCTCTTACTTTGTTGAGGTACTATAAGGAACAGAAAGAGAAATTGACAGTAACAGGATAATTTAGTAGCCATGAATATATGGCCTAAACACTAGTTCCAAACGATTTAATTTCTATTCTTTAGAAGGAAACTTTCCTTTCCATAAAATCTACCCGTGATACAGTAATTGAAAATCTTTCTAGACAGCACCAACAAACACACTGAGGTTGTCTCCTAGAAGTGAGTATTTTCAAGCCATTTCACATCTTACAGAGAAATGCAATTTAGCTCCTGGCTCCAGATCATTTTCCAAATTGCTTCACATACTTGGTCCTGTTGTTCCTCTCTCCCAACACCCAAACCTGTTCTCAAATAAAACATATTCTGCTATCCCACAATTAATGTTGAATAAGAATGTAAGAGGGAGAGTATTACTGCAAATAAAACAAACCATGGAAATGTCACAATAAAAATATTTTCTTTAACCAAAAAGATGGTTCAAACATCAAATGTAACTAAATTCAGTATCTAGGATTTTCATGACTTCAGCTAAGCAGAATAAATGTGCTGGGTCAAGCCAATAAGTGAAACTAATCATGCTCTACAGAGCTGCAGCCTTCTGACAAGCCACATTCTGAAGTCTCTTTCTAAAACTGTTTTATCTACAGAGTCCATTCAAACTTCCCAAATGAGGGCGAGAATCCAAAGCACAGTTAGCTAATTAGAGCCAACAATGTGGGAAATGCAAGATAATTAAATTCTTCTCCTAAAAGATTTATTTCTGAATACCAGTTTTGGGAGACTAGGGGGAAGCAAATGAGAAATTAATCTCGCTCTGGAAAACAACTCATCTTTGTGAGACTCTCCTCAGGAATGCAGCAATAATATGGTGTTGCTTATCAGGAAACAGTACTGATCACAGTACTATTACACAAAGATGCAGCTGTACATATAATTTTAAAATCTGTGTTCTTGATATCAGCAGATATTGTCTGCACAAGCAGAAGATGTACATTTAGTCCATGACACAACTGCAACAAAAAAGAATAAAGCCAAATTTGAATCAAAAGAAAAATATAAATCAAACCCAAGAGTTCTTAAAAATAAGAACTGTGAAACACAAGAGGAAGGGTTCCTCCTCTAAAATAGCATAATCAGAGTTTTTGTGTTGAAAAATGTAATTGCTGCCCGAGATTAGAAAAAACTACCTGAAGGGATGACTTTGGGAGGATGGTTCAGGTAAAGAACTTGGGCTTGTGATTAACTAGATCTGAAAAATCACCAGTTATTTAAGCTAAGCAAGCCAACATGTTCTTATTCTCCTGAAAGACAACACAACTCACCCCAACTGACATCCAGCAGAGATTACACAGATTGCCTCTTGCAATGGATAGTGCTACTCACGTTGAACAAAGCTGGGGCCTAAATTAGATATCCACACAGAATTTTATACAGCTGAGCTGTCATGATACAACACGAGATAAATTACACGCAGACAGCTCTTCTCAAAGAGGAGAGAGGAAAAAAGGAAAGTTTATTATAACACTCTAACTTATATAGCATTGCAAAAAGTGAACAGTCATTAGAAAAGAAGGTTGACACCCCTCTAATCACACTGGTTAATACAAAAGTTTATCAATTCTTACTTCCTTTAGAAAAGAATGTAAACAATTGCTGTTTACAGAGACGTGTGTGTGAAAACTGACTTCAAGAATTCAAAAACATCAGAAGGCTAGAAAGAAACATGCAAAAGCAAGGCTGACATCGAGCAGACTGTTGAAAAGCAAGTTTGGACAATAGAGTATTCAGTTTCAACATCCAAGTTCTCCAACGAGGTGTTAATGCCCTTATGGACAAGAGCACAGAACACTAAAGAATATTAAATAAGGTGTTTTAGCTACAAACCCTATACAAGCGACCTCTCAAATGACATTATCACCCTTTCTTATTTCTTCCTCTGCCATTCTTTTCTCAAGAAGCCAGATAACCATCACAGATAATATTTATTACCACAATTGGTCTCATATCTTTAAAACACGAGCGGGATAGAAGCAGTCATATTGCAGCTCCAAAGAAGAATGAGACAATTCTGCTTAGGGAAGGACACCTCTCCTTAGGATTCACAGGAAATTTTCCTGTTTGCACTAAAATGAACTGTAGAAATGTCACGGTTTTTCATAATTAAAAAAAAGAAAAAGAAAAAAATGAGAGATTCACCTCTGTACTTTTCTTCACCCTCAATCTGCCCTTTCTGCTGAGGGAGCCAGAAAGACAAAGGTATCTAGCAAGGTACCTGCTTATCACCTCCCAAGCTGGCTTTGTGAGTAACTTACCACTGCAGCTGAACAGTCATACACCCATGCTTTAATTAGAGGTAAGGGGAGCACCTACTGTTTGCATTTACGGTCTGTCTGGTTCATGAGCAGCAGGAGCAAGTTCAGCCATCACAACTTCTCAGCTTGTGCTGCTCTGATACATCCTTTCAGCAGGGGAACAATTAAGAAGACCCATTCACAGCTGAAGAGACCACTAAATTTTGTGCAGTTGCTAGTGTTTTATCCTTGCTACTGTATCTTGTCAGCCACTGCACCACACAAATTGTCAACACAATTCATCTCTCTCTGCTGACAGCATGGGCGTGGGGGTGTCTATTCTCCCACAAACATGTAGGATATTTATTCTGCTAACTCATCCACTTATATAGAGATTGAGCATTCCCATCTCATAAAGCAAGATTAAATTTTTGGAGAAAGAATTTAAGAATACAACATCATCAATTAAAGTGGTGGTATTAGAACAGCTTCACTTTAGAGACCGAGACAAAGGAAAAGCAAGCAGAAGGAAGCAGACAGATAAAAAGTGGCTTGCTAGGATCTGAAAAACCAATGACAACAGACACTCTAATGAAGCTTTTCCTCAGTTACCAAAAAAAAAAAAAAAAAAAAAAAAAAATATTTTTCTAATAAAAAAAAAAAAAAAAAAAAAAAAAAAATCAGACTACGAAGGAAAAGAAAGAACGAACAAGAGAAAAAATTACCTTCCTATTTGGGAAATTGTTAGTTCATGCTGTAAAAAACCCAGAATTATGGTAAAAAATATTCTACTTGAAAACTATCACAAGCAATGCAAGCTGCAGAAGAGCATGATCCTTTGGCAACCGAACAACACACGAATTCATAGCAAACTTGTAAACACTGTACTGCAAAAAAGAACTGCTAAATATTATTTTAAGAAACACACAGATCTATTTCCATGAAGCATGATAAATCAATATACTCCAGCTGGAGTGATTTGCACTAAGGTATTTAATGAAAATTTAAATGCAATTATTCAATAAATGGGCTAAAATAGCAAACACATTTTAAAACACACCCTAGAATTCTATAGTTACTTTTGTCACCACTGTGTACTACTGAAGTTATGTTCATTGTACCAGTTAGTTCAGGTAAATTCAGGGGAAGTCTGCTCTCAGGACAGCAACTGGAGGCAATGGCATTATTTTAGCTATAAACAAGTAAGCATGAGTAAAACTAAAATAAAAATGCTCTCAGCACTTAACTCTATTTTCAGTCACTCATGGCTACAGAGGAAGACAATGGAAATTTTCAAGCACAACACTTAAAAATCTATCTAATCTTTATTTAATGATAAATATGAATCCTTCAAATATACTGCAACATCAATGACAGAGCACATTCTCTAAAATGTGAGAGGGGTTTTTATTTCAACTTTTGGGGTTCTAACTCATTCAAGTTAGAAGAACAGATTGTTCCACAGCCAACAGGCCATTTGCTGACCTTGTCTCCAGTGAATTCCACGGCAAAAGACATTGTGATGGAACAACCCAGGCAACTGGGATACACACCATTAAGTAAGAGACAGAATGAAGAATGGAAAACTTTTGAGGGTAACTGTAGACAAACACATGCACTGCATCAATGCATTTTTTTTTAAATAAAAAAATGAGAAAGATGAAGGTATTTGCTCTGAATCCAGAAGACTACTACTGTATGTCTTACAAACAGGGCTTGTCTCAAGGTTTTCTTTGATTTTTAAAACAAAACTGTGGTAATAGAGTACACTTAAATAGTCTCTTTTCTATCTGTAACTTCCAATAAGTCCTTTACTCTTCTAGTAAAACAAATGTTCTTCTCCTCCACAGCAGAAGATTGTTTAAAGCAGTTAGTACTCATTGGAGTTCTGCTCTGTCACCTCATTTCAACATAAACTTGTCAACTGATTATTTCTAACAAAGGTACTTTAGTATTTTCAGAGTCTGATGTTCCATTCTGTATTCCTTCAAGTAACTTTTAATACTCTTGAATTAGGGCAAGAAAAGCCAATGCAGACACTGCCTTCAAGGACATATAATTCAGTGTATCATTTCATAACCCAGCTGTCAACAGAGACAACATTTTTATAATCCATGTATTGTATGCGTGCCAGTATGAGATGAATAGTCCTGTAACTATAATCAATACTGTTCATTCAAACAACTGGCAGCAGCATTTCAGACAACTGGCAATTTCATCAGTTTCACTGGGCTGTCCAAAAATAAACAGCTTGAGAAGGATGAATGATCTCTGTGGTTATCTATAAATAATACTAATCTCAGTCATTTGTTTCAGCGGGTTCATCACTGGAAGCTGCAGAAGTCTCATATCAGTGAAGAAGGCATGGAAGCCTTCAAGAAACTAGAAATACTGATGAATTTTACTATTGGTTTTTCATTCACACAGTTACTGTATTTACACACAGGCTCCACTGAAAGCTCCAGGATCCCTCCACTGCTTCAGCAGTTTCAGCTTTGCAGGAAACTCACACGATCTCAAGGACTGGTAAAATACCACAAAAGTCAAACTGGATTCACAGAAAGCCCCAGTGATCTGAGCAAACCCAGCCTGGGTAGTGACTTACACTAATGTCACTTTAAAGGAAATGTGAGCAAGTTGGAGTTTTAACTACTTCAGTGTGAAACTTGCCCACTCTCAAAAGAGTTACTGAGAGCAAAACAAACCAAACAGCTCCATGTGAGTGAGACTAATGCCAAGGCTGATGGGCGCGAGGTGAACCCTAGCAGACGGGGAACAGAAGGCGCCATTCACAGTCCTGCTCACTGTCTCTGGGAAGTGAAATAGCTCTTTTTAAAATAAAATTATGCTCCTATCTATAAAAGCAAAGCAAGAACAGAGAACAGAGTAAAAGGAATAAAGACAGCTGACTAAAGGGAAAAACCACATTCCTGCAGAGTACAGATCTCAGAGTACAGCATCCAAAGGCCTGAAGTGAAAAAGATCCAGTTGCTGTGGTTGTAGTGAATCTCCTCCTGGCAGCTTTGTGGGGCTGTGGACAAGTACTGCAACACCACTGCTGCCTTGCATGTGACCCTGCACATTGTTGGGTCACCAGCCCTGGGCTGAGGCACATATCCCCTGCTCCTGCAGGAAAATCTCTCAATCATCAAGAATTTACTAAGTTTTATACCCTACTTCACTGTAAGAATTACAAGATGCCTGGTGTGTGCTCTAGGGAAAACTAGGAACTGATCTGAGGAAAGATCAGTTCTCCCAAGGACCTAAAGGTTGGCGCTCCTTGGCTTCCAGGCAGGATTTGTGGTGTCTTGAGCCACCACTGCAGAGAGCTCAATATACCACTGGACTGCAGCAATTCTTTTCTGCAGATATCTTGAATGGGAGCCAAGGCCACCACCTCAGCTCCTTCACATGGAGCATAATACTCCAAAGAAACTCCATCAGATGAGCTCTGCAGAAGAGCTCAAGCCCTCTGAACATAGTTTGAGCAGGAAGCAACAGCACACCTGTGTTCACCCAGGTAATCAAACTGCTGCTGCACCAACCTTCAAAAGTCACATTGTTCCATCTACATCCAGAATCACTTTTCAGTCATAAAGCCTGTTGCTCAGGAAATGTATAGCCTGGCAATTAAAATAATCTTCAACTTGTAGCATTATCCAATTTACAAGCTTATTGCTAGTTTAATGACAATCAGCACGCCCAGCCATACTAAGCCAGCATTGCAGTGGGATGTCTTCGGCATAACCGCCAACAGCAAAAAGATTAACGTCACCAACTTCTCTGAAAAGAGAACATTCAGTTACCAGTGGGCAAACAGGGGAACCTCAAAACCTCTACACCTCTGAGAAATGAGGCAGGCTGTGGCTGTTGTAAAATGAAAGCCTTGATTTTATTGTTAAAGTAAAATTGTCTGCAGGACAATTTCATAAAGAAAAGTCAGCTCTTAAAAATGGGTGAATTTATCAAGCTGCACATCTTTATTGCTTTGATCATCAATATTTTAAAGTTACTACTTTTTATTCTATATTGCCAATAAATCTCTGCACACTGTAACTGTAATCATCACAGCACAACATGATCCACTTCTCCTGGAGATTTAGACTCAGTTGCAAAAAAACACCCGAATAGGTAGGAGGATGGCTAAACTGGTAAAATAGTCTCTCAGTTTGAGGTAAATGATGGGGTAGCAGCATGCACTGTTATTAACCTGAAGTTCATAATGAGGGCTTAAATGAACAGTTCTAAGTGGACACAGGCCTTTGTAAGGGAGCTGCACTCCTGCAGTTGGCACTAATTGATCCTTTTGCTGGCAGGCTCAGTGGAAAAGGCAGGCAGCAGCAGGAACCGCAGGCCCTTCTCTGTCATGCAGAACAAAGTCACAGTTCTGATTATCCAGGAGGTTTGATCTTAATGCTCTACTCTTCTACAGCTTCTTTCATCCAGGAATGAGGCAGGCAGGATAGCAGGGGAGACTGTCAAACTACTTTTGCCCTTCTCACACACATTTTGTGGAAGTTTTCAGACACTTTTCCAAGTGTACCCCACACACATTCAGTTAGAGAGCTGAACCTCTGAGAAACTGAAATTATTCATATCTTACACACAGCTTCACCCAGGCTTCTTGAAAACACAATTAATTTTGATCTTAATCCCCTTATAGAGAATGTTGCTGTAGACGGAAATCAACCCAACATATACAAGAAATAGACAGGGCTGATATAATCAGTTTGAGACAACACAGTAGAAAGTAGAATTTTGTCCAGAAAGATGCCATTTTAAAATTCATGTGAAGATCCTGACTAAGGCAGACTATTCCAGAGAAGCAGATTCTGGAATCAATTAACAAAACAATTCTTATTAATGCAGAGAATCTCCAGACAGTACCAAGGAAGCACAGAATCTTTGCAGGAAAGCCCGCAAGGAAAATATACTTTAATATCAAATTGTATCCTCCAGCGTATGCAGAGATTGCCTCAAATCTCAAATGCATCTTATGTGGAACAGGGGCTAGCACTGCAGAACAACACAATAAGAATTTAAGACAGGAAGTGCAGATAATTTATCTAAATAAAGCTTCCAGGAGAATAACTGATTTATGTGGATGCTGATCCAAGCTGGAACCTGACCAGGATGCAGAAGTTAGCAGCATCGCTACCCACAACAGGTTCCCTTATTTATGAAAAACAGCATGGTTTTACACTTGAAAATAAATTAAAATGTTAGCTTTATGCTTCTGTCAAAATACCCTGTTCTACCAGAGACTTATTTTTGAATTATCTCTAGAATGACTCAGAAAAATGTGCAATGTTTTTCAGTCAAGACTATCACTATTCATGAAAGCATCTAAGAGACACAGGAGTTAAATTTCACAGAAGAGACTAAAGTATTTAATATCACACAGACTCTATTCATAAAAGAATTGCAAAATACATAAACAGATGCAGAGAAAAGTAGTGAAAGCTTCACACTAACAAAAAATATACCTGTAGTTGGGAAAGGGGGGGAAAAAAAAGGAAATCTGAAAGTAGACATGGTATGTGACTTCTGCTAAAAGCAGGGTCAGCACTTTCCGCTGGAGACTTTTTGATTTACACTATTTTGTTTCAATTGAAAAACGAAATCTTTCCTTGGCAGATTCTGCTCTACACAGTCTATTACAGATACTTCTGAGATACCCAGCCTAATTTATAAAGGGACACTTATTACTGCTGAACGTGATAATTTTGCTAAATTTCCCAAAGTTCCAGAAGGAAATAACGTGCAATGCAACACAAGGGTGTATTCAGTTTGTAGCTGAAGTCGAGAGTCTGGACAACCTGCACAGCCCTGGAGGAAAGGTGTGCTACTAAGTAAGATATTCAGGGTCTTCCCTGAAGAATCCATTGGCTGTCCTGGACCCACATACCCTCCTTAGAGCCAGGAACACCCCAGACAGGAGAGACCACTCTGATTTTAGCCTTTACTGACTTCACAGAGCTACTCCAAATCTACCCTGATGTAAAACACATCAGAAGAAGACTATATCACATATCTGGGCTGCCCCTATTTATTCTAATGGGATACAGAGACTTTTTTTCCTTTTAATGAGAGTAGAACAATGAAGCACTAAGTATTAGTCCCAGCGGTCATTGCAGATATGCATAACTATCACCACTTGAAATTTCTTTTTGTGTTATAGGGAACAAAGTAACTGCCAGTAAAGCACACCTGATGCATATGAACACACATCTTTGAAATAGGAAACTGCAGTTATAGAAACCTTCACAACATTTACTACCCTCTGCATGTAGTAAAATTACACTGATCCATGCTTTAATGCGGCTTCTGCACCATTTTGGAATGCCAAACTGGAACAGTGGAAAACTTCAGGAGGGCTAACTGGTCTCATTTTGATCAATTTTGGGCTTATCTCACTGCCTCTCCAGGTAATAAAGTAAATTGCCTGTAGATGGTGTGGAAAGACATGCTATACATACTTTGACTGACAAAAGTTGTCTATCCATAAAATCCACCACAAGCAGTTCGAACTATATCCCTTGCAAAAAAGCAGAATTTCTTCCAAATCACACACAATTTTATATTCACATCTGCAATCTGTATGTTGTTATAAAAACTGGACAGAAAGGTGCTTTTACATTGAAAATCCAGATTCACGCCTGCAGAAACACCTTGCTAACTTGGATAAGCTTCACCAAGTTGTTTCAACCAGGGAAAAAAATGCACAAAACAAATCATCATTTCCCAAACAAAACATTTAACTTCGACTGAAGTTGAGTAATTTTTCTTAGATCTGAAACTATTACAAAAAAGCTTTTATTTTTAATTCTCTCATTTTCTGGTTGAATCTCAATCTAAATCTTTAAAACCTTTTTGTAATGACATCTGAAATGAAAGATTAGCAAGTTGTCTTGGTTTGGAAAAGTCACATAGCTCCCATCATTTCTCATCATGATATTCTGGGTTATACAATTAGTTTCTGGGATGCACAGAACAGTGGGATAATGGTTCTATAGAGGAAGTAGGTCTGAGCTGGCCAAGGCCTTCAATATAAATATATAAAAACTATCATTAGTCATGAGAATCACTCTGCTGACATGGCTGAAATAGGAAAGAAATAGGATTAGCTGGCACATTATGATCATGTACCTTTTTTCTATTTAGTCCTATTTTCTATTCATCAAGAAGTCATAAGCAAATAGGCACAAAAAGCAATGCTTTAAAAAAGAAATTCAGAGTTGGATAGTAAGTATTATGCAGAATGTTTGCTTATTCAGCATTTCCCTAGGTCCAAGTGCTTTTCACATATTCCACAACAGTAGTGAAGCCACTCTGGAGATGCTACTTGACCACTGCACAAACACTTCAGAGGAAGATGGGTGAGTACATTAAACTTGCTAGACAATTTAGAATCCCCCTAACAGTTTTGATTCAATCCAGGGTTAGAGTTGGGGTCAGTCCTTTGCAAACCAATAGACACTAATTAGCTCTCATCTAACTGCTGGAAAAAAAGGTGTGCATGAACTTGAGTTTTCTGACCAGCAGACTTCATTAGAATTCAAACTTGGTGACACAAGTGGTAAAGTCTAAGAAGACAAAACCTCTGTAAATGGTAAAAATCAGTGTTTCACCATGCTCTCCTGTAGAAAGACTACAAAATGTTCATCACCTGAAAAAACTTACTCATTACTATTTCTCCCTAAGCCATCTTCCCCCCCTTGCACTGCCACCCCCCCGACCCCCTACCCCCCGCAGCAGAAAAACACAAATGACAACAATGACAACCACCAAAAAGTTTTAGGGAATTTAGTATGCACAGCTGAGTACAAAGACAAATCAAGATGTGCCTCATGGTGCAGCACCCCTGTGATCCACAAGACCTGATCCATGTTCACTAAGTGGGTTGCAGCACCTATATCAGACTAAGATCTCTGAAATGGAAATGAGACAAAGAAATCACAGGAGGCAGCAACCCCTGAAATGCACTGCTGCACATCTCTTGGAAAAGCTAGCAGCTGTAAGATACTGATTACAGCCCATTTTACACACCTCGCTGGGAGAAATCAACACACAGCAGCACTTCTAGTAAAGACAGGTCTTTCTCCCATCACTCAAATAAGCAGTTAGAGCACAGGGTCAGGTAGTCAAGGACTGGGCATATGCTGTGCTGCAGTACTATGGACCATACCTATTATAAAGACTCAAAGGGCATAGGAGACAAAAAACTTTCCAGTATTAAATTTCTTTTCTGTCCTACAGCTTTGCTTACTTCATGTAAAGAGCTGAAAATTCCTCCTTAGCCAAGTGATAGATTGGCATGCTGTACAGCTGCGACACATGTTCTCCCAGGTCCATCAGTGGGAATGAACATCTTCTTACACCAAGGACAGCAAATTTGTAATTGCCAATTTCAATTCAACTTGCAACAGGATCAGAAGAAGGCTGGATTTTGGTGGGGGATATTTTTTTTCTTTTTGTTTTTTCATTTTGTCGGTTGTTTTTTGGTTCTGGGGTTTGTATTTTTTAGGAAGTGGAAGAAGTGATCAATAAATCAAAGAAGATGCTGTTAGCCTAAGCTCTCCAAGTTTTTTACTGGAAATAGCCTTGCAGTACCTCTGAGACAGAGTTAAATTTTACTACCTTTGTATAAGAGATAGCAAAACCATGCTACCAAAAGGACAAATCAGCTTACTCCAAGTCACACTATGAGCCACCAGAGGATTCCACCATTTCCCAAGTTCAGCCCCTTCACCAGATAGGCTAGGCCCAAATGCTTGATGTTTGCACGTGACAAAACTACCCATGGTGAAATCAGCCAGCACCATTACACACATCAGTCCAGGAGAAAGGAGTGTGAAAATAATGAAGTATATACAAAATGAGTGTATGAAGTATATATACTGGTATATAATGAATAATGAAGTATACACAAAGTGACCATGCACAGACTATATACTATCAGACACTAGCACTAGCTAGCTGCATGTAATTTTAACGACAGAGCTTTTACTAAAAAAGTCTCAAGCTATGCACCCATACAGCTTGGCCTCTTTTTAAAATTCTTGGCCAGAATTTCAAACATTACATTTGAATAAACTCCAGCAAATACTAGCCCAATAAGGGAAGGACCAAGCATTCAAAGCCAATCACTTAAGTTACAAGTGAACTGAAAGGAAACATGTAAATTGCACTGAAACAAACCAAGCAAAAAAACCCCTTCTGCACATCTGAAAACATCAAACAGTCCAGTACAATAATTACATACAAGTGACAAGATAGGTGCTCCATTCCAGCAGAAGAGTGCTCACCTGGGCTATTACCCATTCCAGGACAGCAATGTGCTCCTTCTACAAGTGCCCCTGGGCAAGTTATCCACAGCATTGTATCTCTGCAGATTGATCCTCACACAATAAGGGCTTCTGTGCTTCCTGTGTGATGTTTGTGTCAGGGTTGCACATTGCCACTTGCTATTTCAGAAACAGTGAAGATGATAAAACAGATCCAGAGCCTCAGACACAATGGAAAGGATATGCAGGAATGACTGCTCAGTGGATTCACTGACATAACTAATTCCTACATTCACTCTTTTTACACAGAAACCCTATCACCTGTTTCTCTCTTGCCCTGCGCATATATGATAGTTTCACCACTAACAGTTACATCTCTGCGAGATCAACTGAAAGGGCATTCACTGCCTTTGCATATTTCACACAGTGCTGTGCACTAATAAAATGAAGTCTGCATTCTATATCTGGTGATATAGAAATAGCTCCAATCTTCCCAACAGAGTCAGGCTGGAGTGTGTACTGTGAGACTGTGTGGTAGGTATTAGTGTCCAGCTGCAATGACTACAAACAGCAGAACAGGAGTTCCTTCTCTGGAGTCTCCATCAGATAACTGCACATGAAAACTCAAAGATGATTTCAAATTTGAAGTTTCAAAGGCATCTGATATTCTGAAGATCAACAATAATATAAAGCAGGTGATACAACAGAGGGAAGCCTCTGGCTCTGACAGGAAATATATTGCATACATATTTAAAAGAAAAATATCTCCATGGGTGAAATTTGGAAATTGCTTCACTGCAGTGATCATCACAGCTTCACAGAAAGTGGTTTAATCTAGAACAATGATTTCTAAATTTTTAGATCACCACGTTTTTCCAGTGGAAGTACAAGCCTTCATAGAGCAAACCTCCTGACAATAGATACATAGTTTTTAGGCTGCCTTATGAGCTTCCTTAGAAAAAGGGTCATGGCCTTCCAGTGATCTCTGCTCTCCAGCAGCATAGAAAGTACTGCTCTCAGGTCGTAACTTAAATGCCCAATACCAATTCACATAACACCTTTCTTACATTAAATGAACATAGGTTTTCATTTATATGGGTTGACTTGGTTTGAAATGAACTATGAAAACTGTTCACACTATTGCTGTTTCAAAAATAACATATTCTAAAACATTTTGAGGATGCCGAACTAAATCAAAATTAGCATTCTAAAACTGGTAATGACAAAATATGTACTTTAAATGGAAAATGTTAAATCCATGGTTTGTGACAATAAAGAAACACTGAAAATACATCAGCTCTCTCATTTCACACCTTCTTGCATAAGAGTCCTACACTGGCAGTAGGATGGCCTCCCACCTCCCAGACACTGAACACAGCGAACTCAGAGGAAAAAACCCACTGTTTTCTGCAGCTCTTGGACAGGTTCCCAAAGCAGCCTTCAACAAAATTGTGGGGCTTTTTTTTTTGTTGTTGTTGTTAAAAGCTTCTGTCACAGGCTTGTTTCGCATCATGGCATCTCCATTTCTTCCCAGATATAAACTACAGCTGTTATACATTTCATGGGAAGTTGTAGTTAATCAGTAGCTCTCCAACCTGTCCTAATAGCCCCATAGGTCCTCCAGGCCCAGTGTTATATAGGAAAACTGAACAATTTCATATCTGCATCTGCACAAAATCTTTCCAAAACTTAACAAGTAAATGGCACTCTTTACCATGCTCTACTCTTTACTCATTTGGTGAACTCAGAGTTTCTCAAAAAAGTGTCCATTCATGCAAGATATTTTTTCCATCTCTACTGTGTGAGTTAAATGGAACCCTAACAGCTAAACAGTACACCAATGCTATGTATGCAGCAGAGGAGAGGGAGTAAGTTTATTCTGAAATTAACTTAAGAAATAATAAAACATAGTTTGAAAGTGGTAGGGTTCCTTCTGCTAACACTGAGATCACCTTAAGTTTAATACAAATCATCTGCTCTTCCATGAAGTGGTAATAAACGTTAGTTGGAACACACCTTTCATGCTTCAACCTAGACCAAATAATGCAAAAGCTATGACCCCTAAACTGAAGCCAGCTGCTTTTCTCAGTCATATAGCATTTACACATGATACTTGAGCACATTTTGCAGCATAAAGGGCATTTTCAGTGATCTGTATTGAGTAGAGTTGTGTAGAAAGCACATTTCCAAGTGTTTTACCACAGAACACTGGAGAAACCAGAGTATATTCCATATGGGGAGAGCTCAGGATCTCCCCTGTGCTTGCTGCTCCCGCAAAACCACCAGCACACAGCCCAAAATTGGCAATGCTTTCAGCAACACATGCTTATGCTTTTGGCAGAAGGGAGCTGACCACTTGCAGCATCAGTGTCCTTTGCCAGCTGGCCAAAGAGCACACAGATGCAAGGGAAGCAAATTATCTGCCCACTGGCAAAAAGAAATGCTGAACAGCACCTAAAGAAAACGTGTGCCTGTGCACGTGTGCTCGAGTGCCAGTGAGGGTGCATGAGAGCACACCCCCCCACACCTGTGCCTTGGAAAGGGAGCAGCTCAGTTAAACTGGAAAAACTGTCTGCTACTAGTCCTGAGGTATCATTTTCTGCAACACTCTCACAACAATGAACATGCACTTTTTCCATTAAAATCTTCCAAGTTGAATTTTTAAGATTAAACACAAGGACTGCAAGGATGCTAAAGTAAATTTTTATAAGTCTGAAATCAGACCTCTTCAAGAAAGTTCAGAAACAACCACCTACACGATTTTAGCAACCTAAGGTTAGCACGTCTTTGCATCTTCCCTCTTTTTTTTTTCTCTTGGAAAATGAATGCTCATGAAAAAAAATCCCCACTACACATCTATATTTGGTGAAATACAAAAAGCTTTCTGGATATAGAAGATACATAAGAAAAAACTCAGAAAAATTAATGGGACAAGAATTTGCAGCTGATAGGTTACGTTTAGCTGAGAGATGGAATCTGTCTGTAGATTAATTAGAGTCTACAATAACAGCCCCTTTTCATCTGCACATATCCCACCACTATCATTACATGATCAACAGATTTTCATGAAAACTATGCTGTTCATTAAAAAATGCCTTCTTTTGAGAAATTCAGTGGAGACTATACATAAGGTTTAGGTTTACTTTTCTAAATATTTCTTGAAAATGGTACATAAGGCAAGTGCACATTTGTTGGCTGTAAAGGTGTACAACAGCAATTTTTTGCAATGACAGTGCAGAGAGGGAATATGAGATCTGTGTGCTAATGAGCTGACACTGCAGAGGCTGGAGCAGTGTTAGTATAGTGCACTACAAGTGCAGAGCAGAACAACAGACGTGGGTTATTTCTAGGGAATGTGATCTACAGAACTATACACCCAATTTAACATTAACGTGAACATCCTTCATCAGATTATGAGAAATGCATGGAAGATATTGCTTCAGAGACAAATTTATATATTTGAGTTGTTATAGTCATATTATTCAGGAAAATCTAGCTCACTCCCTACATGAGCATTTTTAAAGAAAATATAACCTAATTTTGATTTTATACATTCATAGGTCAAGTTAGCTTGCTTCCTGTCTCTACTGAAAGCAAAAGGCTGCGTGTTTTAAGAAATGTAATAATTTCCCTAGAGCCAACTGATAAACTTCAATTCACCTTTAAATACACTGGAATTTTCATCTGTGTTTGCATTTGTTCTCTGTTAAGATACCATACAGCTAAATAAATAAGTGGGCAGATAAATACAAAGTGGATAAATACAGTATGAATGTGTGTAAACTAAATATACAGAGAGAGACTTGGTGCTAGCAGTGAAGCAGGGAATACATGTTCATAAATCAGATTATGCATCATTTAACTGAAAAAGGAATGAGAGGGAGGGGCTTAGGGCAGGAATTTTCTTTTGCTTCTAAACAAGTTTGTTCCCAGGTTGGGATATTGCCAAATCTGCCATAGCAGAGGTGGGCTATTTTTCTTAGGCTCATGAGAATACTTCAGAAGAGGTTTTTTTCTCCTCTGGAATGCACCAGATTGCATCAAGCAGGATGTGCAGCTGCACAGTAAGAACATAAGTCTTTCTGAGCAGAGCCCCCCTCAATCCCTGCACACAGGAACAATTACTACAGTCACTATCATACAAATCAATGCAAATGAGAATGAAAAGTATTATTTTATGGATACTGACTAGTACAGGCACTAGGCTCAGGCTACACATGCTCCTTTCTTCAATTTCTCTCAGCTCCTGTACCTATCCCACCACAAAGTCAGCCCCAGCCTCCCAGTGAAGGCAGAACCACTGCAGGTTTCTTTCCTGTGGAACCCTGCCAATTGCAAATATTGATCAAACGGCTGTGTGATAGCACTGGAGACGATATATGCTTATCTCCAAGAGAGGTAAAAATGTCATGGAAAGAATTCCTTCATGGATATGGCAGCACACTGACATTATCTGCCACTCCCATAAGAAACGAGGATATGGTTAAAGGCTGGAATTTTGGTCAGGTAGTGTGAGGAGCTATTAATTCATCCTAATGCATTGATACACATAAGTGTTCTGAGTTTCAAAGATAATTGGAACCAGATTCAAAAGAACAACTGTTCTGATGGTTTTTTTAATATTTTGAGCTACTGAAGCCCATGACTGGTGACTTGGACTCACCGTATTCTTTTCTTATCAACAGTATTATGAGATGGTTGACACAGTACAGACAAGGTCACCTTCTCATTTTCTTTCGTCTGTTTCTTTTTTCACATCTTCTGCTTTTAAATAGGTTACTGTAGGTACGTATTCTTTGGTCTACAGTTTCTCCAGATATTTAAGTTTTCCCAATTTTACTATACTGGTGATATGGGTGTTGGAACATGCAGCCCTGTACCACAGAAAACCATTTCACTTTACTAAAATTGCCACAGCTTTTAATAAGCATTGACAAAAATCATTGTGTGTCAGAAGATAAGTAGAACACTGACTAAATATACTGACTGCCCTTAAATTAAGTGTGGATCACTTCTGTTGGCGGGAGAAGTGCTGGTAACAAATTTTAAAAAACAATAAATAATTAATCACCCAAGCAGTTCAACGTATTTAATTTAAATCCATATAATTGATATTTAGGAAACAGTGTTTGAGATATAGCCTCTTGAAGGGATTACACTGATTAAGGATTAATAGTCTGATGTTTGTTGTAAGAGCTGTTGAGGCTGGATAGGATTAGTAAAATAAGATACGAAGTTGAGACACGCTTTTATTTACCATTTTTCCCACTTTACCAAACATTTTTTTATTGTATACTACATAATAAACCCCCTGCAAAATTTTTAAAGGTCCTACTTCAAAGTCCTTTGGAGAGTGTAACACTGCACTACCAAGAAGCAGTCACATGGGGGATATGTTAGAATATCAATCCAAAATTTGTCCAAATATTTCCTTACTGTATATTTTTTAACCATAAACTTTCTCAGAATATACAGTGGGACAGGAATGTAAGAACTATCCTATCTCCTGCAAATAAAAAAAAAAAAAAGTTATTCAAAACACAGAATTGTTTTAAAGCAAAAAATACTAGTTTTCTGTACTCCAGTACGTCATTATTTAAGTACAATGCTTCCTCTTTGACCATTTTATACTGTGAGTGTAAACCTGCAAACTGTGAGAGGGAACCTGTTCATAATGTAAAGTTAGCACATTGCATTCAGCAGTCCATTAGATCATGTGCAGACATATATCTCCACATTGCAAAGTGCATTAATTACCTTGGAAGAGGATTCCTTTCATTTTCAAAGATTTACAATAGAACTTGTATAGAATCAAATTTGGATATATCAGTAAAACAAATATCCAGGAACTATTATTGGTAAAGGAATGCTTTTTAAAATGCAGAACACGCACATGTCTTTCTGAAAGAGATTTTGCATTTTAACACCACATTACCAATACCCAAAGTTCTATTTTGCATTTTCTGTTAATAAAGCTCAAATTCTTTGTGTGCGCTGCTTGAGCACAGATATTTCTCCTAACGCCAAGTGTTCTGATTCCATTTTCTCTCCCCTCAGCTCTAACAGTCTGTGTCAGTTTACAGTCTCCTCAGCTTTTCTTAGGACTCTCACTGCAAGAAAACAACTCAGTATTTCAAGGCAGATGAGGCAAGTAAGCCCCTCTAGCCTTCTCCCCTCAAGGTCACTTCTAAACAGTTGTTTCTGGCTTTTCCCTACATAGTATATTATTTGCAAATTATGCCTTTTCACACAGCTAGGTTGTAGCCTCAACAGAAAAGGGAATCTTACTTCAGCAGCAATTCATTGATTGCAGATACCAGCACTGCTATATCAACAACATGGTTGTTTCCCTGAAAAACAAAACTAAGGGGATGAAGTGGCAAGAGAACTTTTCCTAAGGTACCATATAATGAAATCTACTAAACCTCCAGTCACTGCACACATTTGTTGCACTATATTGTATTACCAAGAACTCTAGGCTACCAGAAAGGAACTGGATACAGGATAGATAACAAATGAATATATTTTTTTAAAACCAGGTATTTACTTACAAGCATTTGTCACTGAAAAACTGTTGGAAGAGTCCAAGTGATCTACATGATAGTTCAAATGGAAGGGTTTTTCTGTGGTGTTTTGGTTTGTGTTGTATAGCTGCACAGCAAATCGAAATGCACTGTGCTCCTGAACAGTGTTCCTCATGAAAAGTCCACCTAAATGAGGAGAAAAAAAAAAAAAGGAAAAAAGGGAAAAGGTATTTCAGAATTAATTTTGAGGAGAAACAATGGCAGTAAGTTATATTTGCCTGCTACACACTGCAGGAGAGAATGAACAGGAGCAGCCTGAACGTGAGCACATAACTCTGACAGAGCACCCACATGAAATACATATTCCAAGTCCAAAGTTAGGCTTTTAAAGCCACACACGCCACATCCAGGTGCCCCCTGAGCAATAAGAGTCGCTTGTAGCTGCAGGTGCACCGTGAAAACCAGGCCACCTCTACACGGATGCCCACACAGAGATTTAAAAGTCTAACTTGGGGAACCGTGGCTCCTAAATCCTGTCCAGATTACCAAAATATCGCCACTATAGTTATGCGGTGGGACACGGCGGCGTACGGCGTGGCAAACGTGCGGTTTCACGGTCTGGTGGAGCGATAGCGCGGCCGAGGGAAATGATGCTCCGAGGGACGGCAGGAACAGCCCCCGCTTCACTCGCTGCCCTGAGCCTCACGGCTCGCTCGGCTTTCGGGCACGTCGCTACAGATCCACGCCACGACTCTCTCACATTATGTGCTCCACGGCATGCGCTGCTCCAGGGCACGGTTCCGCAGAGCGCGGACCCGATCCCCGCTGCTCGGAGGGGTGCGTGCAGCCCGGCGCCGCTCGCAGCCGCCCGCCGGCGCAGCCCGGGCACCGCCGCTGCCGCTCGCCCCCAGCAAGGGAAGGAAGCGGAGCAGGGCTGGCTCCTTCCCCGCGGCGCCCGGGCTCGTCCCCCGCTCCCCTCCACACAACTTCCCCCCGGCTGGCGGGGAAGGCGCGGGTCGCGGCGGGCGCTTACCTATACTGATGGTGTTGGGGAACCCCGCCAGAGCCTCCCCCAGCAGCCCCGCCAGCAGCAGCAGGAGGGTCCGGGGCGCGCTCTGCCCCATTTTCTTCAGCCCCTGCGGTTCAGCCCCTATACCGAAACTGGCGGCACAGGCATGGGCGCAACTGGAGACTCGGAGCGGTGTCAACGGTGGTGGCGATGCTGGCGGAGGTGGTGGGGAGGATGGTCCCCCTCCTTTCGTCTCTTTTTTTTATTCTTCCCTTCCCCAAATCCCTCTGCTCTCGTCTTCACCCCAGTCTAGCAGGGCTCATTGGCTGCGAGATTGCCTTTCTCCCCCGTCTCCAGCAGCCCCCCCCCAACGCAGGGACTTCCCCCAAAGATGGTGGGAAGCGGAGCCGCCGAGGCTGCTCCGCCCGGGCCGGGAGGGGGTTATCGATCAAACTTGGCGTGAGGCGGGCTGGCAGCCGCTCCGCTCCGCTCCGCCCGCCCGCCCAGCTCCGGCGGCTCCGGCCGCGGCTGAGCGCTCGGGGCTGCGGTCGGCTGGAGCGCACCGGCCTCACGTGAGGCGGCCCCCGGGTAGCAGCTGCCCCTTTAAAGCAGCATCGGCTCCGTGTGTGTGCGTGTGCGTGTGCGTGTGTGTGTGTGTGTGTGTGTGTGAGAGAGAGAGAGAGAGGGAGAGAGAGTGAGTGAGTGAGGGAGAGTGCGGTGCGTGCGCCTGTGGGCGGGCGGGGGAAGGAGCGGGGAAAGGAAGGAGGGGCGGGGAGTCGAGCCGAGCCAGGGCCAGCAGAGGAGGCCGGCGGTGATGGGAAGGTGGTCGGGTCCCGCCCGTGCCCGTGGCCGTGCCCGGAGGACGGTGCGGGCGCCCCAGAACTTGTGGGCCGGGAGGAAGCAGAAGATGCTCGGGGCCGGGGCCGGGAGGCCCGGTGATGGCCGGGGCAGGCGGGTGCCGCTGGGCCCCGCCTGAGGGGAGAGGGCTGGGGGAGGCGTGAGCGCAGGGGCTGCCGAGGGAGGGCTGGAAAGGGCCACAGCAAGGGATGCCGAGGGACCGTGCGCTCTCCCGAAGGGGCTGCCGCCATCCCTCCTTCAGTGCCAGCGCATCAGCAGGGAAGCATCATCCGCCCACAGTGCCGTGAAGTGAAGAAAGACAAGAAGAGTTTAATCCCACACAAGGGAATGTTAGGTCCTTCCCAGCCTCCTCTAAAGGAAGGAACTCAAAATCTCCCTGTTTCATCCTTGATGCTGGAAAAGGACATAACGTGTGTCAGCTGATGAGCTGCCCCAGCACAGCAGTGCCATTCTGGTGGTCGCAAGGGAGCAGGGGGATGGGTGGCACACATCCCATGTGTCTTGAACACCAGCCCTGAGAGGCCCTTGGCCTTCCTATCCACAGGGAGCTGCTGTGTGTCTGCCTCAATCAGGTTCTCTGTGATCTTTCACCCATCTCCTTGACACTTTGCTGTATGGTTCCTGCAGTGTTTTTCTTTTTGCTACTTTGGTGCTCACAAAACTGTACAAAATGGAGACAAAAAAGTGATACTAGGTGGAGTTGTCCACCTCCATAGGCCCAGCAAAGACTCTCATTCTTCCATTAATATTTGCTTTTCTTGTGATTTCAGCAGGTCACTTTACCTCGGTGCTGCTCTGCTTCTTTTTTAATCTTAACCTTAGACTGTGACATTGTTTGGGTTGATGTTCAGTTAGGGATAATATTAAACGCAGTCGCCTTTGCATTTGTAAAATAATCAACCAGTGCCATTGGGTGTAGCATCATGTAGGTAGTCAAGGTGTAAGATTGAAGATTGTCACAGATTACTGCACAAAGGCTGATTAACAACATCAGAGATTCAAACCTACTTCCTTCACTACTTTTGAAGGAAGCCAGAGGTAGAGGTGAAGAGCAAGACACCACAGTCATGATGCAGGAGTGTAATACATGCTGTTAGTGACATATGTGTGACACCTGCTCCAAAGGTACATGCATTGTTTGCTACATGTTGTGTTCTTTTGTGAGAATCATTCCCAGAAGATGGAGACTGTTCTAGTTCAGGCAGAGGTAGTGATCAGGCTGCCTGTTGGATGGTAATGTTCCCTATTTAGATTGAGGTGGCAGTTATCACTTTTTAAAGAAATGATTTTCTGTATGGACAGGTGGGATATAAGCACTCCTATCTAATCTATAGCACTCAGACTCAAAGCTCTTAACATATATTGCCTATGAATTCCTGTAAGCATCCCCATGAGGCATGGTTATACTCTTCTTTTACAGATGTAAAAATTTAAAAATCAGGGAGAGCAACTGGCCCAGCTCACCTAACCAGAGAGTTTCAGACCCAGAATTAGCATCTCAAGCAGCAGCCTGATTTTGCTGTAGAGCACTCTGCTCACAAATGTCTTTTGGTAAGGATGGCAGATCTGAAAGCTACAGACAGATACAGGAAGTTTAGACATTAAGGATAGTTGTCAGAAGCATGTTCCTCTTAGCAAATAATTTCTCAGTCTTGTTCCAAACTACTTACCTTTCCCTATTCTACATACCTCCAGCCTATTTCTAATGTATTCTCTACAAAGTCCTGCTGTCCTCTTTTTTTTTGGTGGTGGCCACTTTGCTAGTGGCCCTACTTTCTTCCTGTTCCCTTGCTCTTGCAAAGTTCTCCATCCCTGCAGCTAAGTATTGCAGGCTGACTGCCACCTGCCACACTGACAGCTGATGGTGCACTGAAAAAATTATGAAAGACATTATGTATAACATTATAGATATTAGAACAAAAGAGGAGATAAAACAGCCATGAATGAATGTGGCATGTGTCAGAATCTCAGTTTCACACACTGCCAGCAGGGTGGGTACCTTGTCTCCAACAAAATAGTGCTTCACAGCCTGATCTACAAATGGACAGTCTTGTGGTGATCCAAAATATATCTGTGCTGAGAGACAAATTTTCATTATCACCCACATTCTTCCTTCTGAAGCCCCTTACTTGTTGTTATTATTCTCATTAGCATTTGGAATATGCAGTTTACTTTTTCGCTTATGAAGTTAGCCTTATGTCATGATTAGCAGGTACAAATGGCACAACAGCCATTCCATACAGATTTTGGAGAAATCTAGAGACCTCATCCCAGTTTATCCTTCTTACAGTGAACCCAGTGTTCCGTGGGACAAAATGGTAGATTACTTGCCTTTATGTGGATGTCAATGCCATGGAAATATTTTATACCCTTTACTAGGGATGCTCAGTGACTTGAATTAACAAGTTCCATGGTAACTGAGGTCATAGTAGGTGCTTTCCCAAATCTTCCCTTACTAAATACAACAAAGATTTTGCAGGATAATCAAGCTTCATGAGTAGATGATCTATAGTGTTCTGAGACACTGGGGATTCAGAGTATCTACCTGAGCAGGAGAAGGTAATGATTTATAATTAGCTAATGTGTTTTCATTGTAATGTCTAATAGTGGATTAGAAAAATGTTATGGAATTTGGGACACAGCGTTCTCACTGTACTTTCTGATGTTACTAGGCTAAACTCATAGTGCTAGCATAAAGTCATGGCAGAATCTACAGCAGGATTGCTGAAGCTTCACCCTAACTGCACTAAGCAGACTTTATTACTTTTGTCATTCCTATTTCTAATTGCAATACAGAAGCTCAGGCAGAGATTCTAACAAATATTGTGTTTCTCCCAATGTGAATCAAATTACGTCACAATTGCTAATTAATGTATTATCAAATGTCTTACACTTTTTTTTTCCCCCTGTTTTAAACCAGT
Source organism: Certhia americana (assembly GCA_018697195.1). Taxonomy (NCBI): domain Eukaryota; kingdom Metazoa; phylum Chordata; class Aves; order Passeriformes; family Certhiidae; genus Certhia; species Certhia americana. The sequence goes on from CM031880.1 coordinate 16,822,323, forward strand.
TATTTCTTTATAAAAGTGAAGGACACATAAGTAACCAACTTTATGTCAATGTCAGCATTTTGATGAGCTAACTGATTAATTCTACAATAGACAGTTAACAGATAGAGTGATAGTGGGGAGAGACAAGTGAAGATGCAAAAGGATTCAGGGACAAGATGAAACTACAGATAGAAGGAGTCAAGGGGAAACTACGGTGTCAAAAGGGAAAATGAAAATAGAGATTACAGCTTCATGCATTTTGGAAAACAGGTCAAAAGGACATCTAGTTAAGATCTGATTATGAGTGGCCATAGAACAAACTGTTGAAGCTCTCCTGTTTACCTTTCATTACCAGGCAATAACAGAGACATAAAATGAAATTAGAAAGCTGCAGACGAGAGACAGTTTAACAAATATTCTGCTGTGCGGCTTACAGCTAATCTATAAAGCTGTCTTCTACACAATATTCTCAGCAAAAAAATTGTTTTTAAAAGTTGGAAATTTTACGTGAATTAGCAGAGTAAATGCATTAGACTATCTAGTAAAACACTGTAGGGATTAATATTCCAAATTAATTGTAAAAAGCTGTTCCTTGCTGCCTCAAAAAAGACTTACTCCTCTTATTCATGATGAGAGTTTACAGTATGTCTAAAGTTCTCTGAAAGTTACTTTTTTTCTGGTTAGTCTTAGAGACAGGTTCAGAGACTACTTGAATCATTAATTTGTTGTTATTAATTTTTTCAAAGAACAGTCAACAGGTAAAATTCTAGAACCACAGAGATGCGTAGTAGGTTTATTACCCCATCATTGGAGCTAAGATTGTACCCAATACATCCTGGCAGAATAACTGGGTCTGGCACATAGGAATATGCTCCAGTACATGGAAGGATGATCAAGATTTGTATAGAAACAGGGTCAAAGAGGAAACTTGTTCATAAATATAAGTCATTACTCCATTACTGGAATCTAATTCAACTTTAGGTTACGGAAGCAATTTAAATTAAAATTAATCCAGCAACTTTTATCAGAACTGTATATGGACTGTAACAGTAATAATATATCTATTGCTGCTGCACAACTAGTTCACAAATGTGGAAACAGTCAGTATGGACAAGTATCTTCATATTTCTCGGGTTTGTGGTATCTTCAGAATTCATACTTTTAATTCTAAGAGCTACGGAGCTGCTGGAAATGTAGCGTTATTATAGTCCCATAATGTCAGAAAGAATTTATATTACTTTCTGCTTTCCGATTAACTGTACACCAGGCACTGCTGGCATAACACAACCCTGCAATTCTTACTTAAACCTGTACTTTGCCATGTTCACCTATATTTATTACATCGGGAAGCAGTAAATCAAATAAAAAATGTGGTGGCATCCTCTATATACTATTAATAAAGTAGATACTCTCTTTTTATTTTATACTTATGAATACAATTTTCAAGAAATCTTGGGAGTTATATTCAATTCATACCCATTTCAATTGTGAAACATCTGACCACTGAATACTTAAGTTTTGTATATAATTACTGAAATATATTCTTATTAAAGAGAATCTAGTTTAGATCCAAGTAGAGAATAATCACTTCAGATGACTCTATGCCGATCAAAAGTCTGCTTTCCTACCTATGCATTTGTATATTACCATAACTTACCTCATCTCAGCTCAAATCTGCAGTAGTGTCTTCTAGTGAAAATGTCTTTGGAAAACAATGTATAGATTCTTAGAAACATATGTTTAGACAAAAAGAATTTAAAATTTTTCCTAGAGGTTTAAGGATTTCTGATTTTTCTTTTCCACTTTATCAGACAGAGAGGTTTCTACCCTCCCCTAAGCCAGCAGTTTGGTAGTTATAAAGTTTTCAGAGTTATTCAGAAAACTGACATTCGGTTCTATTCTAATTTCAAAGAACCTGTTTTACTTTTGGTGTGAGTCTTTGCAGAGCTAGGGTATTGAGTCAACTTTCTTTTTATTTAGAATTCATTTAATTAATATAAATAAGGCATTAGGTAATACGGGAAGGAAATTAGAAAATTAACTTTGTCGTCTTTAGTCCTGGGGAATATAGTGTTTGTGGGGTGTTGGTCTCTCCCTTGCTTTGTCCAAGAAATATCACTTTGAATGTGAAAAGATTTCCTTACATAAGTGCTATGAAAAGAAAGCATTTCCTTGGAAGAAAGGTACATACAGATGGTAAGAATGAGTGGCTCTGGTAATTTAAGACCTTTTTATCTCTCTCACTTGGAGACCTGCCTACCATCTAATTCCAACAGCTCGAGGTCTAACAAGGTAAGAAATGGAACAAAAACATCAAGGATGATAACAAACTGTCAATACAGGAAATTTACAGAACAGTCCGGAATCTGAGAAGGCAATAGAAAAAAATCATAGGAAGAGAGGGATATCCTATTGTAACGTGGCAGTGTAACCCATAGGCTGGAGATTTTGATCCCTGTACACTGAAAGATGTAATACAGAGTCTTTAAATCATACTTTGTCATATTGTGAAGGACTTGCATTGTCCATCTGCACAGAGATGAATTCCATCCAACATGATTTGTTTCATTGATTTCAGTGAGGTGAACTGAGAGTACAAGATGGCTACATCTAAGTTGTACACTTAGGTTGTTGTGAACAACAACATGGTTCTAATAACCTGCAGTGTTTGGGAGAAAAGCATATCCTTCAGAAACCAAGTGGTTATTATTTGAAAAGATCTGATATTAAAAATATAGCCAATGTTAACAGAAGTGTTCTCATGCTTTATGAAACTTCCATCCCTAATTAAAAGTTGTTTGGTTTTGTAAGTCATACCTTGTAGCAATTGTTCTGGGTCTTGATAATTACGGCATAAAACTGACTGCCTGTTTGAAACCCCACAACTGCAGAAGGGTTTTGTAACAGCAATTCTCACCTTATATAAATTTGTAGAGCTTTAAGCATTTTCCAGAAGATATGCAGTCATCCTTATACAGCAAACCAAAGTTGACTGGCAATGGATCTACTCTCCTTAATTACCTTTTGCAAATTCTTCAGAAGTACACCAGAAGTATCCCAAGGAGTCTACAGACCTGATTTACAGGAAAAGAGAAATTTATTTATTATCATCTGTTAGATGTTGTTTTAGTAGCAGTTTAATGTTACTGAAATTGCTCTTGAACATGTGAAATGCTCGAATCCTCTTCTGAGTTCTCCTGGGTCCTCATAAACACTCAATAACCGCTAAGCACTCAAACAGTAACATGAAGGTATCACTGAATGTCTATTTTTAGGAACTTAGTCTAACTCATGATGTTGCTAAAGCACCCTTCTCTTGATGATGAAGCTCTGTTGTTTATACAACCATTACTTTCAGTAAGTTTGAAAGCAGATTAAACAGTGTAACTGGCTCAGGCAAAGTCAAGGAAGGGACACCCATCTATTTGGTGTTCACAGTCCCACAGTTCTTTCTGTTGCTTTTGAAAATATGCTGGATCAAATCCTAACCAATGTAAAGCAGCTTAGATCAATGAAATAAATTCTGCTGTGGAGTAGGGCAAATGGTCTCCGTTCAACTTTTCTGCAGTGTAAATGCAGTAAATATATTTTTCATGGCACAAAGACTCTGATCAAAGCTGCACACCCTTGAGTGATCTATGCATCAGATTTAACTTCCATGAGACTAAAATTTAGTCTTTAGGTCCTCTCATTTAAAAATGATTCACAAATCTTCAATTTAACATTTGTTTTTACTGTTTAGCTTACTTGCACATGTACCCCATGAAGAACCCTGTTTCAAGAGTAAAAAATTAAATTAAAAACTAGAAGCACTGCAATTTTTCTTGCTTCAAATTATTATTTAACCTGTTATATTGCATTCTAAATATTAGGGATATTAAATGTGATTGTTCCCCTTGATACTGGAGGCCCCTTTGGTGCTACAGAGAACTGTTTAGAACATCAAACCATAACGGATGCTCAATCTCAGATAATAATTTATGTCTTTTAGCAAATACAAAACAATGAATGCAAATCAAGTCAAGTCCTTCCTTTCCATGAGTCAGATGCTATTTCCTTGGTACTTGTGATGCAGAAACCTAGAGTTTAATCTAAAAACCATTACATTCATTAAGCAGCATTCTATTGACTTCAATGGTCTTTGAATAAAGCTAATAGCCCATTTTGTTCCTATATATCCATAGTGTTGAGATACAAGGAAGGCTAGGGAACAGCAGGAAAGTAAGGACTAGAATTTTTATGTTTAAAATAATTCATAAAATATTGTTCATTATACATTGGAAAGTATAAAAAACAAGAGCATGGATTTTTTTTTGTTTGGTTGGTTTTTTTGGTTTTTTTGGAAGAAGATAGTGGCAGAGAGGTCACCTTGTAGCTTTACCTTGAAACCTGTTTACATAAAAATCACTCCTTTTCAGAAATAACAGCTCTGCCTCCTGCACCTAGTTATCACACTGACTTGGAGCAGCATCCACTTCCACAATTACTTTCACAGTGATTAACCAGTTAATTAAATTCCCCAAAGCAAGACAATTCAGGGTTGTCCTTAAGACCTTCTTGTTAATCAGCAGTAGGCAGTTATCACGTATGAGTTAGCTAAGAAGTGGCCAGTCTTACACAAGGTTTCTTTGGGGCTCTAATACTTTAAGTGTTATGTAGTGAGTTGAGGAACTGCAAAGACATAATTTTAGACTCAAATTTGAAATTTCTCTCTTTTGTGTTGCAAAGCAGACCTTATGCATTACTTTGACATACTGTTGTTATTTGCAATGTAATCTTGTATAATAATTAACTCCAACTGATCCACTGCAGTGCTTTAGCAAAGTATTGGGGCCTATTAAATTGGACCATGAATACACAGTTGCTTTCCTTATTTCTAAAATAATTATGCAGTTGAAGAAAAAAAACCTGCAGATTACTGGAGAGGCATTGCTAAATAGGTCTCCTTGCTGCTGTAAATTTCTGGAGTGCTGTTATAAGGTTTTGAAGTATTAAGTATATATGAAAAGTGACATGCTGGAAATCTTTTGGAAAGCATTTGTTTCTGTTATTCTTTAAGGAAAAATTCTGTTGTCAAAGGTGGAATCCAATGACAGCAGCACGAAAGAGTGTTTTCAGTGCAAGCTCATTCATAGCTTTAGGTATACCCATTGCACCAATACCACACAATCCCTTATGCCTAAATATACACAAACCTTGAACCTGGCTTTGCTCTTGCAGCTGAATTCAACTTTTAAGTAGAGCAGCACTCCAAAAGTTTTCAGTGAGTGGTTTGGCTTTAAGGCACACATGAAGTCATGTGTTTGCTGTATACATCTGATTGGATTATGGATTCAGCTTGGAGAATAAATATTCTCTCTTATGGATTTACCAATGTAAATGTAATGTAATGTAAACTAATGTTGAGATAATGAAAAACAAGTATCTGTGCTAAGTAAGGAAGAAACAGGGCATTACTCTAATTCTTTGTGTGTTGGACCATAATGACTACAGTTTTTCAAGATTTGCATCTCCTGGGCCCTGTAGTTTCTGAATCATTTATCTCCCACTTGGCTCTTGCTAGAAACCACCTGCCAGTTTATATACCTCTGCTCAGTAAATGACCCTTCATCCCACATGCTCTGTCCCTCTTTGCAGAAGAATGCTGAGAGATGTCACCTCAGCCAGCTGCATTGTTGTAAATACAACAATGGGTAGCTGTAAAATATGGCTTAGAGTGCCAGGAGTTGTCTCAACTCCTGTGCAGCCAGCAGTCAATGACACATCTGTGTACAAATAATTACCAGCCCAGTGATGTTTCTCTAACAGGGCAATTCATATACAACTTCTGGGGAGATGACCCTGCTTGACCATGAAAAAGAGGCTCAGGGATGACACTTTAATTCAGAGGATGAAAAAAATCATAAAAGGCAGAAATTGTTCTAGAATAGTCCATGCGTCAATATCTAAAGAAACTCCAGCTACTGACAATTAACAGCCTGAGAAATGTCCCTGCAGACCTATTGTCAACCCAAGTAAACACTGGGCCATGATGGACATCTCCACCTAGGCACAGGGCTATGTGAGTGTGATCATGTTCTCCAGATATATTCTGCTGTTTTAGCTCAGGCCACAGCCTCCTCAACTGCAGCACAAGCTTTGCACAGGCTAAAAGAACTATTTCACACTGGAGATGACATTGGGAAGTAAGTGCTGAGGTTTGTACTTAAAGCAAGACCAGAATCCAGCTGTTTCACTTGTTCCCAGTGAACCCATTTTCCATACTCTGCACAATAATGAACCAAAAGTCAACAAATTTCTGCATATTTTCAGGATGAAATATAGATGCCAGTTATTCATAACAGATTATTCCTGTAATTCTCATCTACAAATAGTCACTGGTCCCCATAACTTTACACTCATATATGCCTTGATTATGATATATTTCAAATAAGGTGGTAATGATCTTCTAAAATAGATACATGAAAATAATTTTGTTAGAACTGTGGCTGTAAGCTAAAACCACAAAGATCAGCTGACAGCACTTTTCACATCTGTCAGCAACACTCATTTTGATGACAAAACATAACTAAAATTTCCAAAATTAGTTCATCAGGGAAGATCTACTCTCTCAATTTAGTTGGTGTTCATCAAAAGACTTTTGCTGAATTACTGAGGTTTTAAAACATACAGGACCACATAGACGACTGAAGCCAACAGGAAGCTGAATGGCAGCTCTTAGTAGCAACAGCATTTTACAAAGTTCACAGACTCTCTCAAGGTCATCAGGCTAGCTCTGATTGATAAGTCTAGATACATAAAAAATATAGGCTTGAGATAAAGTTCTGGTCCCATGTACAGTGAATTAGAAACCATCACTGACATCAGACTGGACTCCAAGTCATTAGATGTCAAATGAAAAAAGGAGGAAATACTATTTGAATTTTATTTTGATTAGGTCATGATCATCACATGTAAAAAAACATGCAGTACATGTATGTGTACATTCCCCACAACAGGAAATGTATTTCTGATTCAGAAGGTTGAGTGCTTCCAACTGACCCAGAAATGAATACTTCACAGCAGCTTTGTGAAAACAGAATTGTAAAATCCTATATCTCTTGATTACTTGTACCAAACATATTCCTTTTAAGATTAAAAATGCACTTTCAAGCCTTTAGTTCTGCCAACTTGTCTGGGGCCCTGAGAGAGTCAAGTCATATTCTCTCCCTTCCCAATCTCACAACCAAGAACAATCTTTAAAGGCTAAACAAGGCCGTCAATGGTTTCTGTGTGATACCACTGCCTTCTAATTGCACCCCCAGTGACGTCCTTGCAGCCTGAAACCTGTCAGTGAGATTTATCAAGTGTAACACACTGAAACTTCTGAAACTTTCAGTCCTGTTGAAGCTGCTTATAAGAATCTGATGTGCATGTAGAAGCTGTGTTGGCTCTTTCTGAAAAACAGAGCTCATTCTGAAACAGAAGCAAGAGAGAAATGAAAGATTATTTTTGTCACAAAAGGCAGCAAAACTGATTCTTAAAAATGTGAGCAGTACTGCTAAGTGGCTATGTGGAAGAAACACATTTTCCACTCTGGGCAGTACTGCTCATGTAGGTCTTAGTATGTATTTCAGCTCAATGGCTTTTCTTTCTGTTCAGTAGAGCCATGATTCCACCAGCTGAGTGGAGGGACATGAAGTGACCATGAAGTGGTGTAGTTCTAGATCCTTAGGGTGCAATGCAAGGAGGGCACACAGAATGCTCACTCCCCTGGACTTCAGCAGAGCAGATTTGGCCTCTTTGGGGATTTGCTTGGTAGAGTGTAAGAGAGCTGGAGAAGGACTTTTTACAGTGGCTTGTGGTGATGGAACAAGGAGGAATAGCTTTAAACTGAAAGAGTGTAAATCCAGATTAGGAAGAAATTCTTTCTTGTGAGGGTAGTGAGGCCCTGGGACAGATTGCCCAGGGAAGCTGTGGCTAGAAGTGTCCAAGGCCGGGTTGGATTGGGCCCTGTGCAAGCTGGCCTAGTGAAGGTATCCCTGCCAATGGCAGGTGGGTTGGAACTGGGTGATCTTTAAGGTCCCTTTCAGTCCAAACTATTCTATGATGCTATGATTAGTACTCTAAATCAAAATTGATTTAGAGATGAAAAGTAGTTTGATCTCAAAAGCATCTTTTTTATTCCAGGAGCAGCATTAAAATGAAAGGTGTTTGACATAAACATGATAATGTTCCCTATCTATGGATCCAGATTATTAGAAAACTCTATATTCTTGCCAGTTCTTACCCCCTTGCCTAATACTTTTCAGTGTTTCAAAGACATCAATAGGTATTCTCTAAATAGTCTGTTTCCTGAAAAAAAAAAGTGCGATTGAGTTAAATCTTGCAGATTTTGGGAGTGCACTTCCATCTTCAATAGATTTTTTACAGGCCTCAGGATATGTCCCTACAGTTTGGATGAAAAGTACTGAGATCTTACCATAACAATTTAGGAAGAAAGAGAATTTAGAAAGAAGCAAAGGTTAGTTAATATTCAAATATTTTTATTGTTCTGGTGTAAATTCAGACACTGAGCACAGATTAACTGGATTTGAAGCTAATAGAAATAACTGTAACACAGCAAGGTCAGGGCTGGACAAAATGACTAGAAATCGATCAAATGTGTGAACTACTACGGGAGAACAGGGCAGTTAATCGTTTCAAAACTTTGCCCTGTAAAATGTACTGTACAGGATCAATGACAGAGGAGATAACAGAACAAACAGACTACTTCTCTTCCATACAAAAAAATATGCTAGATTTATGTTTAGACTGATTAATTCAGCAAAATTTGGGATGCTCATTAATGATGCTTTAATCCAAAGGTAGAGAAATTAGCTCTGGGGGCCTAGAGAGGGGCTGTACTTCATTTAGACTTCTAAAACCCTATATGGATATGAAGTATGTATTCTTTGGGTGCAAGAAATGCTGACTGCTTGGCACCCATTTATTGGCAGTGGGATATGCATATACAAGCCCTTTTGCCTGCTAGCACCAAGAGATTAACAATGCACTAATTCTTTGAGCCTTGGGGCCTGATTTTGTATCATGGACATCAATAGAAGCTTTGTCATTGACCTCAATGGGCACAGGCTCAAACACTAAAAGAACACATTATGTGATACACATTTTCTAAAAAAGACTTAGCAGTTCTGTGTTTGCACAACCAGGGGTGACTGACTGATGTAAAGAAACTGAAATAGAGAGGTGAAAAACAAACTCTGATTCCCCAGTTAAGCAACTGACTCTACACCTGAACAGAGTTTTAAAGCAATCAGAATATCTGCACTGAATAGCTGCATTTTGCTTTATATTTAAACTGTGAATAATAGCTCCTGAAATCAAGTTTCTAATTTAGGTACCTGAAAACAATATAAATCAGTGAAAGCAGCAGAAGCTCTGTAATTCTTAGAAGCTTGGTGACTTAATGTGAAATATAGATGCAGGAGCCTATAAGTAAGCAGGTCTAGAATAGAGAATTTCCTCTGCTGTATACTCAGGGCAGCTTTTCTCATTTTTCTGACATAAAATGCTGCACATCCAGGAGTCCATCTCTTCAATGAGGTGCTCAAATAAACATGAAAAACTGTTAAGAGGAACTGTTTATAGCACTATATTCAGAGATATAAGGAAGTTAATGCCTACATGTAGAAAAATACATACTTTGTAACCACATATAGTCAATGGCTGTGCTTTCACCTTCTAGCTTCAGCATTAATAAGAAATTCTTTCAGTTTTCCAAAACTTAATCTTAAAGAGAACAACAGGGCCTGCATATACATATTCATGTGAGAAACCCTCTAGAGGAATTAAAGGCAAGAGAGCTGTTCATCTTTCTTACATATTGAATGAATGAAGTATTGGCTCTCCAGGTTTTTTAAGTGTTACTGGTCACCTCCATCATACATCATTGTTTCTGATCTGTACCTGAGTGGTTTGCAAACACTTAGAAAACAGCTGTGTGAATGCTTTCAGTGAGAATGCTTGTTTGCTCAAATGCTTGTGATATCTTGTTTTCCAAAAACAGTCTTGAGGGAAAGAAAATTTATTCTGTTGCTGGCATCTGTAAAAAGGGAAAGGAATCCTGTATCCCTTCTAGACAAAAGTTGAGCACATGAGCAAGTGCTTTTAATGGGGAGGTGGGGGGTGGTTTGGGGGGGTGTGGAGGGGTTGCTGTAGAAGTCTCCTCTTACTAGTAAGGGTAGAGCATCAACTCCAAGACACAAAGACCTTTTGTAATACCAAACCCCAAAACATTTTCTCAAAAGTCGGTATGATTATCACATCCTAGTGGTGCAGAATGTTTAATGCTGAGCAGCTAGTACATTTTATGAATTCATCACTTTTCTGTTGAACACTGGCATGCACTGATAGCTAGTCACAAAAAGCTCCAGCGCTGTACAGAAGTGGCATTCAGCCTTTGACAAGTGAAGAGCTACTTTGTCATCAAACAGAGGCTCACAAAGCCATGAAAGAATGAACCGCATTTAAAATAGAGAAATGTGTGCAGGCAGTTTATGCGAGAGTTAATACACTGCTCCACACAGGGCAGCAGAATCTCTAGTCAGAGGAGTGTTTCTCAGGGCACAGATGATGCCCCAGACTCATTGGATTTCTGTCACCAGTCTCAGAGGACAGTTCTGTTTAAGTCAATACAGTCCATATGTGTGTGGGCACAATCACACCTCCATTTTTTTTTTTGTTTTAAATTGCCTGGAGGCAGATGCCATATCACCTTCAAGTCACTCTGTGATGTCTTAATCAAATGTTAACAAGGAGCTTGAGGCAGCATAGAAACCACAAATGGGATACAAAATACTTGAGCACCAAAATATGGCATCATTGAGATATCAATAACTGGCTTCAGTTTTTTGTTGCCTTTTACATGCTTTTCTTAGGTAGGATGGTATCTTTATTGCTTATCTCTTTTGAAGAAATGTGAAAACAAATATCTTTTAAGCAAGACTGTGGTTTTAATAGGACACTTTTGGTCTATTCTGCATTATTTTATGCTGTCTGGTTGCCTGGACTACAGTAGCAGGTGAACAGAAACATGGGGTTGTTGCATTCTAATCATCTCTAAAGCTTAGAGCACATTTTGCCATTTTTCAAATACGAATTTTGATTACAACCCAACCTTGTCATCCTTTCATATGCAAGCTTCCCACTGAAGGATCAGTGGAACTTCTGAATATTAAGAAATAATCAGAAACTCGTTATTTTTTCTCCTCAGTTTCTAAACTGCTAGTGGAAAATTGTGTCAACCAAGGAGGGAGAGAAGGAAAAAGGAGAATATGGGGAAATGTGAACAGTACTAGATAGTGCAGCATGCCAAATGCTTCCCAATCACCCCTTTGGCAGGCTGCTGGAACCTTGGAACTGCAGCCAGAAGTGTTAACATTTGCAAGTGCAGTAGCTGCAGTCCCTTATGACTAAGTTTTCAAAGACCAATCCCATTCAAAAATACCATTACAAGTAACAAATGCTGTTGCAGTGTTTGAGTGTATTTACACAAACACAAACAGGATCTTACTCTTCTTTCAAAATACAGAATAAGTATGTTCAAAATTCTCTTTACTGAATTATTTATGCCCAATCTGAAAGGGTGAAGGGCGCATTTTTAGTACCTACAGTCTATAAGATAAACACAAAATTGTAGAACAGCTGGTGCTTGACAGTGGATATATTTGTCTCTTGGAATTTTGTGTTAAGGACATTTCCTCATTAGTACAAGAACCCTTTTAGTATTCACTCTCAGATAGCTTTTACTACTTGGTTCAAGGCAGTGCATATTGCTAAATATGTTATCTTAACATAGTAAATTGCACCAAATTGTATTTGGTAACAGTGAAAGCTGTTTTCAGACTCAAAGTAAGAAAATAGCAATGCATTTATTAGTCTTCCTTTTAGATAACCAAATATATTGACTTAACATTTATTTTTTATTAACCCATATTCCACATGCACATATTTTTTTTATTTTCTTCTGATGTTTAAAGTAAACTATATTTCATCTCCAAAGCAACGAGGCTTCCAAATATCAACATTTCCTCTTTTGAGCCTAGAAGGGAATTTGTTCTGGAAAAGGGAAAGGATTTACTAAAGGGCTTTCAGAACTTGACTGGACCTGACTGTTGTGCTTTATTGCTAGCATTATAGTATATATTATATATGTATATATTGTCTGATCCAATATATACAGTCTGATCCTTCTAGTTTTGTGCCAGCCACTGCCATTTTTATTACTGTCTAAATGACACATGACAAGACAGAAGTGTCACTTAAAATACATTGCAAAGAAGTTCTCTAGCTAGCTTTGAGATTTATTACTGTGTTGACTGAGATTGAAGTTTTAGTGGCAACACTGCAAGACTCAGAAAGATTTGAGAGAACACAGTCAGTTTATGAAAGTGAAGCAAGCATTACTGTGAGCATGAGAAAGATCAAGAGGACTTGTATCATTAACCCATATTATCAGGACCATTTCACAAAGAATTCAAGTTCTTTTGGCAGTGAGATAAATAATTCATATAGCCCAAAAGTTACTAATTTCCTCTACAGTAAAAGATCTGTCAAGTACTTCCAACTAGTCCTTCTCATTCTTGCAGCTTTTAATTCTTACAGAATCAAAAACCTTTTATGGCTGAAGTGATGACAGTTTTTTAGTAGCACTGAGACAATAAAACTGGAATTAGTGTAGTAGTATTTGCAAACTTTCAATTCAAACCGAGACTCTGAAATCATCTGTGTTCAAAACTATTCAGAGTTAGGATGGGATAGGGTGCAACAAATACTCTTTCTTCGTATGTATCTTTTGTCAAAATCTTTGAGAGAGAGTTCTCTGGAAAATTCAGCTAAATAAAGCAGGTATAGAGCAGCTGAAATAAAGGACCTTTGATTATTCAGTGATTGTTTAGTACTTACTTGGACATGGCACTTTCGAAGGTTGGACTCAATGGCCTTGGAGGTCTTTTCCAACCTTAAGGATATTATGATTTTTTTTCATAGCTTGTCCCTTTTCCCCAGCCCAAAACTAAAGGAAACAAGACTTATAACCTGTATGGGTTTGCACTGGCATTCTTCACTTTGTGTGTTGTGTCTTTCTTTCAGTTTTTCTTGTCCACACACTTACATAGCTCTAATTTTCAAGGAGCCAATAAACCAGGACCTTATTTCTGCTTTGTCCTGGAGGTCCTACCATATCTAACAAACACAACGATTAATAACCGAGACTGTCTTCTGCAGCTGCTGAAGGCTTACAAGTATTTTAGAGACCAACTGAATTCCAGGAATGTAACCTTAAATAAGAACATAAAATTCAAAACAAAGGAAGCATGGAACCTTCACTTTGCTGCAAGAACACCAACAAGCTGCTCTTACTCTCCAGAAGAAAAGGGAAAGATGAACATGCAGCCCTTCCTCTTTCTGTGGGATAAGGCATCATGCACCAGGAAACAGGAGTTGTTTTTTCATGTCATGGCTATGGTTTGTCCACCTACACTGACAGTTTGCCTCCAAGATCCAAGCAGCTGCCTGGCAGCTTGGTGAAGGTGCTTATGCTCATAACAAAATGCAATTGGTCTTCCTGTGAAAAGCTGCTAGAAATTATCCTGAAACCAATCTAGATGTGTTTCATTTTGTTATATCTGGACATAACAGAAATTTTATTCACATTAATTTTAGGTGCTTTATTTGCTGAGTTCTTTGAAGTGGGTTCCTTTCTGTTCACATGTTTCATTCCTCAGGATTGCTCAGTGTAATGGGGTGAAGAGTTATCTCAGTGTCACTTACACAAGGTAATGCACTGGACTTGCAGGGCTTAAACTGGTTCTGAATGGAGATGTTTCAAGAGATTCAGGGATACAGAAGTTTAGGACAGATGCTGATGTCAAGGTTGAAGACTATGATGATTGTCTTGAATGAACAATGCTGGAAGCTGTTTCACCTTTGGTCACATGTTTAACAGGCAAGCAGTTTTTTCTGAATTCCTCTATTACTGAACCCAGAAGGAACTTCAACAGTCCAGAGCAGTTTCTGCATCTAGAAAGGTACTTCTGGCTTAGCCCTGCTGTATGTAATACACTGAATTCATTTTAGAGGCTTTTTTATGCTGCCACTGCAAAACAATTTCTTGCTTCAGCAGCTCTCAAATTTTAGCCCACAGTGCTCAGTCCACAAAACACAGGACTAGCATTCAGCTCTGAAGAAGATCAAAGAAACAGTAATTTTGGATTCATTCACAACTATTTTAGGCTCTTAAAGGTGATGGGACTAATACTGGTTAAAAACTGTAGAAGAGGGCTCTTGCGAAGACAATTTTAATACATTCCAGGTGTTATAGCACTGAAGTCAACAGTTATGACATTTTTGAACTGACTCCAGTATGTTTATTTTGTAGAGAAATTTTCCTCACTTTCACACGATAAATCATTGTAAGATTAGTATTAATCTGACTGAAATGTCCTGAGCTATCCAATTCTCTGGTTAATTCTATTAGGTTGCATTTTCCACATGCTAGTTTGAAATGTTATCATATGATGACAAATGTAAGCTTTTTTATTGGATTTATGTAAATCCTTTCTTCACTGAAGCTGTTGGAATGGTTCTGCAGTTGCCTATGGGATCCACACATTGAAACACATCACAAATTCCTTGTAACAGGTGGGGTTTTCTTCAGAAAGTCTGAGACTTCCAAACCCTTTTCCTATTACAGCAACATATGAGATGGCAAAAAGCTTTCTACCTGGGTCTAGTGTTCAGAAAGAATGCTCTTTCAGAGGGAAACGAGGAGTGAAAAAACCCAGATTTACCTCCCTGCTTATCCGACTTGTTTGGCTATTTCCTCTTTAGATTGCATAAACTCCAAATTGTTCTCATGCAAGTGGCCTGTACTTGTTACAGTTTGTATTTGAGAATTGTCAGATTAAAAACTCTGGTCCTTCCAGCTATACAGTTAAAGACAAGAGACAGAAAGAACAAGAAAATTCTGTCTGGATGACATTTTCCATACCTGGATGCCACTTTCCATATCCGGACACCAAGTAATTAGGTTCAGACAGGTCTTAATGAAAAATGAACCCACCCTGAAAATTTCAGCTTTTTAGCATAATCTATTATGGGTATTGGGGTTTCTTTTGGGTTTTATTTTTTTGGTTGGTAGGGGTCTTTTCCTAAGGTTGTGTGTGTTTGCGTGGTTTTTTTTGTTTGTCTGTGTTTGTTTTTGGTCTTGCTTTTGTTTTGTTTGTTGTTTGTTTGGTTTTTTAGTTCATTACACAGCAGGGCCGTGCTCCAGCTTGAAATAAGGCTCAACTACAACACACATTAATAAAAAACTAGTGCTGCCTTCAAGCACAGGACGGACCCATTGACTGCAGTGGGGCTACTGACTTGAGGGCAACTATAGACTAAAGTGCTTTGCTGGGGCCACTGTATCTCAGATGAATAGGGGTTTCTCCAATTAATTTTCCAAGTATCCTTCTCAAAAAAAAACCCTGTTCTATTTCCTGCTGAACTTGGTGGACCTTTTAAACCATATTATAGTCACTCTTAGTATGCGTACTGTAGGCATTGAACATCAGCTGACCTTAGTCACTTAAGACTCAAGAAAATAGTCCTGTAGAAGTATAAAGGTGTTGGAGGTTAGGATTTTTCTGTTTTGTTTTTTTCTTTCTCTCAGGGAATTTTGTACCATTAGTTGCTTAGGAGATTATCACAACTGGCAATTAAGAGACAAAAGAAGTAGCCAAGGTGGGGGGGAGGATGCTGCTGGCTAGTCTCTTACCTGGGGGGGTTTCTCTTTGGAAGGGCAGAGATTCTGCAAGATTTTGGCTGGGGGATGAGGGGCTGGCCTTGGCTCCTCACCCTCTGGCTCTTGGGATCAGAGTGGTGAGACGTGGTTTTTGGTGCCGGACTGTTGCTGCCCAGAGGATTCACTGCTGCTGCAGAGTTCTCATCCTGCATGGCCTCTGCTTACTGTGGATGAGCTTCCACTTGCAAGAGCAGCTGATGAACTGGGATCTTTCCAACACCTGACCTCACTGGGAATAGGACTAAGACGCCCTTCCCCTTCCCTAAGGGCACATCTCCTGGCTGCATGCTGCAGCTGCCTGCAGAAGCATGTGGGCTTCTGCTGCTCAGCCCACTGCTTTCTGCCACTGCTTTGGGTTTTTTGCTACACCTTAACCTGATACTCCTTGTCTGCCTGACCCTTGCGACCCCTTGAGATTCCTGCTACAGCTGCAGAGTTTCTAATACAGTTTGTTTGCTACTCCAGGGTGTGCCCATCTCTGCTATCCCAGCTGTGCCCAGAGGTTCCTGCTGCAGTCCATTTCTGCATGCAGAGGGGCACTGACACCGGCTGTCCCTGGGGTTTGCAGAGGAAGCCGCTTTTGTCTCTGTGCCGCCGCCGCCATCACGGCCTGAGGGAGACGGGGCCGAGCCCGCGCCACAGCGCCCCCTGCAGGCGCGGGGAATCCCCGCCCGGCCGGCCGGGAGCCAGCAGCGCCCCTGGCGGCCGTGCCCGGAACTGCAGCGCAGGGAAGGGGCTGCCCCGAGCGCGGCTGTGCCGGGGTTTGTGTTCTGTTCCTGGGCAAAAAACTGCTGCTGCTGCTGCTGCTGCTGCTCTGCAGGGTTACACATGCACATTGCAGCAAAAAACTGCTGCTGCTGCTGCTGCTGCTGCTGCTGCTACTGCTGCTGCTGCTGCTGCTGCTGCTGCTCTGCAGGGTTACACATGCACATTGCTCTGATGATCTGCCAGCGTTACACATGCACAATTGCAGCAAAGAGCCGATGCTGCTGCTTTGCCCCACAAGCTTGGCTTGAAAGCCCCATAATTTCAAAGTTCTAAAGATCTAGGGGGAAGCGGGCCACATTTTCCATTCCAAGGGACGTGTCTGCCTTCCTGCAGACAACTGTCTTCGAACCAAGACAGAAGCATAAAGGTAATTACAACACCTGAATCCAGGCAATTTTGTAAAATTTCTTTGTTCCTATTTATTTAGCTAGTTTTAATTCAAAGGCAATGTTCTATTTGGATGTGAAGATTCAAGTAACACTTTCCAAAATATGAAGGCTAAATGCCACATTTACAATTGTTTCTAGAAAGAGCTGACCTTTATTAAAGTAACTGAGTAAATACAATTCCGAAGGTTTTGTTTCTGTTGTAAATTAAATGGTATGTTTGTAGATGGAAAGGTCAATTTTCAGTATAGCTGAACTTCAGAAAACATCACCTTTCTCAGCTAAATCAAAGGAGTTAATTAATTTTACAGATGAAATACAAAATACATAATTCTCTTATCTCTGCTTCAAAATCAATTGTTTATGGCATAAAGAGGATACACTTGTCATCCTTACATGTAAATGTTTGCTGCAGCAGCAAATACAGACTTAGTCTACCACACACAACTTCATAAACATGTGACGCTGGGTTCCTCTGCGAGGTTGTGTGTAGGGGAGTATTTGTCCAAATCCTAACTGACATCAGACTTATTGCATTTAGCTAATTTATTCCAGCTTACATGAAACTATAACAGTTTTTATTAACAAAAAATGCACTAGAAAAATCTTACTAGACACGGATACTGCACTGAGAGATCTGCACTTTAATCCCCTTCTTTCTATGCTGTCCTTAACTAAAATCAATTTTTTTAGATTTAGTAATTGTTACAACTATCTCAACATGAGGCCACAAGTACCCATTAATAAGCATCATCCGAACCAGTTAAATACCTGGGTGCATTACCTGGAAGGAGGCTGGAAGGATTGAACTTTCCTGCCTGGGTAGGTCACATACCAGAGTCTGGAGCCTTTTTGGAAGTACTGAGCACCACACTGTCATGTAAATTGTTCATTAAAGAGAATATTGTTTGTTGCTCTTTGTATGGCTTTCCAAAGTCAAGGCAGAGAAGGGAATAATGGGTTTGCTTTCTCTTGCACCCCTTTAAAGCACGATGTTAGACACAGGTGAACTTTCCAGCATGTTTCGTGGGGGTCTCCAGGAGGAAGACATCTGAAGTCAGATATATAGAAGATGCTGGAAAAATTCAGTCTTCAGAGGTGTGCCATGGCAGCAGAGTTGAGTTGTATGAGCAAGTTGAGTTCCTTGTACTATGTCTAAGGGAAATGACCAGGGATTTCTTATTACAATAAGAATTACAATAATTAATTTCTTATTACAATAATAAGCAGATGGGACTAATTTTCTTCAAGCAGGAAAGCCAATTAATTCTTTATTCATAAAGCTCATATTTATAGGAAATATCAGAAGGCACTGTGTTAAACCTAGTTGGTCAGCAATACAGTGAAACTCAGTTCATTGGTCAGTAAGGGCTATTGTATATGTCTATCAAATTTTTTTTCTCTAGATATGTTTACATATTTTCTTCACTGCTTCTCATGGGAAAAATTCATTGTTTATGCAGGTGAAAACTTATTTTTCTCACCAAGAATAGGCTGTTGTGTTCATTCTTATAATTTTTCCTTATTGGAACTTACAAGCTACTTCTAGCTTAGTTAGAGTTGCAGGGCCTAAAACATATTTATAAGGCCTTTCTTTTGTAATATCTCTGCCTGTCTGCAACGTTTATGTATCTTACTCTCCTTGATTTGGACTGATCTTTTAATTTTTTCTCTAAGTGCTATTTAGGGACTGTTATTATTTACAGCCAGATATTATTTACATACTTTTTATAAGAATTTTATCTGGTAAAATTCTCCATGGAATAGATTCTTTCAGACAAATTCCATATGTACCCTTGCCTTCTCTGAAGAAAAAGTACTAGTTTTGCTTTTAGAAAAAGTTTTTTAATTATTATTATACCTCTATTCTCTGTACAAGCAGAAAATATATGTCAATATTTGTTTGCATAGAAAGGTGTCATATGGGAAAAAAAGAAGAGAGACTGTGATGAAATTGTATGAAAAGGCAATGAAAATATATTAGCTTGTGTCAAGCAGAGAGGTTTGTAATAAGTGTCAACACCAGACACCTCCACTATGGGAAAGGGAATCCTAAAAGATAAATATCAAAAAATTGTAGGCAAATTTTCCAAGCTGCTTCATCTTTTACTTCTCTAATGGAAGCTGGATGACCTGATCCTTCACAGTGCTTTTGCCACACTTAAACCTTGCAGCTGCTACAGATAATCTACCCTTTAATTTTGTATTGAACAATATTAAACTAAACAAGTCATCTTGCTCTTGCAGAGAGCTGGGTCAAAGTGGTTCCTCTGCTAAATGTAGACTGGGTAATTTGGCATAGGGATTTAATTGAGGTTTCAACAGCAATAGCAAGTACACATTACTATCTTGCAGCAAGCTCTTAGCACAATTCCAATACTACCAGAGGAACAAAGAAGGTTTTTGTAACAGTCAAATGATTTATTAACTATTTTTAATATTCTGCTTTCCTCTTTGATTTCCTGGTGTGCTGCATTCTTCATATCCAAGCAATTTTTAGGTAAACACTCCAAATGAACGATTGAGTTCATCCATGATAAAAAGAAAATTGCACATTCCATATCCTTAAGAGATGCTTTACACAAAAGTATCTCTAGCCAGCATATATATGGAAGGTACAGGAACGAGATGGTATGAGGATTGGTATTACACATTGATCTTAGTAGTGGGCTCTAAAGTAGAGAGGAGGTCAAGAGAAGTTTTAGGAGAGGTATAGGCAGTGGCAGTTGAACCAGGAGACATAGATCATGATTTTTCTGAAATTCTCAGTCCTGCCATTCCCCATCTGCTCCCATAACACACAGGGAACCTGTTCACTGCAGATTCACAGTGAGACTTTTTACTACATTGTCCTCCTCTTATGCCTTCTCTTTACTGATCTGCAGAGCAGCTCTTTAGTGAACCTGTGCCCTGCAGCTTATTAAATCTCTTATTTAGAAAGTACAGCCCCTCAGGTAATATCACAGATGTTTAAACATACGTAAGGGTGGTAAAGGATACTAGAATTTGAGGATTGCTGTGGGCACTCAATGGAAGCAAATAATCAGTGCACTCAACTATATTTTGCCAGTGCAGGTGATGTATCACAGCAAAACACTGAACCATATGGATCCTGGGATCTTCAATCAGATATTGTCCATTTAAAAATGGAGCTGTGCAACAGTGGCCCTATCTCTTGCACTCATTTTTCTTGGAGCAGCAGTCTGACATTTCAAAAGATGAGAAGTACCTTTCAGCTTGAATAAACTCAGAAACATATCTGTAAACACATTTGGCCTCATCTTTAGAAATGTCAGTTTTCTGGAATGAACAGCATGGGTACAATATTTGTGTCGGTGTTTGGACAGCCACTTGTAAGAGAGCAAGCATGTTACAACATTTTATATGCTTTAACTGCTCTTTTTTGCAAGTATAATAGCTATAGGAAGAAATACCCATTACACCCAACGCCAATAAAACAGTTGGGAAAAATAAGTAAATGATAGATTCAGTAGTGGGAAGTAAAACTTTCATCTCCTCTGCCTCATAGTAATCAGATCTCTGGCTTGCTGGTTCCCATGGAGGAATCCTTCCTGACACTAGGGGACAATCACTGTGTTCATTCATTATTGTTATTCATTGTTGGGTTCCAGTATTGTCATCTGAAATCAAGTTTTTGCTGTGTTGAGCTAGTGCTATATGGATCGAAAATGGCAGTTCCTGCCCTGAAAAGCTTGCAGTCCAGACAGTCAAAATAAACCTGAAGTGAACGACAACCTATAAATAATAATAGTGCCACTGCTTGATTATTGTGTTTACAGTAGCAGTTTTCAGCCTATGGTCTGTGAGCCCCAGAGGGTCGTGGTCTATAAGGGATCCAAGAAAAGTAATTAAGTGAGAAAAACCCACAAGCCTTAACTTTACCTTACCTTTCCTTGGGAAAGTGTTTAGAACTATATTAAAAAAGCCTGACAGTCAATGTATATGGGTTGCCACAATCAAGCCTGTGATTCATAATACCTGGAGACACATCAGCTGACATGTCTGGTTACTGCCTCACAGGTTCACACCAGTCTTGTCCCAGCCTCTTTCCACTCCAAGGCTGTGACCAGGAGTAGAGAAGAGCCAGAAAAGTGCAGAACCTCCAGGTTTCCCACACAAGATCCCTTGCTCAGAGAAGCCTTGCAGGTGTTTTAGAGCAACACAATCCCACTACAGCCCCTCAATCTGCCACTAATGCCCTCACCTTCCTTCTCCTTGTTACATAGGAATCACATCTAGAAAGACGAAACTCTTTGTGTCTTGAGTCCTCAAACAGAAAAGACTTAAGTCGTTAAGCCTTTTTTTTTTTTCCCTTCTCTTTTTTAGCACTTGCTTTCTTCCTTCCTATGACAGAGGTATGGGACAGGGAAATAAATACTTGTCAGCAAGTAGCAGTTTAGTCAACAGGAGCTACCAAGTTAACCTGCTGGAAAGATACTCAGCTGCAGAAGAACCTCTCTGTCTTGAGATTCTTGGAGACTGTGAACTTTGACAACACGTCTGCCAGTGTTACCAGAGAGACATTCTGCACTACTGTGTATGAGTGAGCCACCCACAAACAGAGGAGAAACATTTGGCTCCTGAATTCAGGATGTTGATTAAAGCCAGGGACTCTCACTGGTGGTGGATTAGTGCTCCAGGCTGCGCATGGTACTACATGGTATTTTTCATAAAGCACTTAATTCTCTTGCAGTCTTTCAGAGAATAAAATTTTCACTGATCCAATAAAATATACTAAAATTGCTTATAATGGCACTGTTTAGGATTAGGTAGGAAGTCATTATGTAATAGTTTTCAGAGCTAATGGCTACTATTGAGCATGCATATTGTAAACTATAATGAAATGGGAAAAAATTACTTTCATATGTATTTTCACTCTGAATTTTGTAATAACAATATATCAACCTTTCTAATATTCTTTTCTTATGACTGAGTGAGCCTATTTGGTTTGTCATTGTACACATGTAAATCTTACCGTATCATTTGGCAACTGTGACGTTCAAACTGAAATACTCTTGTTTTTGATCCTGCTGCATTCTTCCTTAGCCTTGTGCTAAGGCTGAGGAGCAATAAAGATGACACATGAGAAATCTGCATCCATTCTGAGAACATTCTTACGTCCTCAAAACACCTGCTTTGCTTTATGGCCAGAGGTATTGGACTATTCTGCAAATAAGTCCCAATGCAAGATTGAATTTTGATCCATTTTTTTTCTAAAATTTCTGATCATCCCCAGAACTCCACAATTTGCTTTGGTCACTGCATCTGTCTCCCTCTCTCCTTTGTTGCTTTTGTTTTTATTGTGCATGTATATATTTATGTACACTCATATATTATTTTTCCTGCAGAACAGATAAGAACAGAGAGCTGGTAAGGTTTTTGTTGGTACAAATTAAAACTTGGCCTTGTTAAAATATATTTAGATGTAAGGAAGATTAGATATTAAAATGGATAAAATAATCAATTTGTGGCATAGGTTAATGGAATCATAGAATAGTTTGGATCGGAAGGGATCTTACAGATCATCTGATTACAGTTAATCCATAGCAGGGCACCTTCCACTAGACCAAGTTGCTCCAAGCCCCATCCAGTCTGGCCTTGAACATTTCCATGCATGGGGCATCCACAGGTTCTTTGGGTAACCTGTGCAAGTGCTCAGTACTATATTTGATATCAGATTAAAGCCCTGTGCATATCTATCTGTAAACTGGAGACAGCTCATGGATAAACCATGTTCTTTTCTAACTTTTCTAACTGGGCACTATTTGTTCTGGAATGCAATGAAGTCTTAATCAAATGCTTCTCATATTTATGCTTCCATTTCACTGAAATGAATTTATCCTAATGAGAAAGGCAAACAATGTACAGGATTACAGGATTTCTTAAGGAAGGACTTAAAATACATCCTCTAGTATTGAGTAAGACAGCAATAGCTCATGAAATATGCATGAAAAGCAGAAGTATTCAGGAAAGTTTATTAAATGAAACAAACTAAAATGTTGCAAAACATTTTTTAAATATTCAAAACAAAAATGCTTTCAGACTAACCTACATATATAGCTCCAGCCCAGGAGTCTTAAAGTTGAGTTCTCTCACAACCAAAAATATTAATGTTAATATGCTTTGACAATCTGAGATATTATCAAACAGCTGGTGATTGCCAACATGATCTCAATATATGAGAAAGAAGATGTAGAGAATAACAGATAGGTTAGCCAGATAATACTGACTAAAATAAAAAACAGTTAATTCAGGACTATGTCAGCAAAGCACCTGAACCTAAAAACATAAGGAATGCCAGTCAGCATTCCTAGAAGGCATATCTTGTTATTTTGGCAGAAGTATGTGCCTTGTTAAAATATATTTATGTGCCTTGTTGACAATGGCAGCTTTCTTAATGTAGGGTATAGAATTCTTCAAGACATTTAACGTAGTAGCACATCAAATTTTGATTCTAAAATGCTTATAACAGCAATGTAAAATGGGACATCTTAGGTGGATTACTGGACCACTGACAGATCACAGAATGTAGTTGCTACTGAGGGCTATCAACTTTCTTGCTTCTGTTGGTAACTTAATGAGTAATTTGTATTCCAAAAAACTTCAGCATGAACTAAAGAAGCCTCTTGTTCATGTGCACTGAAAAATTAACTTTGTAGGCCACAAAGGTGGGCCTTGGGTTTCATTTCAGTGAAGTGAATGCATTTTTACAGCTTTTACCAACTTCTAACATAACACAATTTTTTTAGCCTTTAGATGCATTTCATTTTTAATCTTAGATTGGCTTATTGGGCAGTGGAACTTTTGATCCTTTAAACCAAAGTGAAATGGAAGACAGACTTGGAACGCACTACCCCAGATGAGATTTGGCAAGAAATCAATATTTTGCAGTTTAAATATGTATTAATCCATGGCAGAACTAAACCATTTTAACTTTTTATACAGACTGTATTTTACCCTTGTGAAAGTGTATTAAAAGTGTATAAAAACTGTATACTATGGAGTTATTTTACTGAATATTATTTATGATACAGTTGTCTCACTGGGGAAAAGCAATAGCTAGTGATATCTGCCCAGGGAAAAATTATTGGGTGGTGGTTTCAAAAGAGCTTGAAGGATTCAGTCAATTCTCAGTGAATTGGGAGTAATGACAGGAGTTATGGCTCTAAATCATGTAAGCAGTTTTGAAAATCCAGCTCCTCCTTCCCCCTTTATCTTTAATTGAGTTCATTTGTTTTTCATTTGCTTATTGTGACATTCTCAGGCAATTTGAAGCTGCTTCAGGAATAATAAGAGCCCAAATATATACACCCTGTCTTGAGCTGTTAGAGGTGCTGCTAGTGGAGGAGAGTTGGGCTGATGACTTCCTCTCTAATTTACTCCCTTGTTGAACTCACAAAAAAGCGCAGCACTTTCATATTAGGGGCCACCAGGTGCAGAAGCAGAGGTAATAGAGGTTAGAGAGCAGCTGGAGCAGAGACAGCAGCTCTACCAGTGAAGAAAATCCCCTCTGGAGCTTCTGGCAGTGCCCAGCGTGGCTCTGCACCTTCCATCCAGAGCCTAAAACAAGGATGAAGCATTATGTGTATCAATATGCATAAATCTGAAAATGTCTAAAATTATTTTAAAAATTACATGAAATATTAAGTAATATTCAGTGTTAAGCCTAAATTACAATTCGTGGTTACCAGAAAAAAATGTGTGCCTTCCAATTCATGTGTACAATGAACAAATGTACTCTTTTGTTCTACTTGACTTAGGTTCAGTCTCAGTGTAGGAAAACAAAGTTCTGAATCACTGATCCCATCTTCTCCTTTATGTGACATGGGCTTTCTAGGAAGCATTCTCCTGTTCCTGTTTCTGTGCTGGGGCATTCCTTCCAGGCACAATCTTGTTGTGGGTGTTACACAGTGTGCACACACCTGGGCTGATTTGCTCAGGAGGGACCTCTGTGATGTGCTATGTACAAATACTTAAAATAGGCAAGCTCATCAACTCCTCTGCAGAGGTGAATGTGTCTGTATCAAATTATCAACACTGCTTTGTGTCTGGACTAAAACATCAATCCTGTGGCTTCATTAGTTGTTACTTGCTCCAGGACAGCCTGCTATACAATTATAGTCTCTGCTAAGCCTTATTAGGTCTCTTGTCCTGAAATCTTGGGATTCAAACTAGATATATTTGGCAGCATATTTAGAAGCAGCTACTCTCATCTGAGTGCCATCAACACATATAACTCCACTGAAATTTCAGAAAAGTAAGTAGTATAGAAATGATCTTAACATTTTCTATTCAGAATACCTGCCAAAGGTAGAGCAAATAGGTGGGGGTTTGCATGAATCACATAAGGTGGTATTTTACATTTTAAGATACAGCATGTGAAATCTTGATCACAGTGTAGTGACTGGCAAAACTCCCACCCATTTTGATGAGGTTAGGATTTCAGTCCATATGGGTACCAGCATTTAAAGTTGGTAATATTTATAACATCCATGGGAAACTATATGAGCTGACTGTTCATCCTGGAAGGTATTGCTGGGAAGGTTTGTTGTACTGAATATTTCTGCTATAAAGGGGAAGGGACATGAACCACCCTTTTGCTAAATGGAGAAGAGCCTTTGTGTGACTGTCACTCCTCATGTGAAAGTACTTGCACATGCATGCAAGTCTCTAAAATGTGCCAGGCAGAGCCCAAAATCCTCCAGTATGTGCTGCCTTCTGGAAAGATGGGGGTCAGATTTATCCCTTCCTGAGACAGGCACGTGTACACAGAGCAACAGATGGAGCCAATGTCCCTTTTAATCTTGGGTGAAGGGACACTTGACTGAGTGTAGAAGAGTTTTTAGGGATGCTTCCCTTGGGATCAGTTGGCAGTGGCTCATACCAGTGTCACCGCAGGACGAAAATAATTCAGGGGCAGGACAACATGTGGGTCTTGGCAGTGCTCTCAGAAGCATCTCCACAGTGCAGCTCAGGGCTGGAGAAAGTTAAGTTTTATCTTAACTGATGCCCTAAGTTTTAGCTATTATATTTTTTTGGCTCTGTGCTGTTTTGGTGAGTAGTTTTAGGTTTCATATTAAGTGCTACTAAGCTCTCTTCACAGAGTAGACAGACAAAACAATTCCTTCTGTAGCTTAATACCTAGGACAACTTTCAGGCCCAAGAACAAAACCAACGGTGAAGTGAGAGGGAAAAACAAGGAGGATGGAGCATCATAACCTGGAGCTATGGTTGGAAAATGGACTCTAATATGCTGATGGACCAGAACTTGTGAAAGTGTGAGACCTCGTGATCAGGTGTCTGTTTTGTGACCATTTTGGGGTGCATCTTGGGTGTGGTACCTACAAAGGCATTGCAATCTACTGGTTTCTTGCCCACCTCTTTCTCTTACATTTATAGGGAAATATGTAGCAAATGTCACTTTCAGGACCCTTCCCCAGACAAAGAGCATAGCCAGCTCTTGTGCTGCCCAAGTGTACTCACTGAGGCCTTTTAATAAATCCCTATTTAATCTTTTTGCTCTGTCTAGTCTCTGTTCCAGGTCAGCCTCCAGAAGACATCATAACAGCCCAGTAGGACAGCATGAATTGTAGACATGAGAGTGATTCCATGCAACTGTTTCTCAGTATGTTGTAGCTAAAGATACTGTCTGTACCACTGGACAGTATGAATAGAGCTTTCTTTGCCTATGTGGAAATATATGATATTTCACCATGTTTCATTTATGTGGTAGGTTAAATTTATTTGTTGGTTATAAATATTTATAAAAGTGACAGTCATCTATGTAAATTTAATTTTGCTTTACATTTAAGAAAGATATACATATAATATATGAAATGTATATTTATTTTTAATAATTTGTAATTATTACTACATTTCTTATTTATTATACTTATATATTGCAATGAAGCACAATACCACACAGAAATACCAAGTGATCATCCTTTCTCAGTACAGGCTCTTTACTACCTGCACCTGAGGCTGATGACTTTAGCTCTTTCCAGTCTCTGAAAGTTGATGCATGGCTGTCCCTAGCAAATGCTGTTGTTTTTTCACTTGAAAGCACACTGAAAACAATCAAGTGCAACAGAGAGTGTACTGAAAATTAAAAAAAAATTATAGTCCTATTTTCTTACCAGTTAGTGGGCTGATGTCTAAATGCTTTATATAAATGAGCTATATCTAAGACAACTTGCAGGCCCACATATAATTATAATACCTTGAAAGGTAACTGTTGGTGACTTTTCTTAATACTTGCATATTCTATTACAGCAAAACAGCAGCTGTCTGAAATTTCCTGGTGATTAATGACAATCCTTCCTCCCCTCCCCCCTATCTTATACTTATTTAAGCAGCAATGACTGACAGGGAAGCCTTTCCCAGCAGTTAATTACCAGATAAGCTAAGTATTGGCACATTTAGCTGAAAAGAAACAGCCTTTCCATCCGTCATTATTGCTTAAATATAGCCCAAATTGATGCATTTTCAATTCTTAAGTAAAATCTGAAGGAAATATTAATTTAAAATGTGCATATAATAAGATGTTTATGTATAGAGAATATATTTATTTGAAACTATCCCTCTATGAAATCAGTTGAAGGATCACTGCCAATGTGGGGAGGTAGAAGAGTGAAAAGAAAACCCATGTTTTGATCCATCACGGAGTTTTCCCAGAAGCTTTTTTTGTTTGGTGGAGTCTGGGAATGATTCCTGCTTTGTACAGGATGAAATGTGATAATCCAATGTTTAGCATTAAGTAACCCTGAAACAGATATTAAGTATTAAAAACAGGCAATGACATGAGCTGTGGATAGTTTCTTTGAATGAATTTAAGAAAGTGTTTTTCCCAGCAGCCCACTCATGGTATTTTGCTGCCATAGTGGTCAACCAGTGACACATATTTCAATTGCTTCAGTTCAGGGCCAGCTTGATCCATTGCCATTTATATTAAGGCTGATCTAAGACAGTTAGGCACTGGCTAGGCCAATGCTTCCTCTGTTTTTTTCTAAGGAAGTGCTAACTTGTAGTGATGGCACACAAAATAATAGTAATTTTAACTGTTACAGCAACATGTGTCAGGGTTATCTTATTATTCAGAGCATACTTGAGTTTTAAATGCTTCAAAGCCAGGATCCTTGCTATGAGAAAGGAAGCCAGTTCATCAAATAATTCACTGTGACTTTCAGGCCATCAGGATCTTCAGCGTATACTATCTTATATGCTCATTTCTGTCTCAGGCTGAATACAGAAAGCTGAGGCACTAATTTGAACATTTTCCTCATGTTATATTAACTGTAGGATCAAATCCAGATTACTCACTGTTCTCTATGCTCCTGTTGTTCTACTGTTTATCTTTAATGGGATGGGAATTAAAGGTTTCAGTCAGAACTAGGTCAAGAAAAAAAATCTTGTGTTTCTATTTGCTATTAATTGCCCCCCCTCTTTTGACAGTTTTGCCAGGTGTTAATTCTTCATAAACTGAGATTTGAACAGCTGCATTAGAGGTACTTTACTCTAGGCCTCTTACAGTACTTTTAAATATTTTATGCAGCTTCAGCAATAAACCTAGGCAGAATCTGCTAAACTTCCTGGCTTCCCCTTAAATCAATGACTGATTTTTTTTTCAGAATGAAAACAACAGTACCTACAAAGGCATTGCAATATACTGGTTTCTTGCCCACCTCTTTCTCTTACATTTATAGGGAAATATCTAGCAAATGTATTTTCAGGACCCTTCCACAGAAACAAAACATAGCCAGAGCCATTTGTATCATACAGTGAATGCCCAGCTGTGTGGCTGGATGATAAATATCAATGACATTAGGGACTCTGTGACTGGCTATGTAAGCAAATGGTACCATTATGACATCTAAAGAAACTAATGATAGGTGGCATGGCCTCTGCTAGGCCTCGATCATGAATATGTACAGGCAGTTGCTAGCAGATTTTTAACATTAGAAATATTTTTGCTTTTAAAAATAAGAGATCAGTGTTAATGAAGAGCACTCTGCTTGTAATAAAAAACTCCACAAGACTGAATCAAGCCTTCTTATTGCCTAGAGAGATTTGTCTGTCTGAGAGAGCACCTTGGCTGTAACAGAGCTGACAAGATGAGCAAGTTCTGCCTGTCCTTTGATCTTCAACCCAGTGGAGACCCAGGTCTCACAGTCTCAACCACAGGAATGGCAAGCGGGCCCTCTGAATTACTGCTGTGCTGACCTCCCCAAATCACCTTGAACAGGCTAATCATACAAGAGCTGTTACACCAGCTTGCAAAGCTAACATTCACTCATGAGAATGATGGTACACTTACACCCTGAAGAATAAGCAGATCAATTCAAGAAAATTGGCTAAAAGCATCCTATATGTTTTTTGGTTATCTCTAGACCAGCAAAGTTAGGCTGAATCACTTTCTTACAACCAAAATACCCCTTGTGTCCCTGAACAACCTCAAGCAACTCAGAAAAGGACTAGTACTCTGTTCTTTTTATTGATAAAGCCTTTTTAATGCCAACAGTAGAGGTCATTTAACTTGTGTATCAGAGTGTTGTTTATAGACCATTTTGTGCCAGATATCCTTGTTGCAGTTTCTTAAAATTTACATACCATCTCTGCTTTGTAAGTATGTACTTTTGAGGAGATCATCTTGAAGGAGTCAAAGATTTTTGAAGGAGCATCTCACTATATTGGGGCAACTCACCTCAGTGCAAATTGCATTTCAGTTGTTACCTGGGATCAACGTGAAGTTGAACATTTTCATGAAGAAAACTCAGTTGAATTGCTTATTTTAAATATACAGGTTATGATCTCCAGTATATAGCATTGACTGCTACTTCCAAACTGGCTGATAGATGTAGGAGAAGGATTACATGGATAATGGCTAGTAACGAAAATATTTTCTCCAGGCTCTTGAAAAAGCTGCATGATAGATTGATAGATGTCTAGCTAGACACCAGTGCAGGCTGCCTTGTATAGGAAATATCCAATATATAATAGCCCATTTTCTCTTGAATATCCTGTTTCTATGAGAAGATAGAAATTCCAACTTGTATTTTAGGACAAAGGAAGCACCAGAATTATTCCTAAAAGCTGGCTGTCAATAGACTTTTGATGCAAATGAGTATATATAGTTTGTCTATTCTTATCTCACAAGAATTGTTGAAGCAGATTTCAACTCTGTAAATGAAATTGGTATATTTGCATATCCTTTTGCTGTATTATTAAAAGGCTGCACATAATATTATGCATATTATCAGTGTGTGAAGACTCAGGGTCCTGACCAGCTTTCCTCACTGTGAAAAAATAAAACAACAAAAGCTTGATGTCACCAAGCCTTCTGACTAACAGCTTTTAAATCAGTAATAAAGAACCTACAAGTAAAAATGTCTAATAACCTCTGGAAATTTTATGGCTGTGCCCTGCAATAAATGAATGCTGGGTTAAAATTTACAATGATCCTACTTTGTAGCATTTCTGAGCATTGAAATTCTGATTTAAAACAATGGATTTCATAACAAACAAGTATGGAGGATAATACTGTTTTTATTAATTGCATTTATTTTCAGAGCTCCTTTCAAAGTGAAGTGATCAGTTAAAGTAAACACAAAAATGAATAAACATTCTGAAACAGGTACCACTGAATTTCTATCCATTCCTGAACTGCTGTCTACTGCTGCTGATCAAAATCTTTAAATTTAATTAGCATGCAACAAATCATCTGAAGTTGGAAGATGAAAATGGTATATATACAGCTAGCTAGTAGTCCTCCAATCACTGCTGCCTGGCCACTGGCCTAGGCTGTCCTAAACTGGGCTGTGTTTGCTAAGCCAGAGCAGCATCCTCAGCCTTCCTCTGGACAAGGAGCTCTATCCACTGTTCACTGACCTGGAAGAGATAAACAAGAGAAATTCCAAGGGAGATCAGGTCATCATCCAGACTTGGAGCCAAGCCCCTTTCAAGATATTTGAACCAGGTTTTCCATGATCAGCTGAAATGCTGGAACTGGGGAATTACCACCTATAAAAGATGAGCAGTGATCGGTGACTGCTCTAATGTCTCATTTCCTATGCTTCTCTCATAATGGCTTGATAGGAAATGAAACTTTCCAGGGCAAACGTTTTCCACTAACATCAGTGTGGCAAGCACATTTTAAAATTTGGTTGTAATCTCAGAAATCTCAGCTCCTTGTCTTCTGAGATATGTTGGTACAACAGCCCTACTGAAGTGCAATTCATTCAGTGGCATTTGAGACAAATGAACAAACCACTTCCTTGTCACTTATTTCATATATTTTGAACTCTTGAGTACCATGCACACAGACCAGGTTAAGCAACAGGAAGAGAGATTTATAGCACAAATATCACAGTTATATAGGCATTGACTCTGATGTTCCCTGCTCCTGGTCTTCTCTCTTGGCTGTGGTCTTTGCAGTACGTCAGAGAAAGGGCTGCCCTCCTTTAAAGGGATCTTGATAAGGACATCAGATGACATAATTCTTTAGAAGCTTGAAGGATCAAGCCTTTTGACTTACAGAGTGTTCCTGGGGTATTAGGATCAATGTGTACACTTCTTTAAAGATGAGGCCTTTGGGTACAAACAGTTCTCTGTGCTCTAAATCACTGTGGAGGAATTTCTCATTACATATGGTGTATTAACTTTCCAAGATGTATGCAGCTGCAAATGAAAGAGGAAGCTTTTGCAACTGGGCACCCTGTTATATCAAATTGACATGGCTTGTTAAAATATTAATGTCAAAAAAAAATTCTTTCCATTAAAACAGAACCAAGTCAATTTACATTTTGAGGGGTCAGATTTCAACAGAAATTAATTGTGCTTAGACTAGATTAAATTTTCATTAGTAATCACATAATTGATATTCATTGCTTATTACAGTTAAGCAATTTCAGGCTACCTGTGCAAATACTAAATGTAGTAAGCTCTTGTAAAAGCTAAATTGATCACAGATATGTAAGGTCTTCTCAATAACATGGAAGATATTTGCTCTGTTATAGTTCATACTCAGTCAAACTACATCCAAAACCTGATCATGATGGAAGGCAATTTTGACAGCCTGTGTTAGTATGCTTGAAAGGTCTGTGCTGTATGAACTGAGTTAGAACAGAGGTCAGAAATCACCTTAGTAATGGAACTAATTCTCATTAAAACAGATTTTATCTAGGATAACAATATTTATGGAGATATTCAGGGAAAAAAATGTTGGAACTAAACCATGATTGCAGCTATAGGAGCTGAATACAGAAGTGACTGTAAACTGGTTTATTTAATTTTATGCTGTATTCTATAAAGATCTACCATCCACTGCTGTTTTTCAGGCTTGGTTAGAGATAAATCTGACTTGGTCCCTTTTTAGTCTGTCTTTTTCTGGCATTACACATGGTATTAACTGCTCTTTTTCACATTTCCATACATTTATCATTCAATAAAAACAAGATGAACGGGCTTCCCAAATCTCCAGTTCTTGTTAACTACAGCTGTGCTGAATCCTCTATCAAATAACATTATGTCCTGGATTCTTGGCACTAACTTCCTTACAGGCTTTGACCAATCTATATAGAAAAGTGATGCTAAAACAAGCCTAGAAAACACCGCCTGTGAGCAAAGAAAAAAACCCAGAGGCTGTGGAATACATGAAAGCAAGCTGAGAAACATGAGAGGGAACTGAAAGGAGGGAGAAATCATGGAATCATAGAATAGTTTGGGTTGGAAATGACCTCTAAAGTCCAACACCCCCCCTGCAATGAACAGGGACAATCCCTTCAGCATATTGAATGGAATGAAAAAAGAATGAAGTGTATGTATGTAATAGGATTCATATATATTATTTTGCATCAACATCACATGTGGAGTGGATACTGAGCTCATAGCAACAGAAAAGCTTGACACTAAAAGGTACTTCCTGCACCAAAGCCCATGTAAGCATAACTGTTCCTGACTCTCCAAAATGTCTGCCTGAAGGATAAATGAGCACATCTATTCTGGTCAGCAGAACTCATTGAATATTTATATGTAAGTTTTCATTTAAGGGAAATATTTCAAAGACATTTACCAGAACTGAAGAATATGGATCTTTGAAAATAGAAGTCAAGAATATACATATTCTGCAGCTAAAACTATAAATAGATACAAATTAAAGAATAATATATTTTTGAAACAGTATATTCTAATGCACAGCATTGTTGTGTAAGTGGAATCCTTTCTTCCACTTGTCTCTGATACATTTTGCAGGGTTGGTATCTCTATTTCCCTGCCAGCTACACATTTGCAAAGCTTTCAGAGCACTTAGTCCCTGCAGCGAGATCTGCACACCCAGCAGATAAAAAACAGGAGAAAGGATGGTCTCGTGGTTACTGTTATCACAGGAGACATGGATTTGCTTCTGTGCAACCTTAGAGAAATCACACTCAGCACGCCTGTATTTGGTGACTCAACGTCCTGCAGAAATCCAGAGCTACTGCTGAGCCTGCTGGCTCTGAAAGGCAGTGTTTGAGTCCTGCCTCTTGCACCTGAGCCTGTGCTGCTCCACAGTACCATCAGATCGAGCAGTACCTCTGCATCTGTCTGCTGCTCAAGAGCTGTCTTTTTGTCCTTGTGCCTTACCTCTCCAAACACAAACTGGGAGCAGCAGTACTTCAGAGTGGCCTACCATGGATGTATGCATGCATGCCAGGAGCAATAAAATGCTATAGCATGCAAACATCTCAGAGAAATAAAATTGTCTTCTAAAACAAATGAACAGACAATAGACTCACAGTAGCAGCAACTTCTTTGCTTAATTTGTTAAAGATCTGAGAAACAGGCTTAGGAAGGCACAACTAGACAGTTCTCTTCCTGTATTGGTAAAAATATAACATTTACTAGCCAAATGTTGCTTATAAAACTTGTATCTGTAGCATATTTAATTAAGAACGTGTATAGAGGTTTCACAAAATGTCCTACTGAGCACATATACTATTATGAAACTTCTGTTGGAGTTCTGAGTATTTAAGAAAAATGACACATCAGGCAAGACGCACTCCACGCAGTGAAAAAAACCAAACCACTAGACAATACTTGCAGTAACATACTAAAGGAGTAAATCCTACAGGAAAGAAACTCAAAAAAACTCGAAACTGAATTCTCAATGAGATATCTGCGTAGAAATTTTGAACAGAAGTAGAAAATAGACCCTCTTACAACCTGTTCCTATTTTACCAGACCAAATGAGAATAGTGTTTTGTTTTCATCTGAGCTGAAGGAAAGTGTCTAAGACTGATGTTCATGAGGCTTTATATGTCAAATTTGTGAAGGCTGGCTTGTAGTTTGAGCTCTTTTGGTAACAACAACTATGTAAACTTTGAATGGAGCCTCAGGAGGATGTAAATCTGGGCAGAAGATAAGGTTCAAATGCAATTTGGTACTGATTTTTTTGACTGCACTTAAGGTCAGACCTGAGGCAGAACACCTGAAAAGCTGACCACAAAAAGTTCTGAGGGCCTCCTCATGTAAAACTAATTTACTGCATAATCAGAATGATAAGAGATCAGAGGGAACTCCAAAACCAGGTAAATTGAGAGAACATATGGTAATGGCCTCCAGGGAATGAGCTGAAGGACTGGCTGGGACAGAGCACCTTCACAGGTATCTCACGGGCCAGGCAGCTGTAAGGACCATGCACAGTTTCTTATTTATGAACAGAAGCAAGATCTGTACCCGTAAATCATGGTCTGAGATGTGTAACTCTAAAGTACATTTTAAGAAGCACAATTAAGAAAAACTACCCAGAAGCAGAGAACTCAGTGCTATGAAATTTAACACAAAGCTCTATTATGATTTAAGAGTCTCTGACACTGCAGCCTTAACAATCCCTAAATTGCATGCCACCATACAAAAGCCTGCTCCTATCCCCCTATATACACATTTCTGTTGAATATAAAGCTTATTTAACTGTTTTGTGCCAAGCAGGCCTTTTAAACCCAACCAAGTAACACGACCCTGCACAGGACCAGTGCAATGGGGAAACCTCATCTTCTACATTTTATTTTGATTTCCTGTTTCCACATTATGTTCTTGTCACAGCTGACCTTCTATTCTATCAATTAACCTTATGAAGTGTTGACAGACTAGAACATTTATGGTTAGAAAACTTCTAAAAATTATAAATACAACACAATTATTTTCTTAATTTTTTTTCCCTATAGGAAATGTGTTTCTCATCAGATTATCCAGGATAATGTTGTGATGCTTGGACAATGCCAATGACAACTCAGTGAACACACGAATCCTTGAAACCAGTTATTTGTGTAAGAATGTCTTTCAGCACAAGTTTAAAAGTCTACATGAAGAGGATTTGTCAGCAAGCAACCTTTACAGGAGAATAACTAGGAAGCAAGATAACATTAAAGGGGAGAATAGCTGATGTGTCAGGAGGGCTGTTATGGATCACAGTAAAACTTCTACACTCTATAATTAAAATAAAGACAAAATCTTTTCTTCAATCTTTGCTATGCAGTGGACCAAAGAGCTGCACACTGACACAAATAATCATTATTAAATGTTAAAACCTAACAAAAATTAAATATATTGTAATGGTGATTAAAAATTAAGTGGAAAAATTTCTGATATGTATAGCCTAAACAGATTATGGATATTTCAGTTAATTTTCCTCTTTTCTTCTTTCATGATTAGTCTGACTTCATTTGCACATATGGAGCACATGAAATAGAAGTATTGCAGCAAGACCCTTATTTTTCAGACTGCTGTACCTGCCTCAGAATACAGAAACAACCATGAGTTGTTTCTTGAAATGGAAAGAAAATCAAAATCACAAAGCATAGATCACTGCTATATACTACAAGGTTTTTATATACAGTGAAAATATGTATTCATCCCTGAGCCTTGCCTGATCACTTACCGATTTCAGAGTCTGGCAATTAGAGGTGTTCAGGGACTCAGTGGTTTGAGGAGAACCAGTTAGGAGATAAGGTGATATGAGTTTTTAAGATCAATGTAACATAGTATATTTAAATTAGATAAACTTTCTGTGATTATCAGGGCAGTTTCCTCATGGTTTCTCTTCTATCTTCCTGTGAGCCTTGTCCCTTGATTGTTAACTCTGAAAACTATGACTCCTTAGCAATTATCTTCAGTGAATATCTTCAGGGATTGAGGCAGAATTTTTTAACTGTTAAAACCTAACAAAAATTGAAGATATTGCAATGGTGATTAAAAATTAAGTGGAAAAATTCCTGATATGTATAGCCTAAACAGATTATTTGAGTGCACTAGATCACATCCTAGGATGTCTAAAGATACACAAACAATACAGTACAAGCAGAAGTCGAGACCTATGTATAGAGTCAAGCCATATTTACAAGATAAAAGACTAACACTGAAGCTCTGTACAAAAGCTGTCTGATCCTGGTAGATAACCATCACAGTGTGATGCTGAGACCAAATGGATTAGTATTTCAATATAAAGACAGGGAAATACTGATTAGGAGGGAATATTATTTTTTTCTTTGACACTGGTGAGGCCTGTAATGGAAAAGTACAATTAAAAAGGCTTTTGCTTGATTATGGAGAGTTGCAAGAGTGCTTAGAAGGATTATTCTGTTCAGTTTACTGATGAAAAGATGACGGGGAAAGGAGATGACTGCATATAAGGACCAATGTGGAGAGCACAATTCTGCTATGGTATCTTCAGTCTGCAAACAAAGCTTTAACAAAGGCTCAGTGGTTAGATATGAATGCCTGATACTTTCAGGCTAAAAATAGGATTCACAGTTTTAACAGCAGGAGATCTTGCAACAATTTAATCAAAGTTGTGAAGAATTCTATCAATGTTAATTTGAAAATCAAAAGTAGATATTTTTCTTAGAACTCCAGTTCAAAGAAGAGTAAGTTCATAGATGTTTAACATGCTAGATAATAATAGCACAGAGGTTTCCCTTGGCCTGATAATTTCTGACCTCATTAGAGGGCACATTAGTTCTTGGGCATCTGTGGGGAGGTGCAGTTTGCATCTGTTTGGTCACAGTGCTTACATTGCTTTGATGCACTTGCACAAACTGGGATTAGTTTTTATTTACCACTCAAAAAAGCAAGTCCTGCTGAATCAGGTGCACAGCACTTTACCTTCCCATCATCAGACTTGCTTCTGCATTTCAGAGCACTGAAAGAGGCTGGTGAGGTAAGGATGAGGGACATCTTCCACCAGCCATGACATCTGTAAAATGTTGATTCATCTAGCTGCAGTCTTTGCAGAAAATGTTCTTCAGCTTATTTGCAACAGCTCTGATACATGTAACAGCTTTGTTGTCTCAGGCTGGCCTACAGGATGTTCAGCTGGGTAGAAAATATCCATATTCTCTTTGAGTAATCTATGGATATTTCAGTTAATTTTCCTCTTTTCTTCTTTCATGACTAGTCTGACTTCATTTGCACATATGGAGCACATGAAATAGAAGTATTGCAGCAAGACCCTTATTTTTCAGACTGCCGTACCTGCCTCAGAATACAGAAAAATCCTAATGAATTTTATGTTACAAAAAGATGCTCTTAAATCAAAATTAATAGTTTCAGATAACAAGCTTAATAAAATCTCCCTCTTGCCTTGGCTCCCACGATTTGAACTGAGGTCATTCTAAAGAAAATAACAGAAATTCTGGGACTAAAAAAGAGCAGAGTGTGAAGCGTTTTTAATATCACAGCAGATGTAATTACTTTCTGTTTCTTTTTATTATTAAATGTTGAGGTAACTAGGAGGGAAAATCAATACAGTACAATATCTTCTAAACAGTGCACATCTTCAAAACAATGCTTATGCGTATACCTATAATTAAGGATTCACAGTCCATGTTTTATTGTGCTGGATATATGTGAAAAGGAAGATAAAGATCTGGTAGAGGGAGATGTATCTTACTGAAAATGGCCCTACTGCTATATGCCTTACATTGTTGAATTGATTGCCATTAGCATTAGAACAAGTGTATTTTGAATTGCAGTTTGTGTACTGGGGGAACTCTCTGTCTATTCTGGATCTAATGTGCTGCTTTATTTCTTTGCTTCCTCTACTAAGTAAAAATTTGATGGCTACTAGGAGAACTATAATGTGTAATAATGCACTTAGACTACTAAGGGCAATAATGCATGTGAACTACTGTTTGTTTTCTTCAGTGATACCATTGAACATTCCCTGTTTGATGTAGCTGTGATTTGTTTTGGGTCATTACTAAGATATTTGGAATTACAGCAAAATAAATCTTCTTTCTACTTGTAAATAAAATATTTCCATAATAATGGAAAAATTTCAATGCCTTTTTTAACTAACTCTTTGCATATCAAGTGTCCATTATTGCTTATCGCCTATAAGACTGCAGTTTCCTGGTCTTTGATCTGTCTTCCTCTCTTTTGGTTTTCTTTCCTTCTTTCAGAGGAGCATTATAGTCTTATTAAGGCTAACAAGGAGATCACATGTCCAGTAAATGTGCACAGCAAATGAAAAGAAATGTGTCTCAATAATACAGACATACTTCAAATATCACTGGAGTTCCACAGTGAAGAACATTGTAGTCAAAGAAAGGACTTCTATTGATTTCATTGATTTTGAGCCCTGGCTTCTGAAGCCAGCAGGCTGAGTAAAACCATGCCCCAGTTCATTACTGGCTTCTCCTCACTGCTTGCACTTCGGGCAAACTGTAGTTCAGCAAAACTGACACTTTTAAAGAGAATCCTCTTTTTTTCCATTGACAAAGAGAATAGCTGGTTGTTTCTGTGAAATTTTCCTCTGCGTTAATCCTGTGCACTGGCCCAACAGTATTTGCAAAGATATGGAAAGCAGTGAACTACATGCTTCAGTTCACCTTTTGCCACATTAACAAACAGAGCTGCACCAGCTGGTGAGCCCCCTGAGCATGGCCAGCTTTGTCAGCTGTCCCAGGAGAGCCCTGGGCCAGGGGAAGAGCTGTGCTGCTGCAGCCAGCCCCAGAGCCTGCACCTGGAGTGTGGGCCGCCTGGGATGTGGAGCAGACATGACCTGATCCGCTCACTTCGCATTAACTTTGGGAAAGGCACCTGAGCAGAACCAGCAGCAGTTCAGCAGCAGCCACGTAACCCCTTTGCACTTGTGGGCAACCAGTCACCTCTGCTCATGACTGGTCAGATTTGCCAGCCATTTAGGCAGATGTTGTTTGATCTCCACCCATGACAAACATGCCAGTCAGACAGGGGTGTTCCCCTTTTTGTTAGTCTGTAGAAGGGAAATGATTTCCCTCATACACCAGCATATACATATGGTTCACACACATCAAGACAGCATTTTCTGTGCTACAGTGAAAGATGAAAATTCTTTCCTTCTTCAGGCTGTTTCTCCAGGTGTTGGAAAATCTGTGTTTAGTGAGTTTGCCCTCAAATCTGATGAATTTTGTGGGGCACAGGGAGGGGTCTGTGCTTCATGCTGGACCTCCTTTGAGCAAGGGAGGAGGAAGCACTTGGTTCCCCTGGCTCCTTCTGTGTCACAGCCTTCCTTAAACTCATAGTGACTGACCTTCCCTCTTCATCCTTGTGTCAAGGATGTGGGGATCAACCCGGGGCCCTGTTCACATCCCAGATGGTCTCAACACATTTGCCAGCTGATGCCTGGCACTCTCCCTCCTCTTGAGGAAAAGACATCTGTGATCCTTCTCACAAGCCCTGTTTGCTACTCCATACGCTACAGAGAGCTATCCTACTCCCTGCTTACTGGGCACGGGAAGCAGGAAGGAAAACACAGGGATCACACAAACTTTGAATATTTGCTTTCTTTAAAAAATCTTCCCAAATTGCCTTTTTGTGGAAGCTTTGCAATTGTAACAATAACAACAAAACCTTTTCAAAACACCACTAGCAGTACAAGTGTCAAGTGATCATTGGATAATGGAGTCTTGGAAGACTAAGGCTCAATTCAGACTTGAGAGCTTTATATTTATGTTTGAGAAAAACTCATTTAGAGGGTTGTAGTCTAATGCCTCTTTAAAAAAGGAAAAAAAAAAAGATGTGAAATTTACTTAAATTATTTTTTATTTTGTGCATGAGCTCAACTACAATGGAATAGTATTGCTAGTATAATTACAACAGCTTGTCTCCAGAGGAGAAGATATTACACTATATACTCTCTGCTCTATATATTCTGAGCACAGTACCAAAAAGTAAATGAGCAAATTTATTATTTCATCCAATGGGAGTTTTGACAGATTTATTCCTACTCTAAATTTCTTTCAGAGGAACAGAAAGGTGGAGAGGTCTTCCAATTACACGTGGAAGTAGTTAGGTTTGGAAAAGAGAAAGAGAACATAGGAAAGATTTTTCAATTCACAGGTTGGTATAAAAGAGCTTTTAAAACTAGAAATAAGATGACTTCACAGACATGTAAAACATGTAATCACATTTAAACTGCAATAATGAAAGAACTAGATGCCACAGATCTGGGAATCTGTCCTCTAGTTGAAGTAGAAAAGAGGAGAAATTTCCATTGTCATGAAGCTGACCTAGGTTCAACTGCTGACCTCTTTTTATTCTCTCATTGTTAGCTTACTAAATACCAGGAAGTTATAACTATCATAGAATGAAGTAATGGATCAAAATAATTTTTCAAAAGTACTTTTTCAAAAGTATGTTTGAGAGTTGAGGAGGATATTTGATCATTTTGCTGAAATTTTCTATTTTCTTAGGTATTCAGCTTTTAAGAAAGGCCCAGTAATAAAGCACAGAGGTTATGCAATGTTACGGTGCTGGTGCTTATTCACAGTAATTGGAGATTTCTGAAAAAGAGAGATAATTTGTCCAAACCTCAAGACTCAGTAATATGCCTGAAATTTCAGCTAAGACTAGAGAGGATCTTAAGAGGACTAACTGGAGTGTGCATGAATTCATGCCCAAGTGATTTCCAATAATTTTATTAGCTCCCGCTTAAATCCTATCCCAAGTGTCCAGAAGGAGATTTTAAGTGCAGTATAAACATATTTTAAAAATTTACAATGTAGATACACAGGAATTGAAGAGAAAACTGAAATTACTTTCTTGAGTACAAAGTAAAGCAGTATTTCTGGCTGCAATAAGAAGAATGTACATTTTGAAAATTAATCAAAGAAGATTAGATTGCCAGACTGAATACCCAGAAATATTAAAAATCTCTAATTGTATATATAATCAGACTAGAAAATTATAGCACATTTGGAAATAGACAGAAGCAAGCTTGGACTGTGGGGCATAGGTACACATACCCATTTCTTCTGTATTTTAACACATCATGCGCTACCCTAAATTACCAAATTTCATTTAGATTAATCGATATTTGTTCAGAGATTTTACGAAGAGACAAGAAATCTAAGAGCAAGGAGATTCTTTTATTATTCAGCTTACTTACAGGTCAGCCCTGAGTAGCAAATTTATAATTTCACAGCAAATAGATTTGGTTTAAAGTTTCATCCAAATAACACTTTCTTCAAGAGGCACTGTCAAGATACAATTGCAGAGTCCATAGTCTGCTTTGTCAATACCTTTGTTACACTCATCTAGGTTCCTGCAGTGACCTCAAGTGAGACTGTAATAGCAGTGAAATGAAAAGGGGATGCCCATAAATCACTCAATCTGTACCTTCAACTTATTTATCTCCTTGCTAATTTCAAGGTCACAGTTACCATCTGCTATAGAAGCAGAAAAGTTTGACAGTTAACATAAGCAGGCTTTTTCAAGTATTTTAACTCCAGAAATGTTTTGTTAGATTTTAACTAAAATTGAGATTTAGGGCTATTCAGAATGTGATTAGAGAGAGAGACTGTAAAAAATCAGCAATTTTTGGTTGACGATTCAAAAACATCCTTCAGGAGACAAGACTAGTACAGGAATTAAAAAACCCAGAAAGCTGAAAATGAAACCACACTCCATCATATTAATATTAATTAATATCATATATTCTCAGCCGAGAATAATTGCACTGAATGAAGGTGTTCTGACTTGAGAGCAACC
This sequence comes from Certhia americana, assembly GCA_018697195.1. Lineage (NCBI taxonomy): Eukaryota > Metazoa > Chordata > Aves > Passeriformes > Certhiidae > Certhia > Certhia americana. Next base: position 16,864,308 of record CM031880.1, read on the forward strand.
GCTCCATGTTTCTGTTTTGCTGGTTTCTTTTTAAAAGGAGAAGCACTAAGAAGAGCTGTGTGCACAGAGGAGAAAATGAAGGAAGCTTCAGCCTTCACAGCATCTCTGCTCTCCTCCTGTGGAAAAGAGGGTTCCTTCTGACTTGGCTTTATCAGGAGAATCGTTTCTACACACATGCATTATGTTCATTCACCCAACGAGAGCTCTGGTGTGTCGGGAGTGGAGAGCATTGCCCCAGATCAGGACAGAAGTGCAGTTCTGCTCTGCTGCCTGTCACTGCAGGGCCTCAGTCCTTCTCTGGCCACTGAATTTCCCTGTCAAGGGACCTGCCTGGTCCCTGCCGAGGAGGTGGCAGTGCAGAGCTGCCCAAAGACCATGTGCAGGGAAAGCAGGTCTTCCCCAGACACAGCTGCACTCTGAATAACAGATTCTCCAAACTCGTGCACTACTATTGTTTGCCTTCTTTATCTTTCTTATAGACCTTGTCTCCATTTTACATCTCTAGGAATATTCTGTGATATGATAAGGGATCAGAGGAACTTTCATCAAGGGGTCCTTGGATGAGAGGAAAGGTCATCATTGATCTCACTTTGATCAGTTTACTGAAGGGAGATATTGACCCTACATAAATATTTAATGGTTTTGAGGAATAGCAAAAAGCACCTTTGTAAATGTTTTATGGTCTAATGGATGTTTCTGAGACCACTCTATTGCCTTTGCTAAATCCATTACCAAAGCTTCTGTCCCCCTGTATCTGTACTCCAAAATTAATTCAATATAGCCAACACTTGCTCACCAGGTTTTCTTAAAACACTAAATGTTAAAATTATATAGATAATAAAAAACCAGGCTCATTTCATAGCTAAATAAGGAAAACAGAGGTTTACAAAAGCACATATAAGGCTGGGCTGATTTAAAGTTTCCTGTGAGTGCATTTCCATGACAATGAGGCTACATGAATATTCAAAACGAAAAAGCGATGATAAAAGTGGGCAAAATATCAGTACCATCTGCTCACTTCTAATGCCCGAAAAAATGACAACCTAAAATTAACCAAAGAAAATGAGCTGCTAAATAACCTTTCTCCCCCTCCCATATCTTAGAGGCCTGTATATTTCAGCACAGAACTTGATCTTTACTTCTTCATTGTTCCCCACTGTAATATTTATATTTCAAAATTTTCCTCAACTTTAACTGAAACTCTTGTACTAGCAGAGTTAAAATGACTGGAACTTAATAAAAACACAGCAAAATTCTGCTGCTATTACTAGTCTCCAGTACTGAGACTGCTGTTACTGAGGAGACTAAATAACCACACTGCCAACAATTTATTAAGACTTTTAGCTTGAATTTTGCATATCTACTTGCAGTTTTTCCAATCTAAGATTAGCTACTCTGTGCTGAAAAAATTCCCATAAATGAAAGAAGAGGAGCAAAAACAATACAACCACATTATTTTAAAAATAATTGTTTTTCAAGTCTGGGCATTAAACCGAAAATTAGTTCTAACTCTAAAAGTAGAATTTTCTATTTTTTACCTTTCTTTTGAATCGTGGGTTTTGACTTCTTATTTCCTGTCACCAAAAGCACAAGACACAACAGGAAACCTGAGTCTTTACAATGTGTTTTACAAGGAGGTCTATGTAGATCACAGTGCAGTTCATTTTCCTTGTGCATCTTACACATTTTATGTTATCTGAAATCCTGCTACAAAGATCTGGTCGGCACAAGCAGATAATGCACTGAGACTACTTGTGCTCAGAAAGGAATATGTTACTGTGGCTTGGTTGGATTACACATGGAGGATGCTGATACCAGTGGCCAGTAAACTGCCACCAGTTTCTCTGATGTTGTTGAATTTATAAGCTGTGGATATGGTTTGGATTTTAATATCCCATCAAAGCAGCTGATAATACTGAAGGAAAAATTAACCCCTTCAACTTATTAGAATAATTTCAGCTGGTATTTTGTTTTGGTGCTGGGAGGGAATGTTGTGTCATTCTATACACACAATTGAAAAAATCCCTCATTCTGAAACAGCTCTCTGCCACCTTACCCAATCTCAGCAAGGTGGCTTAAAAGTGGCAAAATCTATGAGACACCTTATCACCCAGATTCTCAGCACTCAAGAAATGATTTTTCTGGGAAAGGCAGGTCAGGAGTGTCCAGAAAACTTATGTGTCTTTTCACGTAACTGAAAAATGAAGATGATGTCAAAGAGCTCACTTCCAGTTTGCTGCTACTTAGACTAAGGGACAGAGGGGGACAATGCTGAGCCTCAGAAATTAAAAACATTGGGAAATGGATGTAAGACATGAAACAAATGTCAAATCAATCAAAAGAAAATGGCCAGAGTGGAAGAGGAGATTTTGGAAAAAGCAACAGAGTAAATCTATGACAAAAACTCAGAATTCCCTCTCATTTTTGCAGACACACTTAAGTGAATTTATACAGCACAAGCCTGAAAACATACAACTATATGTGAATTTGGTTTATATAAATTATCTCATTGATGGCAGTGGAATTATTCATATGAGGAATATATGCCTGGTTCTACAGTCTGAACCAGCCAGCATGCAGTGATTGTGTTTCCAGCTAGTGGTTGAGCTGACCCTGGTGAGGAGACTTACATGTGGAGCCTTATTCTCTTCTTTTTCAGTATAGAAATCCATGTTAATGCTACTGATGTTAATCAAGTGGTACTGCTCTTGCTGCTACATTTATAAAGTAAGAACATCAGATAGTTATACCTAGAAAATATTTTTTATTTGAGAACTGTTAATAAATTTAATGTGGAAAGAGATTTTGAAGCCTCAGTGAAAATGAAAAGTTAATACCATTAAATGGCTGAGAGTGATTACTTTTGCAAATAATGTGGATTATGCTAGTTCTCGGTATAGAAATGAAGTGAATAAAACTATGGTTATAATTTCATCTTGGTGATATAAATAGGATAGACAGATGCTTGATATTGTACAGTAATTATAGATGGCTGAACCGAGAATAAACCGATTTGTAGATAATGGTTTCTGATTTTGAAGGCTGATTTTAAATCTATGGTTAGGGTTTTGTCTTACTGCCAAGGACATGAGTTAAATATTTAGTATAAAGTACAGTGGTGATTTCTGAACTCAACTTTTAAACATAATACGCAAGCATGCTGATAAGTCACGGGTCAAACAACATGACGTTTACCAAATTGAAAGAGATAAGGGTGGGGGTGTAATTAGATTATAAATTTATCTGATAATCAGAATTGTGTAGTGTAACTAAAAAGAAGAAACGACCACAGAATCTCTGCCAGTGTTCTATGCTGCAAAAGAACAAAAGGGAAGGAAGAAACCTTTGACACATTCCTGAAACTCAAAGCTGTCTAGCACGGTGACTTTTTAAAGCTGTAGGCTCTGCAATGGTATGCCATAGCTCTCTTAGCAGATGGAGGAAAAAAAAGAAATGTAGTACTATGGAAAAGTGAGAGGGAAGAGACAGAGTGGCATTGATGTGATCAGCTTTAAGGACATTTCACTTGAAAGAACACCTGAGGCAACAGAAGCAGAAGGGGCAATAAATAATTCAGCAACAAAATTACATTTCAAAACAATGAGGTTGTCTTTCCATTTTCCCTTTCAATGAAAACTGCTTTCAAAGAACTTCCTGCAGAAATAGCTGCAGATACTTCTGCTGAAAAGTACATCCACTCATATTTGGTGGAACCATGCAATCCTTAAGCAGAAAGCTGCCCAGTGAAAGAACAGCACCCTAGAATGAACCTTGCTACATGAGGAATTGATGTGTCAGACACAACCCAGTGCTCTCAGGCCAGACCTCAGCTGGTAGCAATTGTCAAAAGTTGTCTGATTTCAGTGGATCTCTGAGCAGTTACACTGGGGAGCAGTTATCCCCAGAGAATTGGAAAAAGTTTTGTTAAAGTCAAGTTAATGAAAATGTAAGTTCAGCACACCGCAAACTGACACATGGGAGAAGGGAAGCATGTTTATCAGCTTGACTTGGCTGCACTGGGAGTGAAAAGCACAGCATTTTCAATCACTGGAGAGTGTGTGCAGCAGATAAGTCTGTACTGCATGGAGAAGTGGAGCAAGCATGTGGAGGATTCTAAATAGTATACAAAAAAACTTAAAAGACAAAAATCATTTAAGTTAAAAAATGAGATGCTGGATCTTTATCAGGGTTCACACTGATTTAAACAGAACTTAGGATATCGCAGATGAACAGGACAGCCCAAATTTTGATTTATAGCATGTGAGTTACCCATGAGAAGTTGCATCTGCCCTTAACCAGGACTAAGCAGTAAGCAGTGCAAGTGACATAAAAAAACTGGGGGAAACCCAGTCCTCTTTACCCTTCAGTGGGACCTGCAGGACAGCTTGCAGTCTGCAAAGTCACACATAACTTATTCATCTGTTAATTGTCTTTGGCCACGTGCTTTAGCCACAGTGTCCCAACATCAGGGTTTAGCTGGTTGTGAAGGCCAGTGCTGGAAGTGTTTGGCCTCGCTTGGCCACTGCTGCTCACCACTGTCCTTTTCTTCTCCCTTTGTTAGGCTGATACAACTATTTGTGGGGCTGACCTCTAAGCAAGACTACTTTAGTTTTCAGGGAACAAGCTATAAACTAGATATTTGATAGGGACTGTGAAACCCCCTCCAAATCCTGCAATAATTTCTTCTTAATCCTAATTTTCAAGTCCTACAGCCAAAGCCCTACAAACAGATGAATCACTACATCTGATGGGAAAGTAACCTAGAGGAGGTAGAAAAGCAAGAAACAGAGTGGAAAAGTGGACAGGACAGCATGAGAACTATTTAGTGTGGCTTTGCTCCCAGGGAAAGCACAGCAAAGACCTGTTGCAGGTTTGGTGCTCAGCCTATGTGCTTCTGTATCAAATGTGATTTTACCAGTCTTTGGAAGGCAAAGATCTCACTGAGGCTGCAGATGGTTAGAGAGAAAAATAAAATAAAATAAACCAAAGATAATTGGAGAAAAGCACCAAATTCCTGTTTATAAAGTTAAGACATGTTGAAGTTTCCTGCTTTTTCTGCTCACAGTCTGCTAGGAAAGAGGCAGTTCTAGATTTGCAGATGTCTTAAAATTGAAATACCCTTTCAAATGAATATCATATATATTTCAGGCATGCATTCCAGTTCATAGCTAGTTTGATGCTTTCTTATATCTCATTTAAACAAAGGTTCTAAAGATCTTCTGAGTGTTTCCCTGTGTAATATTAAAGAAAGCAAAGGAAAAAACCCAAAAAACCCTGGTTGGCTTTTCAATAAACAAATTCACTTAACATGATAGACTCCCCAGTGAGGCAGTACCCAGGAGCTTTCCTAATGTTTCTCTTATCTTTAAGTAACACAGTATTCTGGTTTAGTATTCTGACTTAAAGTGGAAGAAAATCTCCTTGCAAAATTCTCATTTCTGGGAGTGTCTATAGATTTTTTGCCACATAATCTTAGAAACTGTAATGGGCTTCTGTCATCAACTTGTTTCTATCCATTAACAGTTTCTTCTCACCCTTATACAGGGATTTATTATCATGTACAAGGTGAACTGTATTTAATACATGAGATTACAGATAAGAGTACATGGAAAAAGGGGGTAAAAGGGGATAAAACATTCAAGCCCTTGTAGAATTCCTACTGATGTCAATTGGAGCCTTTCCACAGGACTAGTGGAGTGTGAGCTGTTCCCTTATTTATCTGACATTTCCCCTGAGCTTCAAAATTGCCTGTATTTACAGGAATACACTAAAATTCTACCTATTAAGCATAAGGACTGAATGAAGGATTATACAGTTATATTTCCAAAAGTAGGTAAGTACTATTTTATGTATATCATCATAGTGGAAAATAAGATGAACTATTGATAGTTGATGAGGTTTGACTACAATGATTTGCACTTGAGGATAGGTACACATGCAGTTGCTAGAACGACAGAGCTCTCCTACATTAAGTACTGTAAGCTTCTAAAAATAAGCTCCAGCACATTGCAATTAATATCTGAAGGCTCACTTCATTCTGTTTAGTAGAATCAAGTCAATATTGTTCATGAGGTGAACAGAAGTTACACGTGACTTATTGTTAAACAACCAAAATCCACTGAAGTAGGTCTTTGGATATGACACAGGAATGATTCATTTGGATAATTAAAAGCCTCTTTTTTCTAAAGGCAAGCTACGACAGCTATGGATCCCGGAAGGTCAGCTGCCCTGTTAGAGCACGTGGTGAGTATCTAACAGGACAGCAAGGCCACCTGCTTACCTCACACAGATCATTAAAGCCTTCTGCAGTGAGCCAGGCTGTGCCCCAGGGCAGGTCTATTCCATGGTGCTCCAGCTGCCAGGGATCTGAGAACATCACCAGCCCAAATGTCACTGCAGTACATTCATTCAGATTCAGGCTCTGAGCTGCTTTCAGCTCCTGGAAATTCTGTTTGTGACTGGGAGGAGGATGCTAATGCCACAGCATCCTCTGAGCAGGTTTTACCATTCCTGCAATGTGAAATGCCAGGTGGTATTCACCTCCCACCCCATCTCTCGGTTCTGCCTACCACTGAGGGGAAAACACTCACAGGGCACAGAATCATTATGTGGAAGATAATGCTGTATAAAGCAGCTGGGCTAATTCCATCCAGGCCACTTCCAGCTTCAGTGAGTGCCTGTAGGATACTGCAAAATGGGCAAGATATGAAATCCTAATATTCTCCACATATAGGTAAGGCCATTCTTTGATCAGGAGTTTGGAATAAATAATCTCCAGCGGTTTCTTCCAGCTTTGTTTTCATGGTTTCTATGGTCTAGGAAGGCATTTTTTGATGAACTTTGTAATTCTGCAATCTAAGGGCCTTAATCAAACCCACAGGATAGGCTACCAACACAACCCCCCCCAAAATAGATACCCTTATGTCAGGAAATTAAGCAAGTACCTTTCAACCACAGAAGCTACAGTTCAAGATGGGGATTGAAACCAATTGTCTGGATGAGAAAATGAGCCTTCTACTACCATTTTCCCAAGGTTATACGTCACTGAAACCATAAACTTTGGCATTAGCATAAAACAGGGAAAGAAAATTTATTTAAAGCTGGGCAAATTTTGCTGCTACTGCACAAAGTGTTGTGGACTCAAGGAAAATAAGTTCTCGGCATTTACAGCTGCTTTGCAACACCAAGACAAAACCAATAACCTGTTGGATACACCTACTACAAAAATCTGAAGACAATTTGTAGTTCTAGTACAGATTAAATAATTGCCTCCTGAGTCTTAGCCACACTTTATACTAAGCACAGCGTAACTCTGCAGTTTTCAGTGCAGCAGCATTATGTTAAACTAGGGATTGACACACTTAAAGCTTAACACAGGCTAGGGGTTAACACAGAGGTCGGTCAGCCAGGAGCCAGAGGTGGTTTTCCAGCATAAGATACAGCAAAATATCTTCCAGCTATGTTTGTAAAAGGTTAATCAACCTGACCTCTGTAAAGTTTCTTCCAGGTGTCTCTCTGCAGCATCCTGAACCACCACAGTGCATGGGCAGGGTGTATTGTCCATTCAGACTGGCATCACCTCAGCCAGACAGTGCAGAGACCCAGCACTGCCATCGGCTCTGTGCTAGGGAGATGAAGGCATGAGGCTATAGAAAAGTTACTGTTAAATGTAGTTTAAACAATTTCACCTCATTCTAAATGTCAGCCTGAAATTTTCCGGAGTTTTAATCTGCCAAGTGTATGCAGGCTGGTGATTTCAGCTGAATGATTCCCAAGCTTTATTGTTCCAATCTTATTTTAAAGCATGTACCTTGTTGGTACAGGCCAAGAACACCCACATGGATGAGGTGGGTGGGTGCTTCTCTTTTGCTAGCTGAAAACTGACAAATAGGTTTTATTTCCTTTGATGCTCTACTTGTATTATTGTAAATCCCACTCAGCTTTGGAAAAGAAAAAGAGACATAGTGCAATTATACTTTCCTCTAAAAGGGTAGGGGATTTGCTAAGGAATTTTGTACAACTGTGGGAGGCCAAATACTTCAAAATATTCTCTAGGAGGCTGACAGAGTGTTATATTGGAAAGGTAGCAATAAAAATGCTCTGAAGCAAAGGGGAAGAAATTAAAGGAGCTGAAATGTCACCTGGCAAATCTGAAACGATTCTGCAAACAAATGCTGACCCTTGAGAACACAGATCCTTTGGGAGTGAAACTCAAAGCTCTATGGCATTTTACAGGAGGCCATGGATATTAGCTTGAGTAGCCATACCTGGGTCTTGAGTGAGAGATATTCTTGCTTCCTCCATACAATGAGATAATAATTTATTCTATATATCATTCTTGGCAAGTTCAGGAAGGAAGAAATTCCAACAGATATAGAAAGGCAATTTCTCTCCACAATGGGCAGATGTTCTTTGCCCTGTTTTCTTCTAGGTGGACATAATCACATTCAGCAGGGTAACTTTAAATAGAAACTCCAGAGGACCCTGGAAGGGTGATCCTGTTGGGAAGTCTGTAAATCAGTGACATCCCGTGGCTATGTTTCTTTCTCAGCATCACTGCCTGCTTTTCAAGAGTCTATTGTTCCTTGGGGGCCTCACTGCTGGTTGGAAAGTACAGATACTTTAGGGAAGAACTGTTCCCCGTCTGAACTTTGCAGTGTATATATGTCTAAAAACACAAATTAAGCTTGAAGCCGATTTTTTTCCTTACGTCACTGCAGAGATTTTACAGAACCAAGCACAAGGTTTGAAAACAAACAAAAAAACCCCAAAACACAAAAACAAAACCAAACAAAAACAACACCAAAAAGCTGAAAAAAAAAGGTCAACAGAAAGCTGTGTGAGTCAGAGAACTGGCAGCATGATGTGAGGCTGTTCAGTTCCAACACAGAGGGACAAACCAAATTGAATACCTGAAGGTCATCTCTATCTGCTGGCTCTCAGCTGACCTGTGTGAAATGAATCTTTGTTCTCAGCCATGGGTCAAGTGAATGGAGGGCCAACCAGAAACAACTCACTGCTCCTGAACATAGCACTGTCTGCGTGAGGCATCTTTGTGTCCATTTTTTTACAAGCTCAGCTTCCCAGGACTATTTGTCTGTCAGATTCTTCATCCAAACCAACAGCAGAACTATGGCAATGTTCAGGAAGGGATATTCAAGTTTGGATCCAGCCCTGCTGGCTCTGGGATATGCCAAACAGTTAAACAATTTGCAAATTACTGTCACTAAATTGTTCAGTTACTCTTTCTCCATCACTTCCCATTCCACCTCCTTAATTTATGCTCACTATTGTTACTTGTTACAGCAGGAAGTACGACATCCTGGCACACAGCTGCTGTCTCTCTTAGCTGGAACAGAGTCTGCTGCTTCTCCCAGTTCCTTGAATGTTTTTATAGACTGCCCCAGCCTTTGATGGAGTACAGCAGGCTCCTCTTGCTAGTGCAGACACATGCTGTTGATAAGCTGTGCCAGCACTGAATAAAACATCTCCTCTTCCTTTAAATACTCTGCAGTAACTGTGAGCAATGGCATGAAATTCATTTTAATAGGGATAGAAAATTTTGCCTTATATTTTTTATGGGACTGGATTTCTTTCTGTTATCAATGAAATTATTGTGTCCATTAACACTTAAACTAAAAACGTGAAAACTGCAGTTCTCTTCATGCATTAACTTACACTACCCTGAAATAATCAGCCCTGATACTGTGATGCAATATCACTTGGGTTGTCCTTTTTTTTTATTTTAAAGGACAGATGAGAGAATCCTCTTACAGTTTTCATTTATGCATTTTTATCCTTTGCAGATAATTTAATGACTTTTCAGTATGAGTAACAATCATCTGCATGATGAAGTAAGGTCTGTGTCTGCTTGTGTACCTCTACTAAGCCTGGTTACATCAGGCTCCATTCTTCAAATGAGTCTTTGAAATGAAAATGAAACTGCTGGCAATTCTTATTAGCAGTGATGGAACGTGGATTTTTGCCTTTAATTTTGCCTTCCCTGAGTAGCTACTCAGAGAAGTGTGAAAGTGATTATGTGATGGAACTGATGAGCAGGGTAAATGCAGTTCTGAAACAATCCAGTGGGTTGTTGTTCTCCAATTCTGTTATGCATTCCCCATTTAAACACAGAGATTAAAAAACCCCACAGAAAGTACTTAGTATATGTAACTGAAAATAATTTAATAAAACAGTATTGAAAATTAATTACCCCACCATGTCCTCATACAATGTGGGCAAGTGTCACCAACCAGCAGTAGAGAAATGGCATCAGTAAGCTCAGGGACAAATGGCATAAGCCAGTGATTGACAGGAAGGGAGCATTCCACATGGGCTGGACCAGCCTCTTCAAAATACTAGCATTAATACAACTTTCAGTGATGTATCCAGGGATCTTCACTTACAGAATACAGCAAGCAGATTTGTAGACGGGACAGAATGAACTGGTAAGGTTTTCAAGTAGGGGCTAAATTTCCTCAGCCTGAATTTCCTATTGCTTTGGGAAATTTTGAGTGCTCGTACACATATAGGAAATTATTCCATACCAAAGACAAGAGAATAAAAACTCCAGGGAAAGATTCAGATTTTCTTCTGATTGCAATTCCCAAGAAAAGTTCAGATGGAACTAGTCAGATCCAGGTGCTACTCTGCTTCCGAAGGCAACCTCCACACCAATCCTCACTCTTGCTACTGTGGCTTGCAGGAGCCATCCAAGAAAAGTGATTTTTCATGACAACCAAATGCAGAGAGAGATATTCTCTAATGAGAATGACTAAACCTCATTTGTGTACATTTAAAACAAAAGAAAGTTAATGTTAAAACTCCTCTAAGAACCTATTGGCCAGTTAAATTAAGGATAAAATTAATCCATTATAAAGCTGAAAAATTTGCATGGTCTTTTAAATTTGATAGAGTGTATAAAGTGATTTATGAAGTAAAATAACACATTTTTGGCTATGCAAAGTATAAAACAAGAGAGACAATAGAGATAAGATATGCACATCCCTAGAAGCTACTGATGGTAACTCACCTTGCTTTGCATTTTGGGTTATTATCTAAGCCTGTGGAAAATGAGTTTACCTACTGCTGCTTTGAGTGGGGCATGATTTTACACTTCCTTTGCAAAGCTGACAAGTCACCACATCATCTGTAAACACCTGAACATATTTATCATAGTGGACTGAACATATTTATCATAGGCATGTTTTCCATTAGCCCATCCTTCAGGAGACAAATACAATTACACATATTGAACATCACTACTGGGAGGTCAGCATAATTTAGCAAGAATAAAAATAGATCCTCATTGCTGTGGCAGGGAAATGGGCACCCTGTCTTGCCAACTGCTTCCCTGTACCAGTGAGCAGATGTGATTTGTCCAGTTAGGGCCAGCTTTATCTGACACACTTCCTGATCAGCTAGATCAGGAATTAGTTTGTAAACCTGGAATAGGACTGGCCAAGTTTTTTTCCAACGGGTAGCTTGGTGCTTCCAGGATCTGGGAATTACATGGACTGTTTAGACATCACCAGGTCCTCTGTGCCCAGCAAAGGTGTGCACTTTTGATTATCTGTGTAATTTTGCCTCTTACAGGCTGGAAACAGAACCAATGTTGCTGGTGAAGCTGTATGTGTGATTTCAGTTACCATGAATAAGGTGGTAATTTATCCATCATGATACTTTAACAAGCATATATTTGATGGATGATATGACTTATTATACACATTAAAAACTCCTAATGATATTTCACACATCTTCTGTCTGGGGTTCTGCAGCAATCTACCTCATAGCTATGATTAGAAAATGTTGCACCAGGAAGAGCCCTAGAAATATAACTTATCATAAACAGATCAACAACCTCTTAAAATTTTTTCATGAAAAGGGATTCAACTTGCACTGTTTCTCTTTTTGTTAAGCTTTTTGATATGACTGTGAAACTGGCAATGTACTGAAGACTGAAATTCTGTGATGACTCATTACTGCTACAAAGATTAAAAGAGAACAGAAAATAGAATAATTCTTATAACACTTTCATAACAGTCTTTTAGCTGTGATATGAACAGAGTTTGAACAAAATTCTCATGATACAAATTGTAATGAACAGCTGCAGCTATTACAAAATTGGCCTATTTCTGCATCTCTGAGTGGTTTCTCTGTTTTTTCTCAACAGGCAGTGACAAATTAATCTCCCAAAATTGTAGTCTTTCAGAATTACCTGCATTTTTCTTTGCTAACTTGAGAAATCAGCAGCTGTATATGACTTGCTGACTGTATCACTAACATTTTAGTATAATAATTGGCATGGTGATTGAAGAAAGCAGAACTGTGTGGTGTGAAGCCCTACACATATCAATCAGAAGTGGCAATCCCAGATTTCTCAATGCTATAAAAATTCCTCTCATTAGTGTCAGTCTCCTTATTTTTATCACATTTAAATCATTTTGCTATAAGCAAATGAAAACTACTTTGTACTTAGTAAACTATTATGCAGACAGCAAGGCAGACAACGAAAGGTTTGAGGATACTGAAAAATAGCAGAGCTCAATCTATGCTAGTGCTTTTTCAGGTGATCATAAAAGAGAACAAATGAAGGAGCTGAGAAGGTGTTCTGAAAAGCAGTAATTTTGGATATGCATGGATAGTTAGATATAAGTCTACTGTGGACTCTCTCTAGGCAACCAAATGTATCTCTGCAGGGGTTAAATGTGAGCACAGATGATAGGATGAACACTGTGTTGAAAATGCTCTCATTTGGGAGATGAGAGACTCCCAAACCAAGTCTGGGATAAGAGACTTACTAACCAAGAGAGGATGTTTTCAGACAATTCTTCAGCCCTGTAGTCTAAGCAACAATGAAGTTGCAATTTGGAAATGTAAGTAAAAACAAATTGCATATTTAGTGGTTATAGGCAATATAAAAGACTGAAAAAGTTTGGAAAACAGGTATTTCACTATACAACTCTATCATTTAGAAGGGTAATTTCCTAGCACAACATTTGCTTTCTTCCTGTGCCTCAGCATGAATGTTACATTAAGAGACTCAAATTTTTACCTGCATATGACTAAGTGGACAGATCAACAAGTCCTGGGGAACTTAACAAAATTCACCTTGGTATAATTTACTCTATATTTGTTTCAAAACTTAAAAAGACATATTTGATGTGCTACATTTAAGAACGAAGTGCAAGAAAATGTGTGTACTGAATCAAGAATTTAATGAAAGAGCCATTTGTTCTTCTGAATTGTACATGAGTGGGTAATTATCTCCAGCAAGCAATTTTTGTCTGCTTGTATACAGAACAATACTGAATGCTACAATACTTCTCCATCTCCAGCATCAATTTATGTTCATAATAAGAAGCAGGAAAACAGTCTTTGTGACTGGTCTTTTTTACAACAACAATTGGCTCATTAACCTTAAGTACATCTTTCTGACCTTAGCGTGAATGAAAAAAAGGCAAACAACTAGAGTGACAAGGTATGTGTAGATCCTGCCTGTGCCTGGGAACACAGATGACTCAAACAACACTTTGCCATAACTCATGTGCTCTACAGACTGCTCTGGAGCAAGACTGAACAGCAAAACAATTTAGCTGACACCAAATACAGTCTAGCTGGATGAGAACCAGCCCATGCCCATGGTGGTTATGTGCCAAGCAAACATCAAATAGACAAAAGCAGATTGTTTTCCTGATTAACTCTGTACCACAATGTTTCATCAGACTTACAGCTGTAATAAAAAATAAGTTGCTCACAGGATTGATGGCAGCTCAGACAGCTGGCATTGGTCTGCTATTGGGAACACTCAGTGGTGCTGCTATTGACTATTTAAATAGCAATGGAGTGAAAAAATTAGAGGCGTTTACTGCTGTGGCAGGAAGACAAGAACACTACAGAAGTGTAATAGAAGTCCTTGTTTATAGTAAAATATCCCAAAGGTACTGCATACACCTCACAACCAGCTCTGAGAAATGAGGATTTGATGAAATTCTTAAATCTCCAGTAGATTAAGTGAAAAGCATTCTGAAATCTTTGTCTCCTCATTTCTGATTTGAGCACCTTTCCTGAAAAAACAAATATTGTGAAAAAATCCCATCCCCAAAAATAGAAGAAAATCTGAATCATATCAAAAAGGCTTTTCAAGGAGGTGTTAAAAATTTGAAAACCAAGAAAAAGCAATGGGATACAAGTAAGAATCTTTTCTTCAGAAATTCCATTATACCAACTGGAAACACAAGTGGTGGAAAATCCTACTAAGATATGCACATTAGGGAAATGCTTAACAGTTTCCAAAGTTAATGAGAAGTAGCTGTAGTGAGATAATGCATAAATGGAAATAATGCATAAGATGACAATTTTTACAGATAAGATTTTTCCTATGCTATTTTTGGATGAATTGGTAAATTGCTTTTCACTATGAGTAATAACTGCTCATGCCATATCATATCACAGATTAATTATAGTGCAATTGATTATTTTTTTTCCTCTTTACCAGCCAACCAGTAACTAAAACTGATGAAACCAAAATAACAACCTGCCTCAAACCTGTCCTCAAGTGTGAAATGAACTGCCCTTGATACCAGCATTGTTTCATTCAGGAGAAACTTTCAGTAATATGCATCTACTCCATATCTCCTGGTTGAGGGATCACTCATTCAACCAAAACACTGCACTGCCACACCTGGCTGGTATGCACATATGCTTTGCTCTTACAGCATCAAGAATTCCAGTCTCCCTTACTCCTCTGACTCAAGTTATTAACATCAAGCCCCAGGGTTACATGCTGGATGCATTAACTGGCATTTAGACAACAAGAAACAGCTTCTACAGAATTTCTGTGGAAATGCCCAGCCAGCTCTGCTACTGGGGACTCAGAAGAAAGCAATTTATCAGGAAGAACAGTTAGAGAATTTTGCAATGAAATTTCATCTTTACTTAGTATATTAGAAAGCATTAGGTTTAGATTTTGCTATGATTTGAACAACATTTGCAGGCACACCTAAGTAATGCAAACCTTTATATAACCGTATATAACCCTTACAGATCTGTGAGGAAGAAGCCTTTTCTATATTGTTCACGGTTTTAAGCTGATACTTGTCAATGCAATGTATATATAAATACACACACAGCTGGTGAAAATGCTCAGGGTACTTGGCAGTTACTGAAAACACATAAAAACGTAAGAAAATAAGAACTATCAGTAGATGAAGTTTTCACTAATTTGTACAAGCCTGTCTATCTCCAGCCAGAATATTTACATGCTGATGCACAGGGCACTGAGAATCTTCTACTGCAAAACTGAAGATAAATGGCATCTTTGTGACTGAATCTTAATTTGTTCTGTGATTCAAAGTCATGCACAAAATTATGCTTGCAATTCGTTAATTTGAAGGCTGGCAAGTATTATTAAGGAGAAATTTGCATACAAAAGGTGTTGATTTTTAAATACTTATGACAGAAAAAATAATGAGTATACAAATAACAAATCTTGCATGAATATGCATATGGCTTAATGGAGACACTGCTTAATCTTTTCCCCAAATTTACAAACCAAGAAGGCTTACAGGTGGCTCTCAGTAGGCTGTGATTTCACCTAAATCAGCGGATTTAAAACTTGTTTTGTAAACCTTGAGATGTTTGGTAGTCAATGCTCAATTACTTCTCAACCAGTCTTCTAAGAGATGCCTATGGAAAGTGTGACTGTGTAGGGTCTGTCACAGCAGTGTCAGGAGTCTTCAATGGTGTTAAAAGGAGATGCAAAGCATGTGGGCTAAGGCACTCCTGGGCACCTCCATGCAATGTGTGGATACTCATTGCAGCCAAACCCAGGTGTGCACATGCAGCCACAGGACATGTGCCTTCTGTACCTTCTTCATGCTATGCAGGTGAATGAGGTTCCAGAAAAGTTGCACACCAATGGAGGCACGTGCTACACTACTCAGACCATTAACTTGATGGTGTTGCATCATCTGTGGCAATCAAACTCAATATAAAAATGAAAAGAAAAAGGCAATATGAGTATACATTTTTTAGACCTGTTCTGCTTATTTCTAGGATTTCTTCAGTAATTATCATAAAGAATGGATGATCCTGCACAAAAAAAATGACTTGGTGTCTGTACATGACATATTCTCTTAGTTGCATACACGGAAGACAACCCATCCAGGATTGGTTTGTCAGCTCCACTGCACTATTTGTGTAGGGAGAACATGTTAGTTTAAGGAGTTCCTATAATGCAGCTTATATACAGTAGCTGTTTAGAGTTCAGCTGGGGTCTTGCAGCCATTTCCAAAAGGCACATACTCCCAGTCAGTCAATAAACAGGGCAACATCATTGTCATGAGATGGTAGGAAAATCCCATGAGATTACTCTAAAAGCAGAGATTCACTGGGAGTTGTTATCATTTGCTTGCAGTGCTCCTACAGATTCTCCAAAAACACATGGAAAAATACAGTCTCTGGTCCAAAGTATTTTCAAGACAGCTGCACGGGATAGAGCTAAAGAGAGGCTCAGTAAGGACATTTTAATCCTGACCTTGTACACATATACTCTAGTACATCCTTAGGGATGACTGTATTTGGATGGCCTAGAAAACTTACATAACCATCACTGTTTCCACAAAATCTGTATCCAGATGATAGGGCGCAAGTTCAATTCCCTTACATTCCTATATAAATTATAAAAGATGTTTATTATGGCTTCCTTTTCAGCAGGCCAGGATAAGAACAACAAAACATTCGGTACATATTAAATTACTGTGTTAGCAGGATTTTGACATTATTATGAGGTACTAATTAACTGTTAGTCTGTTATTAAACAAAATTGTATGCCAGAAGTATTGATTTGGAAATTACAGTTATAGAAAAAGTACTTAAAATATATATAAATAAATGTGTTAATCAGGTAGAGCCGATAGAAAAAGTATTTGCATCTAAAACGCATTAATTACAAGGCCAAGAGTTGGACTCAATGATCCTGGTGGGTCTCCAACTCAGCACATTCTGTGATTCTGTGAAGGTTCTATAACCTTCTGCAGTTAAAGGCAGAATCCTCTCTGTGAGAGATACCAATTGGTCAGCACAGCTTTCAGCTGGACACTGCCAAGGGAAGAGCAGGTGGAATAGGGATGAAGGTAAATTTATCTTCAGAAATTTACCAGAATCCAGGGCTGAATCATAACATGTAGGCTGCCAAGGATATCTGGCATTAGAATAGTTAATATAAGCAAACCTAGTAAGGAATATAAAAATCTCATGCTTTAGGGATTAAGCTGAGGTGCAATTAGCAGAGACCAGGATGAGATCTTCACTGGGATACATTATTCTGTGCCAACAATAGAAGTTTTAACACGTTTCTGACTGTTTCTTTTCACTTTGATGCCAGGCTGCTAACCTGGGTGGTGCCTTCACCTGAATCTCAGACATTTATATTTCCTCCTTTCTCTGATGCTTGGGCCGTACAACAAAAAAATCCCAGTAACTCCTGTTTGCTGTGCAATAGAGGATGACAAGGGAGCTGAGACTGTCTGTGAGGCAGAGAGTTTGCTCCCATGCTCATGGAGAAGATTCTCAATTCAGCATGGCATGAGCTGCTGGGCTAGCTTGGCCAAAGGCCAGACTGCCCCTTGCTGCTCTTGCTGAATCACATGGAAAAAAAAGTTTTTATTACCTGAGATCTCTGATAATTTCTTTCTTCCTTGTGGCTCCCAGGAGCCAGAACCCTTGTTTTTGGAGAGAGACAGTCTGACCTTTTTACTCAGCTATCATTTTTCTCCCCTGTGCTTTTTCAACTATATAGTGTGGAATATTTTGGTTTTCTTTTTATATTTAAACAATATTTAAGGTATACCAGCCAGGAACAAAATGATCTGTACAGCCACTGGTGGAGTAAGGAAAAGAGCACCCACAAGTACATAGGCTGAAGGGGGATCTCACATGGTAGGGCAAGAAAAGAAGACAAATATCTCTGGGTAGAGGCTTAATCTGTGAACCTGCAGGTTTTGGTGTTGCCTGTATTGGCTGCAGAACTTCTGAGCCATTGGGAGAAGAAGGGAAGCAGTCAGCTATTTCATCACAAGGTGTCTAAATTCTTTACAAACCAAGCTTAGCACCAGCTATCCAAAACAAACCCCAAAACCACACCAAAACAGCTTGGGGACTTGTCCTCCAGGGCTGTGGTTCTGTAATAGCTGAGGGCTGGGTAAATCAGCAAAGGTTACACTGAGTCACAAGAGGGAGAACTATGATCCTCACTGTATGTTGGGTGTTGGGTTGCTTTCTTATAGATTTTTTTCCAAGAAGTTGCTAAGAAGCTGATTGCTGTGTGCTTTTGAGTACTCATGGGTGCTTGAAAACAAAAAAAGGAAGCAGCTAAGTGACAGACAGGGTGGCACCCGGACTTTACTTTGCTCTGGGCAGATTTTTGCTCTCTGAAGGAACTGCCAGGACTGCTCGGTTCTGGACTGCAGAGAGCTCTCCCCATCCCTCACCTGGAGCTCAGCTCAGAGTGACCCACCACCGTCTGTTTGTGTGTCCCCTGGGATTTCAGAACCTGTTCTCTCCCTGCCCTGCCGAGAGCTGCTGCCCCATTGCCCTGTACCCGCTGCTGCTTCAGTTTTGCTCAGGGTTTCCCCACGCTGTGTTCTGCACCCTCTGCCCAGCCAGGACATTTCTACAGCTCCAGCCACCACCGCTGAACCTCGGCTACATCTCATCCCCCAGGACTGCTGCTCACTCTGGGAGCTTGTGACAGTACTGAGGGGGGAAGGTGTCAGAGGAAAACTAACTATGTTGTTGTTGTGGTTTTTTTTTTTTTTTCCTCTCTAGTTCTATTTGTTTTCAACACTATAGTTATTGTTGTTAACTTACCTTGTTAGACTCACTAGTAAAGAACTGTTATTCCTACCCTCACATCTTTGCCTAAGACCCCTTTAATTTTAGAATTATAACAAGTCCAAGGGAGGCTTCCATTTTTAGTTCCCTAGCAAACACCCCTGTCTTTCCAAACTAAAACACTGTGCAACTGGGGATGCCACAACAGAAATACACTGACATCTTTAACCAAATTTAACCATCACCCTCTGGCAGGGACAAATCCAGGTTGTTCTTGATTCTGCAAACAGAAGAATCTGCTGCCTAAGCCATTTTAGCTTCTTTCTGTCATTCACCTTTATCATTTCTACCTTATTAATTTCTTAAAAACTAATTTTCAAGGAAGAAAAACGATTTCTAAGTTTTATCAGTGGCAGAAGCATTAAATTCCTGAGCAAATTGAACATATTAACCCTCCACTAAAATAGATACACATGGATAGAACTTATCAGCTTGGAACAGGGCTGTTAGCCTGCACTCAACCTGGAAACTTCTTCACCAGCAAAGTACAAGGGCCTGGTTGTTTCTGTATGGTGCTGATTGGTGGGAAGCTGGCAAAATAATTGTCCCATTCAGAAGAATATTAGGTTTCCCTTGTGATACAAATGTAGGTTCTTTAGATAGCAAAGTGAAAACAATGCTAAATGTAAACTGAGTCCCATTCAGCACTCTTCACTTATCCTGGGCATCACAGGGAGTTTCACTGGGGTTGGCTGTTCAAGATTCAATAGGTTTGTTTATGTAGGTAAGCACTGTTTGTAGGAGAGAGGGTTGTGAGTCAGACCATAAAGCAGGACAGAAAACAGCTGGGGTCTCAGTTTATTTGAATGCTCAATGAGTGACCAGATTAGAAAGGAGGATTTTCTAACCATATTGTCTCCTGCAGCTCTGTCTCCCAACTCAAATATAAACCACATTTGCTCCTTTTAGGGTTTTGGTTTGGTTTTGTTTTTTCCTTCCCCTAAGGAAAGTTGAAGAAGATACAGTGAAGGAAGTCTTTATAGATATGTGGGGCCTTCTGGGCAAGTTTCAAAGGAATATCCCTGTTTGCTCTCATGGAGTTTTTTTCCCTTCAGAGTGTATCTCTGTTGATATCACAGCTTGATTTAGTTCTGGTTAAACTATTGCACTTTATGGTATGTTGTACTTTTTAGCAAAATTATTGTGAATAAACACAGAGGTACCCCCTTTCTCTAAGGAATTGCAGAGTTGGGAATACGTTGGCATTGTCAGAAAACCTGGGAGATTTTAGGTCCTAATAGGAAATGAGGTGATTCTGATGAACTGAGTTCTAGTGAAGTACCACCTTCTTATGATCAGCACAGTAACCTTTATGTGATTCTGAGTGTTGCTTGATTGCAGAAATATATCCCCAAATTCAAAAGTCCTGTAAGTTCTGTTCAAAATCAAAACTGTCAAATGATCAAATTTTTGTAATGTGATGCTATAGAAAGACAAGGTAAGAAAGGTTCAACCACTTGAAGTATGTGGCTGTTAACTTGTAGGTTCATCTAATACCTGAAACATTTCAAATGTGTTACCAGTATCATAAACTAATCAAAGAGGGGACTTTCAAAAATCTGCTACATCCTTGAGCAGAAACTGTCTTACAATCTAGACATATGAAGTAAATCAATATGGAATTATATATTATTTTTTAGAAATACCACTAAATAGAAAAACATTTCCACTTATATCTTTCTATATAAAACCTGATTTTAGGAACCATTTCTAGTAAGATTAAAATCTTATCCAACTAACCCCCACCAACTTTATTTTCATATGAAGGATGTGTATTGGTAAGTACTTAAGATGATTATCTTGTGTATATCTAAGTTCATTGAGTGATTGCAATGACAGAGCTCAAAAAGTTATAGCACGTTATTGTGTTTTAATGACACACATTTGATTTAAGATGACATTTCATGATAGTAGAAAAGACATGAGAAAAAAGAAAGCATTGACTCTGGGACATATGCTGCCCTTAATATGTGCACATAGCTTTCACTGACGTCAGTGGGAAGTCTGTAAAAACTGAAAACAAAATGTGCCTCAAAGAGAAAATTAGATTGTTATTCTGAGAAGCCTGAAACACTCAGATGTGGGAATAGTGGCATAAGATAGAATGTGTGCTTGCAAGAGAAGGGGAATCAGAGTTAAACAGTGAACTCTCTACTCCTGGGGGATCATTTATGGTCTCTAAAGAGGTTAATGTGTGTCCCACAATCTGTTCTCATATGTAAGTTACTTTAGTCATGCTGAGAAGAAAAAAAGTGTAGAGCAGATGGCCATGACAGATGAAGACAGCAGCCAACACTTCTCTTCAGGCAGAAGGGCCATTTAGACCTAAATGAACTAGTCAGTTGAGTGATGTAGAGTGCCATCAGGTAGAAGATCTGGCCTCATTAGAAGGGGAACACTCCTAACAGACTGTCCTTGGCACAGAGGACTTGGGTACTGCACTGCACTGTGGCCAAAGAGAGCTCAGGCCTTGTTTTAGGTAGAACATGATCTACAAGAGCCTGCAAGAGTTACTTAATGTAAACAGAGAAGCCAGCCTCAGCTGAGGTCAAGCCATATGTCTTAAATCCCTATAGCATGTTCCTCACTACAGCTTTTCAATTCCAATCAGATCCCTGCTCTAAGCCCTTCCTTGAAGGCAGACAAGGAAGACATCCTTTAAAAAGGACATTCTTTAAAAAACAGCAGAATTAGGAGGCGCTAACTGTTTCTTGCCATGGAACCTGGCCCTCCAGGTCTACTCTGCTGTAGTTCATCCCACTCTGCCTTGTTTCATAGCAGGAGCAGGCTATGGCTGACAGGTTTTTTCCTTGCCCTGACATTCTATTTTTATTTATTTATTTTTATCTCAGCTACTCTGATAGCATGTAAGAAGACTTGCTTCAGTGAAAGAAGGGAGAGCCCCATATTTAACTCTCTCGTTTGCTCATGTGCTTTCAAACCTATGCCTCTGAGTTTGAAAGAAAAAATTTCTCTTACCAGGTTTAAGATTATGTCAGGTGAGGGAATATTTCGTTATTTTGTTTCAACTGAAATAATTTGAAGGTTATCATAGAAAAAACTTTGGTTTTATTGGAGTGTATTGATTTATCTCACAAGAAGCTTCAGCTAAAAACTAGGTATTACTGAACACTCTTGAATTATTTTGTATTTATTGACATCATCTGCTGTGCACTGAAATCTGATCTCTAGAATTTTTTGACTGAATTTTTTTCTCTGTCTTTCTCTTTCAGTCAGATGTAAACATGATTGATTCATGCATAAGGAAGGGCAAAGTATGTTTTATAATGCTGTAATCCCTTGCTAACAATTATTTCGCTAGGACAGAGAATTTTGCATTTAAAAGTAGTTGAGATTTGCTTTTCTATTGAATAATTACTGTGATTGCCTGAGGCTTCTTTGTTGAAATATCAGAGAGGAGATGGTTTCAGCAGCTTGATGATAAACTGGACAACTTCTGGCATTTTAATTCTGTTCCTAATCAATACTGACAAAGTCTGACCTTGTGCAGAAGTTATAAGTACACATTTGTGATGGAATCACTTCACACATTCATTAAGATCTGATGAACACTATATGTGAATCTCTCAAACCTATTTTTACCATTCATGAGCTGAATACAAATAAGAGGAAAGATGAATTTTCTTTGTTGATGTGACTCCAAGATTTGTATTATAGAAAACATCTGAGCTACTAGAAGATGCATACTGATATTCCAGGATACAAAAATGAAATTCAAGAAAGCACTATTAGAAATAAATGCGTGTATAATAAAATGCAGTATATGTTTAATTTCAAAATTTGAAGAGGCTGAAGGACGTGGGCTACTTTGCTGTGACCAACACATCTATTCAGAATGCGAAGCTGTTCTTTGTGTTTTAAAAGGTGTACCCAGCCTGACATAAAAAATCAACCAAGCTCATAGGTCTGATTGTTGCTTGGCTCAGAGGGAAGTTTGGTTATTGATATATTACCCCCCTACTCTGGTAATATATTGGTGGTGCCCTGATTCATTAAGAAATGCATAAACTCTGCTTCCAGTAACCACCAGGTGCCATTGCCATATAACAGAGCTATAATTTAACACTGGGTGGGGCTTCCTAGAAATAGCAAGATATTCTATCTTAAAGGGTATTCCTGAGTGGAAAAACACAGCATCATAAATCCATACAGCAGTCTTGTTCCTACCTGCCCTGTTTTGCAGGACAGAATGCACTATTCGTGTGGGAGCTCAGCTCCTGTTCAGTGGTGGCACTACCAGACTGGAGGGCTCCAGCAACAACCAAGAAGAAAACTGACTGCAATATATCAACCTATGACACCAATGCAATAGGGAAATCAGAAGGAATAGGATGTGCCTGGAGTCTGTGGACCATTAAAATCCTGCCAGACTGGGCTTTCTTCAGCCTTACTTATCCACTCTAAGCAACAAGTAAACACAGCCCTGAACTAGAGAAGAGCAACTGGGAATACTGGGGAGACAGCACAGTTTTTTGTAACCATTGAAAAGGCAGGGAGAAGGGCATGAGTCCCTCACTGACAAAACTGCATGGATCTTGCTCCAAAGAGCAGAGGGTGATGAAGCCAGGTATAGCTCATCTGGGTGTTCCTGAGCATTCACACCTAGTTTTGACTCTGTCATCCAGGTAATGCTAGGAAAGAAGAAATCCCCTGGATTCTCACACAGAGAAACAGAGGCATAACATAATGTTATGCCTTCTTAGACAGGCATAACATTTCCTGGTATGGGCAGATTCTTTAGCCATTACCAGCCTGGAATTTGCTCCCTGGAAAACAGGCTGCCCATCACAGTCTCATCCAGGGCTTTTGCTCTCCAGACTGAGTGTCCTTGTCAGTGCACACAGGATCCTGAGTGCTCACACACCCAAGCCCACTCCAGCAGAGCTGAGTGTGTCATATCCCTACAAAGCAGAGGTTCCAAATGCTGGCCTGGGTTCAGGTAGGCACAAGCAGGCTGAAAGGCTGCCATTGCCTTCTCATTGTTCTGGGAGAGATGCCTCCAGCTCATCTGAACTTTTTTTACACTCTTAGAAAATCTGAAAATACTTTTCCTACCCCTTTATCCATGAAATTCTGAAATTCCCTCAATCCACCATTCATGCAATTCTGTTGAGTTTTGTGTCCACTGTATACTTAAGAGAAGATAGTGTTCATGTGCTTTTGACCTTTAGCATAGGACTGAGTCTATATACTCTCAGTGGCAAACAATGATATAAACAGAACCTACAAAGCAGAAAAAGTAAAGAAAAAAAATACGATGAAAAACACAACAAAAGATGTGGGAAGTTGACTAATTTTGTAACAGGTCTGTTAATGGTCTTGCATAGTTGTCTATTTGTTTCTTCCTCTGTGCTGAATCTTTTGAACCAATGCAAAGGCCCATCTAAGAGTTAGGCAGTACTGCTGGTCCCCTCTGAAGAGTATTTGCCTAGTTTCAAGAGTTCCTTGAAATCTGAAAACACTGTCCCAAACTCCTGCTAAAGTTAACTTTGATTTAAGCATCATGCAACAGTACATTGTTGTGCCGTGACAATATTTTAAACTCCTATTAGGAATCCACTGACATTCAACTACACTTTTGTAATTACTTCTCATATATCTCAGACCATCATGGCCATACCACCATTAACATGGTCTGTAAAAGCAAGGAGAGTGAAATACAGGTCTGAAAAACAGCACAAAGACCTCAATTTTGGAATAAACAAGATTTTGAAATGTAAGATAATGACAGCTGCCAATGTCTTTGAAGGTACTTCCTGATGGCTGAAATATGTTACATGATTAAATAAATTTCAAACATTCCTATAGTATACATCACTTAGTTAATGTTCACTATGTATTCCAATTACTTTATTTTCTAGACTGATAAATGAGAACTAAAGATTAAATGAATAATTTGCAAAATCAAATTCAGTTCTAATTGGTTTCTATCAGGCATGAAACCTCCCAAACAAAGGTAAAAATGGCCCAATGACAAGAATAAAGTTCTGTTGTGATGCTTCCCCATTCAAATAAACCTTAACTGCTTAAAGAGTTAATTACACTACAGGAAAAGTTAGTTTTTCATTTTTCCTACGGGTCAGCTATTTTTTCTTATCTGGGTTATAGTCACATATTTGACTCTTACCTGATGCTCTTATCATGCCAAGAATGCATTTACTAGGAAAGGATAATCAAGAATTCATTGCTTTTGTGCTTCTCAAGTTGTTAAATGACATATTGTAACAGTTATGAGTTATTTTGTAACTACTGGTGACCTTTTATCTATTTTTAACCTTCAGCCAATTTCCAGACAGAAAGCCGACAGGAATTTTGAGTGTAAAATCACCAGGGACATTGTCCACTTTTTTAGAGACATCTATATCTATGTTGTGTATGTTTCAGTGGGAGTGAAGGATTCTTGAAGCATAAATATTTGTCTATCATTTATTTTTAATTCCCCTGATCTTTTTTTCCCCCCTAGAAAATCCCCAAGCTCAGAATAAGCTTTGTATATTCATGTCCAGTTTATGCTTGCTTTCCATAAATAAATTTATTAGTTATTATATTGGCACGAGAAGGAAGCAGCCATGAAACACAAGTGAATCAATAAGTAGCTGTAAGAAGCAAAATTTGAATTCATTATGGCTGAAGATCACATCAGAAGTCTGCTCATCCATTTAAAGGCCATGTGACTGATCCAAACAAAATTACATAGCTCTCCTATTACTAGGTAACTGCTAGGCTGCAAACAGCTCACAAATGATCCGAAAACCAAAAACCATTGGTAAAGCAATTTGGCAAACAGTTTCAAATAACACATATATTTAGAGAAGTCCAGACAAACTCCATTGACAAAAAAAAAAATTTAGCCTAAGTTCATCAGATAAATTGCAAGAGCCAAGAAAATAATCTATCACAATTAGTTCCACTAGAGCACCTCTCAGTGATTAGAAATAAATAACTTTCTCATAAACATACACTCAGCAGATATCTAAATATGTTACTGATTAAAATGTACGTTTTGCATTTTATGTCATTGGAGATTTGTTCTACTTAGTCATATGGTGAATCATTAGGAATATCCACGGGGCACTGAAGTGGAACAAGGTGAGTAATTGCATAGTGGAGCAGAAGGACCTGGCTGCTGGAAGGGCTGGGGATGTGCAGGGAGCTCAGCTCAGACCCTCTGCTCACACCTATTTCTGCCACACGACTTTGTACCTGGCAGGACACACCTGCAATGACTAAAGAAAGATCCATTGTACTGATCACAATAAAGGAACAAAACTTCAGCCCAGCCCAGAACTGTTGCTTTTATTAAGGGGAAGTGGTCATTGATCTGCTAATTGCAGCTCACATCGATCAGGGTGACCAGTTTCCTTCCAGTGCATTGTAAACAAGGGAAGCACACAACTGCTTCTCTCGAGCTGGAAAAAATGAAATTGAGCTATCAAGATAGATTCCTCATTATGATTATTTTTTTCTTTTTTTGCAAGCCAAGTGCGGATTTCTACTTGAACACTAAGCAAATTTTTCTTTTATATCACATTAAAATTGAGCTATCTGTGCACATGCAGTGTCAGATTTTGCAGTTCTTCAAAAATCACTAAATATGATGGAAATCTGAGCCTGTGCATTAAAATAAGTCAGTGTCTCACTCTGCGTTTGTCCTTAGTGATGTCTTCACGGTCCCACTGAATTTACTTCAAAAGAACTTTGGGAAGGAGGCAGCATGAGAGCAACACAGGAGCAGACCAGAGGGGAAATTTAGAGAAGAGAAGAAAAAAGAAAAAGGAAGATAGGAGCTAAAAAAGAAAAAGGAAGATAGGAGCTAAACTGAAGTTTTGGGAAACCATGATCAGCTCAGTGGAGTTTCATCCTTGCCTCCCCATGAATAAAAGGGCTTCAAAATGATTGGAATACGCAAGCCATAGTGGATTTTCCCCTAGGAAAAGAAAAAGGCAGGGTTATTTTTTTTCTTCAAAAGCAGAACTATTACATTCAATTCAAAATAAAATGCATCACTTTGCTTCTGTTTTCCTTAGCTCTTCCATAGTGCTTATTACTTCTCTGAAGATAAAAAAAATATGCCTAGCCTCTCAAACCACTTGAAGACTCTCAAGAAGGAAAGGAGGGAGTAGCATTTTTCTTTCAGCAAATGTAATATTCCCTTTCCTTTGCAGTAAGTTCAGTGCTGGGCCTCTCAAACAAAGAATTCCAGAGAAGATGTTTTTCCTGGCCCTTCTTCACACTCTATTGCTCTTGGTGCCATTGAGTCAGTAAGGGATGATGGCTGAACACCTCCCCTCCTGTTGTGCTCAGTTGCCTCCTATGAGTTACCAGCGTGTGCTACTGGCCAAAACCACGACCATTGCCACAAATACCAGACAGGCACTTGCCATGTCCTCACCTAAAAACTACTGAATTAGTAAGACATTTGAATGAAAGGTTTCCCAGTTGATACAGGCAAATTTTTTTCTCTCCAGCTTGGAGGAGGAGTCAGGATTTTAACTTCAGAACTCCACCTATTCTAGAGGGGCAAGGAGAGATCCTCGTGGAACCCCAGTACCTGGGGAGGGGACACTCCCAGTGTGTTGGAGCCAAGCCCCATGGGATTGACCACAATTAATGCTCTCCTTAAAATGTCACCAGCCTCCTTGCTGAGACTTCTCATCAAACACACATGGAAGGGACCTCTTCTCTTCCAGCTTTCCCCCCACATTAGGTTTGAACACAAAAAAGGCTGGTATTAGCTCAGAAGCATTATGAAGGTTCAGTGAATGATGACCTTACTTGAAATGAAAAGTAAAGTTTTGGCCATAAAACAGTGAAGTTCAGAAGCAATTAGTGCTTACTGTTCCCATCAGCATTTTGTGCATTGTTGCTGCTGCAGTGAATAGGTACAGGAAGAGCTTTGGGAATCCCATATGGCAGGCCATCTCCTCCAGGCCTTCAGGCTGATCTTCGCAGCTGCTCAGGCTTATGTTGGACAAGCCTGTCATTTCACACACCCAAGACACACATTTTTTTACCCCCAAAGGTGACCTGCAAGTGAAAACAGAAAATCTGGCTTTGTGCCCATATTTTCCTGTTCATCCTAACTGAAAAGAACATGTGGGATCTCCACTCTATGTATTGCTGTCAGTTTGTCTGCAGGCCGAGAAGGAAGGTTTTCTCTACCTGCAGCAGAACAGGAGGCTGCAGAGATACCTAGAGAAATGTAGGAAGTACAAGTATTTGCTTGCACAAGCACAAGATTTGGGGATTTGCTATTTCATGAAATGCAAATGATTGTGAATTAAGACATTGAGAACAATTGTCTATTGAACAAAAGCAGATAGAGGCAAAAGCATCATGGCCCAGAAGTAGCACTCCTTTTATTTTTTATAACTTCCTACCTTGCCAAGATTTCTAAATATAGCACAAACAACAAATAAAATAATTATGTTTTAAAAATCATAATAGTACAGCCAAAATTGGCATTTTTTAGAAGGAAGAAGCAGCATTTCCTGCTATAACACAGACAATTATAAGACTGGGAAACAAGGATAAGAGTAAACGGAAGATAGACTTTCTAAACTATTCTTCAGAAGCTCATAGTGCCTGATTAAAGGCCATTTCAAATGAAAGAAAACCTGCAAGTTTCTGGAAGAATTATCTGCTGTTCTCTGTTGCACCCAGAAAGACAAAGAATTTTCAAAGTATCCTACCTTCCAGCTAACAGCAATTCCATGAACTCCACTCAATTGACATATGCCTGTCCCATGTTTTCCCTGCATTCTGAATAATTCCTCCTTCAAGCCTCCTCTCTCTTTCTCCTCCTCACAACATTTCTCCTAGGTTTGGCCTTATGGCAGAGATTAAAGAACAGCAAAGCCAGCCTAGGAAATAGAACAATTACAGCTGGGATATTCAAATGCATCTACATGTGTGCCTGCTGGGTTTATGAAATTCTGTGGCAAAAAAAAATATTGATCTGAGCTCTGATGTAATCTAAGGCATTTATTTATTAATGCCAGAGGATGCAATTTTATTGAGCCTAAGTATTTCACACCCAAGCATTTTCACGGAGGATGGACAGAAAATATCATATAGCACTGGATGAGTTCTATTAATATTGACAATACATTACTTTTTAAGGAGACACCGTTAATTGCAATAATCTGCTGCAATTGTGAATGCTACAACTGATTCTCTAGCAGGTTATATGCCTTGGAAGAATCCAAGACAGCTCTTTGGTACTGCAATGACTTTTGGTACTGCAAATACTGCTTCTCCCACAGCAGCATGCAACAGGCAGCACTGTCTTTCAGAGCCTTAGTGTTCCTTGCTGAATAGGGGAATAAAGGATGCCATATACTGTAAGCTTAAATGCTCATTGTAAGCTGAATTCTGAATGTGTTTGAGAACATGAATACTAACCATTCTTGAGAAGAACTAAGGGCTGGACTAACAAAGCTGGCGACATCATTGGTAGTAGAAGAAATGCCACTCAGATATTGACAGCAGAAAAAAAGGCAGAAATTTGGTCTGCAATAGTGAGAGTGCGTTAGGATGTGAACAGAGTTGTAGAGTAGCCCTTCTTCTGCCAGGCTTCTCCCTAAAGAAAACATTAGAAATGCCAGAAATGCCAAAGGAGATGAAGACCATTAATTCCCTCAGAAAGAACAGGTTGGGCCTGCCTGATATCCAGATTAGAGCAGCAACCCTGCAGTTGTTTCTTTGCCTTCCTGAGCACAGACAAATTTTGTGCCAGCTCTCCAACTGGGGGCAAAAGGCCACCTTCTTCCCCTACCTCCCCATGCATCCTGGGTGGGATTCAAGGTTGGTCCTGGTCCTCAGCCACTGTTCCGCACAGCTCCAGCTTGGCAACAATCTTTGTGGTGAAAAAAACTGAAAAGAAGGTAACTCCATTGCTCCTACTCAGGGAAACATAAACATAATGTGTATTCTGCAACTGAGAGAGGGTAGACTTGGCTGGTTTAGAAATATTTTCAAATGGTTGTGTAAATGGGTTCCTTGCTCACAGGACAGCATTCTGTTCTCAGTTTGGACTAAAAAGATTTCACAGCCTGCGAATGATAGGACAAAGTGTCATTTGTTTTCTCTACAGACGTAACTGCTTCCTACTCAGCCTTTGCCTCAGAGATATAATCATGGAAAGACAGAGAACTTGAGCCTCTCTACAGCTGCAGATTGACAATGTTGAAACATAGTCTTGGCCCTTTCAAATGACAGCTGCCTAATGAGAGCAAGGTCTTTTCTTCCCCTCACAAGAATTCAATGTATTTTGTTGCATAAGAGAGTAGAAATATAGAAAATGTGCAGTATTTAATTCAGGGATAGTGGACATGACAGAAGAAATAATAAGATAAATTTGGGTCTCCTATCTACCTTCTACTAAAACAAGAATAAGGGAACAAGCAAGTGGAGTGCAATAAAGTTTAAAGTTAATAAATACTTTTTTCCCACATAGCTTATAATTAAACTGTCAAGTCAGAACCGCAATAGGTCACTGAGACCAAGCACTTAGTATTCACAAAAAGATTAGACAAATGTGGCCCAGCTCTTTTCTCCATCTAAGGTGAATTTACACACTGAGGGTGACACTGTGCAGCTCCCTGATTTAGAGATGTCAGGCTCCAAAGCAAGTCAGAAATATGCCTGAACAGGGGTAAGTTAAATCAGTAGTGCACTGTCTCTGCTTGCTGCCACAAACTGCTTTAGGCCAGGAAGAAACTTCTACAGCAAACCTTCCAGTGAGTACTGGAAGAAGGCTTTGTGAAGCATCCTTCCAGCACTGAAATGTTCCAAAGACCTGGATTCTCTGTCCTGGCTGCTGGGTGATTTCCCAACTGTCACTTCAGCTCCCCAACCTCTGTTTTTCCCATCTCTAAGTAGAATTGCCCTGAGATTTACATGACAGGTGTTGCTGTGTCTCCCAAGACAGGACATGAGACATGATGCTGACACTTTCAGAAACGATATATGGTGAAAACTGCCCATCTCCCTGTACATGATAATCTCTACAGACCTGTGAAAAACAAGTGCTTTAACTTGTAAGACATAACTTTTGTAATTCACAAGGTTGGCACTTCTCTATGCTTTTTCAATTTCCTTTTTATCCATCCAAACCTCCAAAAATTAGTTTTCATGTAATGCCTCCAAATTCAAGTACAATACTAGTCAGAGGTTTAGAATTCAGTTTCAAATTATGAGCTAACAGATATAACTACAAAGTCCTCACAGAATTAAACACCACATTAAGAAAACCCACACACAATTGAGTTGAGAGGCCAAAAATCTCATTCCACTTTAATATCAATCAAATAATTAATTGTAGCAATGCACCAAGTCTTTTTAATGACATGTAGAAATAACTTATGCCCTTGAAATGTGTCTGAAGTAGAACTTAAATAGATCAATTATTTCAGTGATTCATCTCTGAGATTTTTTTTTTGTAAGGCTAAACACATTTCTGTGTTATGATATCAAATGATTAAAGGTCTTCTGAGCTAGTCTAAATTAGGCTAAGTAGAAAAAAAATAGGGAATTACTTTTTATGATCTATCTTACATTTATCTGTTCTTTGTTAAATACTTCCTGAAACTAGACCCTGCCAATGAATAAAACTATTCACTGATAAATTTAACATGATCTTTTTGCTATCTGTGTTTCCAGAAGGAATTTAGCATCCTTTTAAGGGGTAATGCAGTTCTTCAAAGGTAAGAAAAAAGTGCCTCATGCACCTATACTGGCATGGGCTTCTGAAGCAAAGTGACAGATGGGCTAGGACTAGCTGCTGACTGGTTTACAAGGACAAAGATAAGTCCCTCTCCCATTCACCCTTTATTTTCTCTATATTTTTAAATCTGCTTTCTGTCATCACAGTAACCAGTTAAACAAGTAATACATAAACCCCCAAAGAACTGAAACAATGTTCAAGTTTTGTCATGCTTTGTACTGTATGAATCTATTTTATTGGTCTTTCAAGGTCCATGAGTTTAATGGTCATTGGTCTTTTTAAATTTTTTCCCCATAAAATCAGCTGTGCTACATTACAGTTTTCACAGCCAGCAGCCCTCACAGCAAATAATGTTTTGCGTGAGTACACCAGGATGCAGGACAGGAGAGAGCACACAGTGGGGAAAAGCCTGTATCCCATAGTGGCCAGAGATGTACAAGAGCTGTTCTCAAGAGGGAATGTGGTGAATGCACAAGTCACTGCCCCCCATCTCAGAGCTCCCACAGACAATTTTATCTGTTGCAGAATCCTTCATACCTAAATTAAAGAGTTGGATGCATGAAACAATATACTCAGATATACATTATAGGGTGTGAAATTCTGCATTCATCTTGCCTCAGTTTCAGCAGGTTATTAAAAGGCTACCTCCTTACCTGCCTTAGTGACCATGCCAACTTCCTGAAGGTTTCCCATCTCTGGAGCATATTTAGAAGAACTGTGACAAGGCTTGACTCCTTGCCAATGTTAAGACAGGCAGTGATGGGAGAGGACAAGTACTCTGAGCTCAAAGGCTTCACATTCCCATCGTAATAAATTGGATACTACCTACTGATGATTCAGCACAAATCCTGCTATTACACCAAACCTTGCAGTCTTGTGACAGACAAACAACATTGAGCCTAATCTAAAGTCAATGAAATTACTTCAGCTGACTTACTGGGCCAGTCTACTGGCCACACACAGTGTTTAGCAGAAGAAACAGCTTTTGGCTTCTGTATTGGCGGTCCATTACAGTAAACTAGCAAAATTAAATATTGTTTTCCCAGTTTAATTACTTAGATTGTGTTTACTATTTTAGACATAGATCTGTTACTTTTAACACAAAGAGAAGGGAATTGAGTTGAACAGTAAAAACATGTGATTAAGCAATACAAAACAAAATTTCTCCAATATTAAAATTAATCAAAGTTACAGAGGCCTTGTTTTTTAAATACAGCACAACACATCTGAGACCTGATGGCAGAAGGCAACATTCTGGAGAGATACAAGACTTGCAAACCACCCATTACAGTCAATACATTTTCCCATGGAAAGGGAAGGGAAACTTTACTTCTATCAGATGCTCTTCAATTTTTTGACAAATACAACTAATGCCCTGAAGATAAAGGAGAGCATTAGAGCACAGCAGAGAATATTCTTGGCCTAGAAGGCTTAGCACAGAAAAAAAGACAAATGAACTGTAAAATCTCACTACATATAGAATATTGCAAAACAAGTTTGAGACAAAAGTAGGTCACAATTAAGAATGTGAAGTGAAAGAATACAAATAAATTATATACAGGTAGGAAAAATTAGCATATTACAGCTCCAGAACGTTATGCACCCACTATTAACCCTTCTACCACCTTTGTGCAGTTATTCCAACTAAAAGAAAAGTGACCATACTGTGACTACTGGACTTCCTGCATGGTTGAACAGCTGAAATATTTCATTACTGTTTCTCAAG
The DNA here is from genome assembly GCA_018697195.1 of Certhia americana. Taxonomy (NCBI): domain Eukaryota; kingdom Metazoa; phylum Chordata; class Aves; order Passeriformes; family Certhiidae; genus Certhia; species Certhia americana. Next base: position 16,897,676 of record CM031880.1, read on the forward strand.
TGCTTTTATATTGGTGGTTTATGAAACAGCAATATATTCCTGATATTCCAGACACAAGAACAGGGACAAAGAGGTGTTACTGAAGATAACCAAGGGAATCCGAGTTACAGCCACAGTGAGGTCTGAGCTATCTTCCACCATTCATATACATCATGCTCTGAGGCAACAGTGACTGTTTAAAGCTCATTAAAGCATATATAAACATAGGGATCTCCAGTATTCCCTAAGGTGGGCCACGGATCCTACAGCAAGTCTGCTGAAAGGGACTATGACTTCAACTGCTATGGAATAGTGTTTGTATAGAAAGAGAGGTTTTCTAGGTAGAGATTTTAGCCCCCATCTAAGCTGTAAGACAGAGAAGGGGAAGGGACTTTATTGTTCTCCACAACTCCCTGAAAGGAGATTGTAACAAGCTGGGTGGTCTCTTCTCCCAAGAATGGGGTGGGCAAGAGGAAATGGACTCCAACTGTGCCAGTGGAGGTTTAGATTGGACATTAAGGAAAAATTCCTTCACTGGAAGGTTTATCAAACACTAGAAAAGGCTGCCCAAGGTGGAGTCATCAGTTTTGCAGGGATTTAAATGATGTGGAGGTGTGGTGCTTAGGGACATAGTTCAGTGATGGGTTTGTCAGAGCTGGGTTAACTGCTGAACTTAAAGGTATTTTCCAATCTAAATAATTCTATGACTCATGGTGAGTACCTCCTTCACATTAGAGTATGTTTCTATGTATTTATACCTTTAAACAAAACAGAACACTTTCCTTTCTACCTACATGGTAAACATCATACCATAATGCCTGTCACTGGATTTTCTGTTTGCTTCATATGACAACTTCATTAGATAACAAACTCGCCTTGAAAGAAGATATATCTTTCAGAGACTTGTGAATTGACTGTTTTCACGCTATATTCTGTAAATAACATTAATGCCTATGCTGGATGTCAGAATGCTGCTTCACAAACGGGAACCTTATTAGTTTGGAAGCGAGTTAAAGAAATAAAGTAATAATTTGCCCCTGCCTGGGCTAAATAATCACACCTGGAAAGTGTGATTTGACTTAAACATAAGTTACTCTCCTAGCAGAGCTGTCATTTGACATGGACAGATTGGCTGCTGTGTTTCCACACTCTTTCTAGGTGATAGAAATGGAGCCAGAGCAGAAGGGTGCCAGGATATTATCTGGCCCCATAGAAAATCTGGCTGTAGTTTTTAGCTTTTGAATACATAATCACCTATTTGAAGTGTTCCACAACTGAGATTTAAAAGAACAAATTGAATTTTTCTTCTCTATTCCATTCTGCACTGAACTTTATCTGTGTTTTCCTTTTAAGTGATTAGTTACTGCCACACATAGCAGGTAGGGTAAAATCCTTTTTCATCCCTGCTTAGTGTCTCCCTACAAGGCTTCCTTCCAAAATGATTGAAGATGAGAGTTCAGAAACAACAGACACTGGCAGCCTGCCAGTCACATGCACCCACACAGGTGCAAAGTTAAAAATATATCAATTCCTGCCTCATACAAGTGGGTGCACAGGATAGAGAAGGCTGAGGGAACAGATTGAGAGAGAGAAGTGTCTATTCACAAAGGGCAGTACACATGTATCTGTCAAGCAAAAGGCCATGAGGAAAACACAGCAGCTTCTGGTACTTCTGTGCTGTGAGTAGGATGCCTTAGTCAAAACCTTTATTTTCTGGGGTTATTTATGCTTAGAAATTTGTACCTGGACTGGGAATCTCACCCATCGTTCTTTCTTTGCATTAAGGTTACAGAAAACTGCTGAAGAATAGTAGGGGCACAGTACTAAGGGTATGACATAAACAATTGCTGTTAAGAATATCTGTTTTCACATGATCTTGACAAAGAGATCAATGTGACAGACTTGTTTTCTCTGATCACCTGTATTTCTGCTGGGCCTAAATGAGTGAATTTTTGACTCTTCCTTCACTGGGACTGAAAGGTGCCACTCAAAGGTGGCACATTCCTCCTGCAGAATTCAAGCTGGATCCAAGTCCTGGATAGCCTAAAAATAAAAAATTATTTTTACCAAAACCCGAAGAACTGTGCCTTAGAGTGTTTGGATTTTTCTTATTTGTTTGGTTTAAGTTTGATGATTAACTTCTGCTCTGGATTCCCTAATTTTAGCACATTAGTTCTTTTTGGTAGCAAACAGTCCTGAGCATACATTCATCTCCAGTCTGAAATGTCCTACTTCTCAAGAGCCAGTGGTTTAGACTCAGTCGGTATCATACAGTCAGGAAAACATCTTCCCTGTTGTTCCCTTAAACCTCTCTTCCAGGGTCTTGTTCTAAATCTCCTTTTAAGAGACTTTTGTTCCAAACAAGCAAAGGGAACTTTTTCAACAATTTGAAGCAGTGCAGTGTCAAGATTTTTCTCTATCCTATTGGAAGTACTTTGAATTGTGTACTGAACCCATTATCAAAGATAGGCCTTGGAAATTAGTTGCACAAGTGGATCCATCAAATGGATGGTGCTTTCCTGAATGCACCCTCTGAAGCAGCAGTAAATCTGCTGCAAAATGTTCGTAGGATTTGCTAAACCAGGAGTTTCTCCCCAGACCCTAGGTCAGCAAAGCTGACAGTGTACAAGCCGAGCACTCTCAGGGCAGCAACTGTACCAACAGCCACAGAAAGGATGGGTTTAATTTTATCTTGTCTTAGGATCTGGTTTTGTACTTATAAGGTCAAGCCCCAGGAAAATGTGAGGCTTTGAGGCAAGCAAGGACTGGACAGGGCCAAGGTTGGCAAGAGGGAATGTTTATAATGCTAATAAACTAGATTCCGATTTCTAGTGTGAAGGGGGTGAGTTACCAACTGATGAAGTTTCTCCACAAATGTGAAATCTATTAACATTAAAGCAACCATGGGCATATACAGAGGAGAAAATAGGTCTCTGGAATTTGGCATTTTAACCATCAGTCATATAGTGCAATCAGTGGAAGAAAATAAACGGTATAGCAATAGCAACTCTAAAGGCAGATAGAGGACAGGAGAAGTAAAATATTAAATAAGAACAGTCACTATGGAAACTGTTGGGTTTTACTATTTTAATACCTGGATGCTTCAGAGGAGTGGCAATAAGGCATGGAGCCTTCTGCCTTTGGAGGAGATATCAGTTCAAATATTGCCCAAGCTGGGGGCAATTTAAAGATCATCCCAGTAACTGTTTATGTGAAATGAGACTTCACAGTTTCAGTTCATTTTCAAGAGTTAGTATCTGTCCAAGAAATAACTTCACCATGCAACTACAGTTGTTAGAAGACCCAGCAGAGGCCTGAAAACCTGATTGGGAAGGCACCATTTTCTCACTGTTTTACAACTTCAAGGCTGGAATTTGAGGAGGTTTGTTTTGCTGCTGCTGCTAAAATGATGCCTGAGACACCCAGATTTCAATCTCTGGGCCTCACACACATCATGACCATCAAATCAAAAATGAAAGAAAAGCCTTCACTGTGTTTGCAAAAGGGAGAGGGGGATGAAGCTGATGAACTGCAGAAGAGAAACAAGATCTGAAACTAAAACTAACATATTCTTAAACTTGGGAATTTACCTAGATTAGCTTTTTTATGTTACAGTTCCCACCTCTTTTGTCCTGGCTCACATCCAGCATAGTCGGGGTAACAAATGCATTGGAGCGTCCATAAAAGGCAAAGACATTGTGGGAGGAATGATGGAAATACATTTTTATTCACTGTTCAGATAATTTTGTTAAAGAGCTAAACTGCATGAGATTTATTTAGTTTTTAAGACTGGAGACATACAATAAAGGACTACTTGAACAATTATCTAGAAAAATGTCTCCCTAATACATTTTCAGTGACAAGTGAATTTCACACAAGTTAAATTCTTTCTAAAGGTATTTAAGGTGTTCCACCTGTTTGTACAGAGACTGAAAGGAAAAGCAAAACTCCCTCCGTTTCTTTCCTTCAATCCTACCCACTAGACACAATACAAGTCTGGACTGCTGCCTTGGTAGCCTTTCTACCAACTGCTGCTGGATCCTGGAGAACATAAAGCAGATGGAACACACTACCAACAATGTGTTTTGCCAGCTAGCCAATCAGCTGAGAACATCCATGATGTAGCCATTTTTTAAGGAAAAAATGCACAGAACAGTATTAAAACTATTATTTGACTGAGCACATAATGGTAGAGGTGGGAAAACCAGAGGTAGCCACACCAGATTGCTGTTCTGAACAAGTGATAATCACAGAAAGGGACCCCGTGTGCTCTTAATAAAAGTTACTGCTGAAAATAAGTAGGCAAACTCACCATCCTCCCCCATCTAACCTACCAGGTGTTCTTTATGATGACGTGAATATTTTCAGTGGCAACATTACTTATTTCTGTAATATATCCATGAAGTACTATTATGAAGACTGACTGAAACAAAATGACAAAATGTTAGAAAGAAGAGTCTGTATGGAACAGTGTGATAACTCCAACCTAATCAATAACTTCTTGACAACTGTACTGCACACAGAAGCTTCATGGTGAGACCAAACTGCTCAGAGACAGAAACTGTGATTGCAGGATAGCCCACAAATTTGAATTCTATATAGCCTACCAAAGCAAGATCCCTACAATGGGCTGAGCCTCTCATGCCCTTCAAAACTAGAAAAAACAGCATTAAGAAAGAATCACAACATTTTCACTCATGGATCTGTGAAAGATGTTGCATTAAAAGAAGTCAAGAATTTGTTTAAAAGAAAAAAGGTGGCAGAAAAACCACACAGTTGTTGGAACTAGTGAACTACAGGGAGAAGCCCATTAACCATCAGTCTGTATTAGATTGAAAGGCAAAAGAGACTTCCAGCACCAAATTCACTTATGATTACAACTCCTTACAAATAATTTGGATTCTTCTCTAAATAAATTAATATTTCAATAGATAGAATATAGAGTCCCATTGTGTTTAATGATACTGCTGGATCTGGTACACAAAAGCTCTACCCAAAGTTTCAACTGTTCCCAATTTTCCAAGACACACAGCAGAAGTTGCAAATAATGGGAAGGCAGCTTCACACCTTATGCTTTGATTAAATAGCAATCATGTTATTTTGCTGGTTTGCTCACTATGTATCATACATATCTGTTATTTCAAAGAGAATTTAGTCTATATGAAACCTCAAATGGGACTTGAAGGAGAAGGGGGTATGGGGGCAAGATTTGCCTTTTAACAGGAAAGACAAAAATTCCCTTTTCAGTTAAATACATTTTTTGCTTAAACACTTGCAAAAATATGAACCCAAACTATATTTCAGATTTTTAAAATGTGTGCAGTGAACTGAAGTCAGAACAATTCTGGTATTTTAAAGCATTGTTCACAATTAAAAAAAAGATCACCCACTAGCAAAGCAAATGGAGCAGAAATTTAACATCTTCATTAGCCCAGAACAGTAACAAATATTTTGGTGCTTTCTCTACTGGCCTCCATTTTCTTTTAGACACAGAGCAAGTTTTAAAAATGTCTTGTGCTCCTGAAAATGTATCATTTTTTTAAAAACCCTGACATGATTCAGATGCCAAGTTTCTTTCTTGAGGTTCATTTAATCTGCTCTCCAGGTTCTTATTTATGGTCTCCCTTAGATATGTGCACCTCTTAGCAAAAAGCAAAATTTCCTATCATGTCCTGCTTGCATTACAAAGTATTAAATTAATTTCTTATCACAAACTATGTGTTAACTTAGGCATTTAAAATGTTTATGAAAAAGTGCTGTGAATTCCTTCTTTTTGTGCATCAAACTCCAAACCCACTGCATTTCTGTGGGTGTACAAGCAATTTAAATTTCAGCAATTTTGTGTTACTCAATATTACTTTTTATTTCAAAGTAGTGAGGAACTCAGCTAAAAATTATGATGGGCAAACTTCAAAGGTTTTGGAGTTTGGCTTGGCTGTTGACTTCTCTGCTGTTAGACACTACTTCAGAAGTAACATTCTCCATCACAACAGAACAAGTTTTTTCTAAGACTGATAACTGCACAAACATCAGAGATATGACAGTGACCCTGCCCTTGTACACCCATCCATAGGAGGGCTGCAGAAGCCACAGGTGTTTCCCTGAATTCCAAAAGCCCAGCCAGGCTCACTAATATCCAGCCACTGCAGGACACACAGAAAAATGTGCTTCTGATTCCAGATTTTGCTACACACTTCTATAAATCAGGATGGAGTGATTGAGGGTTTTCTTCTCCCTCCCCTCAACTGATTCACTTGGCTATAGTACTGAAACACATGAAAATATGAGGTTTTTTAATCTGCAGAGTGACTCCCACGTTACCTGATTAAGAATGCTACAGCACAGCAGGAGATTATCATCATTCCTATCGTTCGATGAGGAGTAAATGTTATAATCAGGAAATTTATACCACTGTAAAATCCTAAAAGCATGGAAACAGAATTCAGTTTTTGGTGGCGTGTGCATGAAAACAAGATGACAATGAGACAGCTACCTACAGCTCACCACTAATGAAAATGTAATAAAGTGCCTGTCTAAACCACAGGATAATGGGTATCAAATTAAAATGAGAAGGCTGTAGCATAAAATTAATGACTTTTGTGATGTCTCTGGTGAAGCATAGCTGTTTTTCAGATGTTTTATCAGAGGTGGTCATTTAAAATGTGCTGTGGTTGTCTGTCACTTAGAGTTAGTTCTATTCATCTTTGGAGGAATATTAGACCATCTGTTCCAAGTCCTCAGGTATGATTTCTAGAAGGGGCAGACATCCTCCACACTGTAGTAACACATAATTTTCTGTAAAGAAAGATCTGTAGTCATCACATAATTTGTTCGAATAAGGCATTATTAGTTAGACATACTGGCTCACTTAATTCAGACCTGGTTTTGTTCAAAAGATGGAGACTAAAATAAATGAGTTGTCTGACAGAGAAGCTGAAAATGAGAGCAAGTTTGCCCACTAGAAATGCCATTAAGGTTACTCTTAACTGAATGGAGAGAAACTGAACCAGCCCACGTAAATCTCCTCCAGCTGAACAAATCAGCAATGCATGTAAGAGAATCAAAAGCTTTTCATTCCCCTTTCTTTCAGGAAATGCTACAATCCTGTTGTTAAAGAATTTCAATGGACAGGAAAAATACCAGCTTTCTTCAAGGTTAGAGAAGGGAGATCATATTAGAAGTTTTCAGTGAATTCCCAGATTCTCTGGTTGTGCACAAGATTCAGGACACAAGGGCTCCTCACAGCCCACTTAATCTGGCATGCCACAGCTTTCTGAAGAATTTTGATATAGTTTACAAATTAACAAGGAGAATTCTCTGAGCCAAAAAACAGAACAGAGAGAATGTGAAATAGCTCTGATCTCTTAAAGTGCCTTAGTTGAAGCTTTTAAAATGCTTCACACAGTCATCGGCAAAAATGTCAATATTTAGGAAAATGTGGTGGAATGAACTACCGGGATAGAGTTATGATCCTGAGGAAAGTTGTAAAGAGAGATAAGCAGAAGGAGAAAGACTCACTTTTGGTGATTGACAGACACTTTTAACAGCTCGAATCTTGTTATGAACACCTCAGCTAAATGATTGTCACTCTCTATGCTTCAAAGAAATGACCTGTCTCAACCAGACTAATGCCCAGAATTGGAGAGAAAGAAAGATAAAACTTACTCTTAGAGAAGTGCTCTTCATTGTCATCCTGTTGGTACATTATCAGCTAAAACTGGAAATATGTGGGAGGTCTGAATGCTATCTTAGCTGAAGTTGAAACCTGAGGCACCAAAGGCAGTAACCCATAATCCGTAGCAGGTTCCATCAGGGTGCAACACTGGGGATATTTCCCAAGCTGTCTTCCTGTTAGTTCTTTTAGTTTTATTGTGGAAAGCATTTCAAGGAGAAAACTTACTGTTCTACATTTTGTATGTGGATTCCTATGACTGGACCTCTGGATTACATTCAGACCTTACACAAAAATGTCAAGGGAAGTCACTGCAAGGCAGGAATGCCTTTGCCTCTTTTGCCTTGTCTGACCACACCAGAGAAGACTGTAATACACCAGGAGTTCATTCCCTGTCACTTATCTCAATTTCTAAGTGGACAAACTCTTTTATGCTTGACATCAGAGACAGGTTAAGTAACTGCTTTGTTTATTCTCTGATACTAGAGCTATTTTTGGACCTAAACGTTTCTACAATCCATGAGTACTTCTAGCAAGCCAAAGGCAGGACTTCTGGCAGCTTCTTAGTGAATTTTTGTAGTCTTCTACAGTTGCTTTTTTCATCTTGCTATTTTACTTAGTGCCATAATTATTTTCTCATTTTTAAATTCACTATTAATTTTAATTAAGCTCAGCTACACTCATTAGTTGAGCTAATCTATCTTCACTTTTAAACTCACACACATACATATACACCAGTCTTCCTGCTGATGTAGTGTTGGATTGGAAAGTTTTATGCAGAGAGGAAGAAAGACCCACATATGTAATGAAATAAGAGGGCTTATAACTGCAGCTGGTTGGGGATTTTTTAATTAAGCTTTTCCTATCCAAAAAAGCCAATTAGTTGAGATTGAAGTTTTTCACGGACCTACATCCTGTTTAATAAAATTTTAATCTGACGTTTTCTCTGGTGAAAAGTAGAGAATAGTCACTAGCTAATACAAATCAAACCTAGAGGTCAAATCTCATCTATATCAGAGGAGGTACTGAGAATGCTGCATTTGATTACAAGAACAGCCCTGAGTCCACCAATGCCAGCCTCACAATTCCCTCACTATGAAGCTCCTCAAGTGATCTCATTTTCATTAGGGATTCTGGATTTCATTCAGCACTAGAGCAAAAACTTCAAATCTATGAATTTTTTCATGTAGCTGAAAGTCTTGTTCTGAGTTATCCATACATTTTCTTCTATAGCTATACTTTTATGGACTAAACAGGTAGATAAAATACATTATTATTATGACTATTTTTATTTTCTGAGATCTCTTGCTCAGAGATTTCAAGTGGTGCTTCCATATCTGAATAGGCCATAAAGTTAAGCAAGGAAGTTCTAACCTTGTCTGCATCCAGCATATAAAAACGAATATTCTTGTTTAACTAACAATGAGATCAATGCCAATTAACCACTTCACAAGCTGCTGAATCAGAGAATTTGTCTGTGGATTGCATCAGTCCATTGTTTACACTTCTACTTTGCTACTTCAGCTTCTCCCCCAAGCCACAATAATTCTTTTATGCTTGTGGAGTCCTTGTTAGACTTTCCTATTTATGATATTGTGTGAAGAAACAAGGTATGGCCAAGATGGGCCATATTCACAGTATGATATCATTCAATATCCTAACAGTTGCTTGTACCAGATGTTTCAGAAGATGATAAAAGTCCCTACAGGAAGCAGATGTGAAACAATCTGCTCTGCCTAACGCACATGCAGAACTACATCCATAAGTTCATCTATATTTTCAGAGCTTGAGAAAAAGGCATATTTCCAGTATCAGCATTTATTCGCATGGAGGCTCACCAGCCATATCCTGTGAGTCTTTTTCTTTTTAACCTTTTCTCCCATCTGTTTTCAATGTCCATTCCAGGAACACACTTTACCTACAAACACCTTTTCAGATATTCAGAAGAATTTGCAAGTATTGGAAAAGGTTTAAGAAGCTTTAAACTGTTCTTTTTAACTTTTCTCAAAGATAAGAGATTTCCCCAAGTGAAAATTAATATGTTATTTGGAAAAACAAAGGAGGGGAAAATTTGTATGATTGTTTTCACTATTATAGGGAATAATGTCTGTAAACTCAAACTAATGGTTCATCTTCAGGTCTTACTCTTCAGAGTGAATCAGGGAAGCTGTTAACAGTGATTCCATGTTTCCTTTTCTGTGGCCTCCACTTACTGTGGACATAATTCTCTAGAAATTGGTACAGTTGGAATTCATCATTGCCTGTTCTCTTTGGTTAGGGATGAAATACCTGGATGGCATCTAAATACTCTGAGGACTGCAGGACTCACGTATTCATGTATTCAATTTTATGAACATCTCCAGAGGATAAGACAAAATAGAATTTACTTATTGTTTATAGCCCGTTCTAAGTCTTCTATGTTTTCAAGTTCATCACAGGGTACTTCTTTTTCCCTAACATTATTTGGAACATACCCAAGACTGCTTGTACATGAGTATTGGCACAGAGGTTTTTGGTTGAGAGACAATTTAGATAACTTTTTTATGATAAAGAAAATGCTCTTGTATTTGTGTGTCTTTGAATTGTAACACAGATATTGATACAATAGTGTCCCCAAGCTTTAAAATGATTGCCCACTTACACAGACTCACAAACACAGAAAAAGAAAAATATAGCACTCAGCTTTTTCTAGCCCCCAAATCCATCTCTCTGTTGCAGATTTACATTTATTTGTAGAGACCCTCAGAACTGGCCAAAAAGGGAGGAGTGAGTAGAGAGTGCATTATGAATACTGAGAAAAATGTCAGCATTTCAACCTTAGACCATATTCTGTTGTCATGACAACATGACGTAAAGTGTTTTCTTAAAGAGAAAGATTGCAATGTAAATGAAAAAGGAAATCTCAGTTTATTGAGCAAATTCAGATGACGTTTTTATGAGGTTGTTACATGGATTACAACATGTCCTCTATTATTGTTAAGAGATTTTTTGAAAATAATCCCACACAGAACAAATGTTCACTTCACAGAAATGGTGTTGTATAAAAACCCCATTTATCATTACCAATAAAGTTTACAAACTACACCTAAAAAATATTCAAAATAATTTCATGTATTTTCTACCAGCTATTCAGAAAACATATGATGGTTTACTCACTCACTTTGTATGTAAGCTGCTGATTTAAAGCAGCTTGATTTTTTATGCAACACCAAAGATCTATTAAGTGCTGTAGAAACACTTAATGTGCCACTGGCCTCCAACACTGTAATTGCAGTGGTCAAAAGGTAGAAAAAGGGAATATCATTATCCAATTTCAAAGCAGGAGCAGAGGCACAGGGCATGTGAAGCTAGAGGCCCAAAATTCAGATGAAAAGCTTCCAACCGCGTTGGGAATTACATCAAGATTGCTGCAGCCTGGCCATGCAGTTTACAATGTCATTCTCATCTGTTCACACAAAGAGAGAAATTGGTGGCTATTTTCCTTCAAACATTTACTGAGGTTTACAGTTATTAAAGCTTTCATCACTTAGATAAAGTGTTAAAATTTTTGCCACTGCTTGGAAGTGTGACATGTGTGCCCCAGGGCAGGCACCGGTACAGAACAGCAGCGACAGAAACACTGAGGCGGCGCTGGTGGCCCTTGCTCACTGGCCATTAAAACAAATAGAATTACATCTCCCACAGCAGCAAAAGAGAATGTATATTTATGCCAGTCTAAGTGACCTTGTATCACTTAGATACAAGGAGCTGCAGAATTTCTCCCTGCACCCCTCACCTCCAAAAAAAAACCCTCACAAAATCGGAGCAAATGTCTCAAAGTGGCTTTCTTTTCTTCTTGCCAGTCTGCTTTAAAAAAAAATAAAATTAATAACTAATGAATTCAAGAATTTGGATTTGAAATTTTTCTTGACAGCTCTTAAACAGGATGGTTCTTCAAGAATAAATAGAGAAATATGCCCCTAGCCTGCCTCCTACTTCTGCAGAGGTCTTGGCAGCCAAAAGTTCATCTTACCTAGAGCTGACCTCCAGAAGTGTGTGCCCTGGCATTTGCTATTACAGTGATTTATGGTTGTTTCTGGGAGTCAGAGGGTCCTAGAAGGGTGGGAAACACTGAGTACTGCCTGTAGGCAATGACTTTTCATAGATTGAAGTGGTCTAGAACCTTACAGGGCTAAGTCTCAATGCTTTAAATAAGCTGCAGAATTTAGATTTGAAGTCTCTTATAGAAGGAGGGCTGAATTCAGCTCTGTTAAAAATGGGTGGTAAGAGCAATTTACTAGAAAAGTCCATTCTAAGACGATACTACAGCAATTCTGGTATAAAAGATGACTTGTCTTGTTAAAAGCTTACAAGCTATTTGTCATATCAATGCTCTGTTCCCTACAATGTCAAGTTCTGGAAAGCTGTGAACTCCCAGGTAATGAAACAACTCAGTATCTGCTAAGAAAAGTATCTTGTATGCAGAATTATGGCTTTGCATCTGATTCTAGGAGGTGGTAATTATGGTCTCCCTGTCTCTCAAAAATATGTCTGTGAGTTCTCTGTTATGTGAGATATGAATAAAATAGGATATTGAGACTCCTGTGAGTCACCTTTCCCTTTTCAGTGAAGGGAACTGCCAGCGAAGCACATTGGGATTGCTGCCCACCCTGAAAACAGTCAGAATAAGCTTGGAAAAACTCCCTAGATGTTCACCAAAGGGAATTTGCAATTTGCATCAAAGCTGCCTGTGTGTCATATGTGGCTGATTCTAGATCTCAGTCTGGAAACCTTCCTGGGTGATACCCTCACCGAAGGTTTGAAATAACACTGCATTAGCTCTGGCATTGCCAAGACTTCTCTAGTAGTTTTTATCAGGAAGCCTGCTGGGCAGCATGATCTCTGTACAACCACAAAGAAAATCACAGGTCATTTCTTAATTTTCTTCTGTCCACCAATATGACCTTAACCCAGTTTTGATTTTGTCCTCCAATTCTTCTCCTGATTAAAAAGGGGCATATTTGCTTTCTTCTACCCATTGATTACCTTATGCTATGAGGATTATAAACTCCATTATGTGGAAATATTGCTTCACCCATGTTTGCAGCAGCCCACAGGGACTTGGGGGCAGGTGGAGTCTGTATAGGAATACTATAATATAATAATAATAATAATCATGTGCAGTGAGTCTCCCTATACACTATTGAGACTAAAAAATTATTCTAAGGAATCCCAGAAAATTCTTATTCTATGATACACTACTTGCATGAGTTTGGAATCCAATATCTGATGTTTGAAAAGCAAATTTCCATGCCACTTCCTTTTTAGAGGATTTAAGAGAGAACATAATTCAGGAATCATTGCTGGGGCCTACCCATGGTTTTTGACCTAGAAACAAGATTGCAGAGTAAGAACCTGCTCCTCCATCTGGTATATACTCTAATGACCCTCCCCACAAGAGCAATTCAGTTAACTGAACTGAATCCATAACATTATTATCATGGTGGGCCTCTATAGGTGGTCCTCTGGATCACATCAAATACATCCTGAGTTTCAGATGCAAGTTTGAGGTTAGATGAAGCTGGCAGGTAGAAAAACACATCTTTGTATTCGTAAATTCAGCCAATTTGATCAGAACTTGCTGAGAAACAACCCCACGACACCATTTTAGAAAGGAAAAGAGATAGAAAACACAGATTCACTATCCTATTTACTAGATGTTTGAACTTTTAAACATAACTGTGAGAAAAATAAGAGAGAACACAAAATAGACTCAGAATTATCATCTTATCTCTATGTCCACACCTGTGGTTTTGTTGACACAAGGCTACATTACAAGAGATTATCCAAGTGGGAGCTAACCTTCATATCTTTGTAACATCAAGTGAATGTCAAAGTCATCATCACAAGCACAGCAGATCCTATTTGCTCTGTTAACTGCATCAGTAACATTTTTCAATATATGTCTCTGAAATACACTTTGTAAGCAGGAAGATTGCTCATTGGAACAGCAAGGAAAGAAGCACGGAGATACTTTGCCAGAAATAGATAACTTGAGTTATGCCATTGAGATCAATGGAAATGCAGAGAAAAGCCTGAATAAGAAGTATTGGATTTGACCCTAAATCAACTTACATAATTTTCAACAAATTGAGTTTTTAAAATCTGGTGGAAGCTCTAATTATGTTGTCACAAAAATCTCAGCACTGTCGAGATCTTATTTCTGAAGCTCTCAAAGAGGCATCTGTAAAGGATTTTCTTTCCCGTTTTGTTCTGATAATGGACAATATACGAGGTGTCAAATTGAGAGAGCAATCTGGGACATGCCCCTTCCGTCACCTCTCTGAGAAATGAAGCCAATAAACAATGACTGGATTTTATTAAGTCGGGTTAAGGACCAAAGTCTCAAGCTCCGACTCTTCACTTAGACAAAGTTCCCAGAGATGAGGACAATTTAAAGTGTGTGTTTCACACAGTGGTGAAAGACTCCCCTCTCTAAAGATGAAACATGGTTTTAAATGCCTTAATTCATGAAGTGCCGTAAGTGTTTAAAGATAAATATCACAAACATCAGACTTCCTTGTGTACCAGAAACATACAGAATTTCAGGAAGACAGTGCAGAAAATTTTAGGGAGACAAGAAAAATTTTTCACAAGTTCAATGAGAAAAGATATTTTTTAGAAATAGTTCGGGTCTAGCAAATTTCTGCTAGAAGGTAGGGAGGACCCTCAGGATCAGGGCAACTGGATACCCTGCTTCAATTATGAACAGGGTAACAGCTATGTTTCCAATTCAAACATTTCAATGTGCTCAACCTTCCAGTGAAATGGAAATTCTCGCTTGAACAGATCTGTTTGAAGCCTGCAGGTGTAACTCAGGTCTCTAACATTTAAATTATCACTAGTACTTGCACCTGTGGCATCAAATACACCACATTTAGATCAACACAGCATAAATGTAAAACCCATATAGGAGAGGTAACGATGGATGGGTGTTGACTGGTCCCCCCAAAAGCTGGCACTACTGTTCCATCAGCAGCCAGGAAATAATTCCTTTCCAAGACTTGCTTTAGCTCGTGAAAAACATTGATGTTCAAATTAAATATTTTCTATTTTTTTTCCAAGAAAGCATGTGTTTCTGGTCTGATTTATTCAAGAAATTCCTTTAAAATTAGAACCCAACAGAATTTTATTTCAGCTTTGTTTTAATGAAATGATATTAGATAGAAGAATTGTCTGCCATGGAGAGGGTAATCAGTATTCACTGCTGGCTGCAAGGTGTCGGCTAGGTTGACAAGTTGACAATGTGTGTTTCCACACATCTTGTTTTAATTTCAAAGCACAAATCTGTGATGTAAAACTGTGTATTCCTAAGGCTGCACTATCATTCAAAACTGCCCATGTTTGGTCAGACTAAAATTCTCTCTCGCCCAACATCTCCAGATTCCCAAGAAAAAACCACAGGGGCTTATTGAACCAAAGCTTTTTTTAGTACACTCTTCTACAGCTGTTGTTTCCTTACCAGAGGCAGTATCCCAGGTTCCTTTGTTACAGCACAACCTGGGTGTAGAGTACACCTGTAATTTGGGATACATTACTATTGCAAACATGAACTCCTCAGACACTGTGGGAGCAGAGCCTGGCTGTTCGCCCTGCAGCTTACAGTGCACAGACAGCATTTAGAGGTTATATAAATAAGCACAACAAGCCATCCAATTCACTTTAACGTTAACTATTTGCATAATAGTCTCTGTATTTTGGCTCACACTCAGTGGGTGATGAAAGTACCAACAACAGCAGGGCAGGGAACATGGAGGAATTGGAAGTTTTAAAGGAAAAATGTTACATTTTGCTGTAGACTAAGATCTTATGGATATCATTTGTCTATTTGTACTAACATATTTTAAAGAAAAGATTGCTGAAACTGTACCATACAACCAGCCAAGAAGTACACACAGGATAAGGTTTACACCTTAATTGCATGGGGCAGAACACCACGGGAGGAGTAGCTTACTGAGAGGAAAAAAAAACAGAGGAAGAAGAAGCAAGAAGCAAGTATTGGGGACATATTATATTATATTATATTATATTATATTATATTATATTATATTATATATGATATTTATATTTAATTATATTATATTATATTATATTATATTATATTATATTAATTATATTATCTGCAGTGATGGAACACAAAAGAACTCATAGAATGCCCATGTCATTTCTAGGAGGGCTCGCTGTCTGCCCCAGCAGTGTCTGCTCCTGGGGAAAGGGTGAGTGTCACCACCACATCTTATTCCCAATTGCATACAGCACCAGTACCAAACATCCTGCCAGGCAGGATCAGGAGCTGTCCAAGAGCTGCAGCTTCTCCCAGAAAGGAGAAGGGCTGGGCAAAGCCTTCCTTCACTATGGGTAGCTCCATCTCCTCCACTTTCCTCCTAAATGACTAAGCAGCCACTTGGGCACACCATATGCATGCACTTGTACCTGATGATGACTCCCTGGAACACAAATCCTGCTCATCTTTTAAGTGCTACCATTTCACAATGTGCCAACATACTTTATTTTTGGTAATAGCTCTTCATCTAACACAGTAAGACAAGTGTACTCGCTCAGTCCCTTGATACTCTTTAAATAACATTCTCAGCAAGGAGCATCCTTTGCCAGGAGCACCAGACTCACCCTCCCTGGTTAGAGGCCAGGCTCCCGAGGGTGCTATGCACAGTGTCCCACTCACTGCACCAGCTCCACGGCAGAGTGGAGGGCAAACAAAGCTGCTCTGCCCCCTGGCATGCACTGAGGAGTGAGAGGCCCATGAGCTCCATGTCTTTAGGAGGTGCTCAGTGCAGCAGGTGCCTCCCCTCCTCACGCAAAACCTGCAGACCCTGAGCAGTATTTCCAGACTCCTGTTCCTCAGCAGACTCCTCTTGCCCATGCTAACACAGGGTTTGCCCTTTTTATTACAGCTCAGTTCAAAACAAATGTGAAACTCCCCAGTATGTTTGAATTGTGCTCAGCAGTTTTTTCATGTGGCAAGGCAGTTGCTCTCTGGCAGTCTTCTTATCTACAGCAAAGACCAATGCAATGTTCTACTTACCTGTGATAAGCTGCATCTTCAGGCCATAACAATACCCATTTTATAAGGGATTTTCAGTGTTGTCTATATATCTAACAGATAAATTAAAATTAAAGAAATTTAGAAAATTAAAGTAACATTTATACTTCAGCATTAAATCTAATATTATATAAACACTTAATGCCTACATAGATTTCATATTTATGAAATCCAGTTTATGGATTGGTCTTTGAGCTTTTTTTATTTTGGAAGTGATAACATGCTTAGCATTGTCTTGTGTTTGCCTAATGTATGCAGCCCCAGCTGCACCACCAGATCTAACATGGTTTATTTTTTGCAACTTGGATGAATAAAAGGTAATCAACCAGACTCTCAATAAAGTTCCACCCTTTCTAGAAAACACCCTTTACTCTGATTAGACAGGAAGTCACCAAAATTATGAGACAGAAATCTTGGCACTTTTAGAAGATAGTATGAAAAGTAATCCCTCCACCTGTAGAAACTCTCTATAGGAAATTGCACTGAGGTGATCTCAGATCAGGTTTCCACAGTTATCTCTCAATTCTTAATTCTTCAGCATTAAGAAGTGGATGTTCTCAAAAGTTGAAAATGACACATTCTCTTTCCTCCTGTTTTATAGAAACTTCTCTACTTCAAATCTTAAATTGATCTTTTTTTTTTTTTTTTTTTTTTTTTTTTCAGTGAAAATGTCAGTGGAAAACTTCACTTGCACAGGTGGAGTCAAAGAAGGTAGGGGAATGAGTTGGCCAAGACTCCATAATCTGTTAATTCTGGAAGATTCTGATCCTGGTGGATCTGGTCAGAAACTCAGTTACCCGTAGTAGGAGAGCAACTGGACCTCAGAAGGAAGGTTGAAGTCAGGGAAGACTTGTGCAGTCCCCCTGTAACAGGCAGGGTCAGCACAGCCTGTCAGCAGCAGCAGTGGGCTGTAACAGCTTTTCCCAATAAATAAACATCCCCAAACTACTCAGAGATTAAAACCACAACAGTTAAATAAGTTAAGGCTTATTAATACATCTATAGAGCAAGGCAGCTTTTGTCTGGTAATTAAGAAAAGCAGTTTGTGTGACTCCAGTGGATTATCAGGGAATGTAAGTCCAGCCCTTTCAAATGTCAACATTGTTCTGCCACTCTCTGTGCTTTAACAAAGTCATAGTGTAAAAGGGACTAATTAGTATGTTATGCAAAGGCAGACATCCAAAGATGATATGTGAGGCATTTCTGTACCAGAACCTGTAATTAATTACTTTGTACTGGAGTTCAGACAGGTGTATTGAAAAAAGATTAACCTGCCTGCTTGCAAATCTTTTAGGGGTCATTATTATTATTGTTTTTGTTATTTTGACTGACATTTCTCTTTCTCTTAATTGCATTGTAATTTTGCTCGTAGGAAAAAGGAACAATATGGAATGCTTTCTTTAAAATTTTCAAAGTATTTTCTAATTCTTTCCCCTTCACAACACATCTCTTGCTCTGAAAGCCTTTTCATAACATAGAAATGAAAAACAGCAAAGATATAAGACTGTTCATAATCAAACACAATATTTAGGTAGTATGTTTAATTAATGTGAACAAATTCATCATTTTATTCTGGTTATCAAGATGGTTTGAGCAACATAGGATTTGCACTAAGCATGAAATTCATGCCATGGCCTGTTATAAACTTTGGATGCTTTTTTTGCACTACCAGTTACTCTACAAGTTTATTTCCATGCATGTGTGCTGGTTTATACACACACTTATTGGAATGATTAAGTTGCAATGGTATCACAGGAGCATTAACATACTGCTCAAACTAATTATTTGGACATAAATGACAAATTGTGCTTTATAAAGGAAAATAGCATTGCCAGGTTTTCTAATGTGAAGAAAGTACAGTTAAATTGAACAATTTCCTATCTCATCCTGTCCCAATAACCTGTCCTGGTCTTCTGAAATATTAATAAAAAATAATTATTGCCATTTATGGTCAAAATTAAATGCTGTTAATGGCACATTATTTTATAGCAGTTGCTAGTGTTTTCCCTTAGAAATTGCCCATTTATTTGATTTTCACCTGGCACCAGTTTGTTATCGCCCTCAGTATTATAAGAAGGGCACATTTAAAGAGGAAAAAAAATGTCATTAGCATCAAGATTAATCATAAAAACATTGATTTTTAAGAATAAAAAGAGAAAAACTTTTTTTTTAAATGTACTGTCTAACACTACATCTGTACAATCTGAGACCTTGTTTAACCAGACCAACATTGGATATAGAACTCGATTTACTGAACAGATTTCACAGAGAGCTCAGGACAATCCTACCTGGACTCTCTCCCCAGCTGCATTTCCCAGCTGGATTCCCCAGCCACCGGCCAGCAGGGAAGAATCTTTGTGGAGATTATCTGCCAGTGGTAAAATGATGTTTAACTCACAGCAGGACATACAGGTGTCACAGTGCACTGACTGGAGCAGACACCGAAGAAAGACAACATCCCTGTTCCCTTTGCCTTGGGATTTTGTTCTTTCCATTTTTAACATTCAATGGTAGCTCAGTTTCAACCTTACTGTAAGCAGCTGTGGTTACAACCTTGGTTACCACCAAGGTTTTCAGGAGATGCTGGGACCCATCCACTCAGATAAAATTGTAATTGCAGGACCAAATAAAAAGAGGTATCAACAGTGATATCTCTTTGTTTGTAAGCTTTTTTGCTGGAATTAAAACTAAAAATCCTCCCCCTCCTAAGGAAAAAAACTAACTTGAAATTTGAAAATTGTTAGGTGTTGCTGGGCCTGTTTTTACCTCACTCCTCAAGCCTTGAAACTTTTTGAATATTCCTTAGCATTATATATGGGAAAAATGTTACATTAGTACATACTTCATCTAGATAAACTTTTCAATATACTTCCTCTAAGAGTAGTCATAGATTTTTCCTACTAAAAGACAAAGGCAATATAAGCTGTCTGTGTTTCCTCACAACAGTCTAATTGCAGTATTTGTGCAATAATCCCCAGAAAAATAGTTTGTAGTTACATGTGACCATGTAAAAAATATGCATTGAACACATATATTTATTATTATAAACCAAGACGTTACTATTTTCTTTTTGGCATTTTGCTTAGTGTTTCCTTACACTGGAAACAGAAAAAAATCACAATGATCCTTAGGATCTGCTTTAAAACCAGACAGCATCATCATGCTCTTCACCAGTGTAAGGTTTGTAACCCACAGCTAACACAGGTGCATGAAGGATGCAGGGACTGTCAGGAAATCCCACCCTGTATCCCACATTCTCAGAGAAAATATTTGCCTGTACATGGGTCAAAATACACAGATGATTCCTCCTGTACAGGATAAGCTTAGAAGAGAGAACATTTCTTGTTTAAACAGACAAGATACAGTGCAACACCTTCATTTTCTCTCTTCTCTCATCGAATGAAGACACAGACAAGAGTGGATTTTCCCCAGGGTAATCTCCACAGCATGGCTTTGCAAATACACATTTCTGAGAGTAATACACACTCCTCACTCATGAGAGCGGTTTCAGCAAGACTCTGTGACTTCATCATCATTGCCTCACAACTCAGTAGGACATAGCAAGTAACAAGCCCATCAGTTTTTGATATCATGCAGGTTCACTCCAACATCCCTTCCTAATTTTTAATGCATCCTGCCCTTGAGCATAGCTATTTGCTATTACAGGTAAGGCTGCACAAGCATACGGTGAGTGGAGGCCCAGTGAGCTGGAACATCCTGTTTCAAGTGATATTCTGCAGAACTGTTTGGCTGTAGGAGCTCAGCAATATATTTTGATAGGCTTGACTATGCAGCTATAGATCTAGTTTGCTTCCTGCTTGGATATTGTTCATGCTTCAGTTATCACACATAAAATTAGTGATAAGCAATATTAAGCAGAGCACTCTGTATCGCAGCTCTGCCCAAGAGGGCTGATAACAGATCCCAGGCTCTTTATGCTTTCTGCCTCTACAGGAACCTGAGTGACTGCTTCCCTGGGAAGCAGAAGGCAGTAAATATTCTGAGCTTTATGTTAATGCAATGTCTGTCACATTCCTCTTGCACCTTTACCAGGAGCTCTCAAAGTCTTGGTGGAAATCCTAAAATGGAATACCTTTTTGCTGGTGCTTTTCCAATAAGGCTGCTATGATGCAGAAATAACTTGTAAGGATATTTTAGTAGCTTGCTATGCATAGAAAATGCATGATCTTGAAAACACGACTGCTGATAGCAATTACCATGTATTTATATGTGTAACTACATTCTTACCTGGTTATTTCAGAATACAGAAATAAGCTTTCAGCTGGATATGTTACAAACCCACAGAATTCTTAATTTAATGCATGTTCATCCCAGTAAGAACAGTAAAGAATCACATTCAGCTATCCCATTTTTTATAGCACATTTATAGCTCACTCTCAGGAGCCTAAATCCTGGCTTTTCTTCCCTTGTTCCATTCTATCAGAAGCAGATTTTCCTAGAAAAGACTTAATAATCTATCTCTCATATTGAGTATGTTATTTGCAGGCTTGGAGGCTTTTTTTGCCTTCAAATTTTATTTTTGTGGCCTGATATTTTCCTTAAAATATCCAGAGGTTATACATGACCCCACACTGTCCACCCCATGGTGCTGGTGCCATCTTATGAACATCAGCACACAACCGCTTTTCCTGTAAACAGGCTGCCCTCTTCTTCCTTCCATATTGTTCAAGATCACATTAGTAAAACTCTGAATTGAAACCGTACATGCAGGGAACTGCAAGAAGACATGGATCCCTTGGCCAATAAAGGTACACAAAATGATTCCAAATTTCCCCAAATGCCACAGCAGATGACAAAGGCTTGCTTTCCTGTTCTTTGGAACTCTTGTATATTTTGGCTCTAGGCCAAGTATCCCAAAGCTTCATGTATTATTTGCTGTCATTCCTCAGTATTTTACTACTCAGTTCTGGATTTACTGGCACCAAAACCTTTTATTTGGAAGGAATAGCTTTCAGCTCTTAAATTATTGGGCATTTCAGAGGGGAAAAATCAAATGCATGTTAAGATAAGAGACTGAAGATAAGGAACCAAAGATAAGGAACCACAGGAGAACAACACTCTTTGTATCACTCTGGCATAGGCATATTTTATCAAATTGAAGAGGGTATCTGATTAAGATCAATAAGGTAAAAGAATCTTTAAGTTACCTACACTTAAACTTACAGAATGATCTGGTAAACCCTTTGTTACAGTGCCAAAGGAGCTCTTTTTCCAAATGAAAACACCCTCAATGAAACAATAACATCAAATGGAAGCATTACTAAAGGTTGCTTCGCACTGGAGCACATCTGCTCTCTTGCAAATGAACACAGAACCCCATTCATTTTTTTGTGCACCTCTCTACCCAGCAAATTACAAAGTGCTGAATTCATTTGAGATGTAGAAGAGTCTCAGTTAATGCAGGTATGTTGACTTACCATAAACAAAAGTCTAGCTCCTGCTAAGAAATGAAAACCATCTAAATCATTCAAATGTACTCTCTAACTCTCATAAAAACATTTGGAGTCATCTGACTGATAAAATATGCTAATTAAGTTTGATTGTTCTATTTAATCTTAAAAATTGTCTGGAAACCCTGGAGGAGATTTTGTTTGGCATCAAGAGAACAGCAGACTCACATGAATGCCAGACTCCTGTGTGATTGGTTGTCCTGTCCCAGAGCCTCAGGAATCCACATTAGCACCACTGCACAATTCTGAATTCTGTACAAAGAAAAATGGACAAAACATTCACATGTTGGATTTACCTACTTCAACTTTGTTTTTACATGCTGTAGCAGTCTGCTTAGTATTTATATAAGACAATGTGCTAGGTGGGCTACTAAAACAATGCCCATAGTTAAGAAGCAGAAGTATAAAATGAACGACCACTCAGATCTGACACAATGGCTTAATAAAATTAAACAAAAAACCCCCAAACCCAAACAAATACCACCACCCATCAACACCACTTCCCCCCCAAAAAAAAGAAGAATAAAAATAATGTTGTAAGGGTCAATATTGCTTGTGACTTTTTTTTTAAGCTTTGGCCACTTAGTAAGCAAGAATCCTCTAATTTTCATCTGGATTAGCACTGGTTCGCAGATGAGAAAGCCACATAATTACTTTTCTGAAACCCATGCAGGAATAATGAGGAACTCAAGAGCACCAGGCTCTGGGGGGTGTGCAGTCTACTGGTCTATTGCCTTGTGAAGACCCCTGGGGTTTCTTAAAAAGATTATAATTGGACACAACAAGGGCAACTTTGATATCCCATGTGGTTTGAAAGATACGTCAACCAAACCACAGAGACCATGAATCTGAAAGGCAGCTGACAAATCTAGAAGAGAAGTAGAATTTGCTAAGGTTCCAAAGGATGATTTATATGTCAGATTACTGACTATATTTCAGAAGCTGTCATTTCTAGGAACATCAGTTGGAGATACAATTATTTATTACTACCCATACAGAGCTCCACAGACATTAGGAGGTATGTGCAGACATTACAGTCAGCAGCCATAAAGAGACAGAAAGAAGGGAAATAAGAAGTGAGGGAGAGCAGATTTATATATATATATATATAAAAGCCTCTGACGTTTTCTTAAAAGTTAATCTTATATCACCATTGATGGTTTACTTCACCATCTGAACTTGCAATTCAATTTTGCCCATGAGTTTCTATGAACTATTCTTGAGAATTTTTTTTAATGGTAGTAATGATATCTCGAGGCAGATAGTAACTTTAATTACAGTAAACGTATTACAAATAATTTCTGGTCTTGTTCTTGAGGACCTTCAAGGAACACTGCTATCCCAAATTCCCTTCTGTCAGCATAGCCTCCTACTTAGAGCCTCTCAATACCCAAGGCTTCTTCCTTTCTCAGAGAAACAATCATATACATTATTGAACATGCTGAGGCAGATATACTACATTATTTTGTTACCATACTGCTTAATAGCATTCAAACAGAATGTTATAAACACATAATAAATATCAATCTTGAAAAGATATTAAAAATTCAAAGAATAATAAATTATCCCCTGTAACTAAAGAAATTATAAATTAATAACCATGAAGGAAGTTGAAATTCTGAAGATTTGAACAGGTAATTTAAATGTTCAAAAACGTCTATAAAATGTTGGGAGAACAAAGTTTCTAATGTCACAATTTGATCTCATCTTTGCTCAGTACTAGAACTTGGTTTTATGCCCTAAAATATATCCAGAAGAGCCCAGAGAGAATTACTTTTCTGTAGCTCAAACTTTGTTTCACTAATGATAGAATCACAGAATGGTTTGGGTTGAAAGGGACCCTGCCATGGGCAGGGACACCTTCCCCAAGCCCCATCCAACCTGGCCTTAAACATTTTTCCAGGTGTGAGGTCTCCACAGCTTCTCTGTGCTGGAGCCTCACCAAACTCAGACTAAAGAATTTCTTTAACATAAATAATTTCTTTATAGCTAATCTAAACCCTCCTCTTTCAGTTTAAAGCCACTCTCCCCTGTCCCATTCAACTCTTCTGTAAGCTGCCACAACTCTGTAAAAATCACTCCTTCAGTTTATATTGGACCTTTAAAAACAAGAAAAAGGTTTCCTGGACTAGAGGTAACTCAAACTTCCAAAGTCCATCTTGTGTTCTCTTAGCAATTCTCCTTGCTCGGCTTTCATTGAATTTTAATTTTGTCCCAAGTCTTAAATATGCCAATTCCTTGTTGAGGGAGTTTCCCCACCTCAGACATTCCACCACTT
Source organism: Certhia americana (assembly GCA_018697195.1). NCBI lineage: Eukaryota > Metazoa > Chordata > Aves > Passeriformes > Certhiidae > Certhia > Certhia americana. The sequence goes on from CM031880.1 coordinate 16,922,176, forward strand.
CTCCTCCCCATTTCACTCTCAGATCCAGTTTTAAAGGTGCAAAACTTATTTCTGAACTAAACAGACAAATGGGGATACAACTCAGCATCATCCCAGGTCAGGAGGTAATCAAGCAATCAAAAGAAGGGATGTTCTCCACTGATGTTATTGAGAAAGTTGCAGCTAGAAAGCAGGGTCACCCTTTTGTTATGGGGTTGGGGATTTTTGGCGGGTGGGTGTGAGGATGACACTCAGCATCCCCCCCACTGCATCCTCCTCCCACCCCACCCCAGATCTGGTGTTCAGCTGACTCCTTTTGCAGCTAGGATGAGCAGGAAATACAGCTCTTGGTGAGAGCAGGAGCAAAGAGCTTTGATTGAGATGTAGTTCTACATACAGACTAACAACAAGAACAGAATAACAGTGGGACCCTTATCATATATATGTAGAAAAACAGTACACGTTACTGTAAATAAATGGCACAGACAGCTAATAATGACTTTCCACTCACTGTGCCTTAAGATTCAAAATGCACCACTAACTCCAGGTGTTGCTCACAGAATTGTGCCCAATGTTCCTCAGAGAGGTTAGAAATTCATATTCATTTCATTTGTGGTGACTTAAGGTATATTTTTCTAATTTTTATTGCTTTTGATTTGAGATATAATTTTTGCTAGTTTCTATCAGAATGTCCTTGGTAAGCAAGGCATTCGCACACAGATTTTAAATTATCCTAAGGATTTAGTAGTATGCAATTCATTGACTTTAGCAGATGACAGGTGCTTGCTATCAGTCCTCTGCCAAACCTTACATATCCACAGGACACTGACATCCAACATGGATGCATACACAGCTTTAACAGTGAGGTTCTTGCTGTATCAGTCTAAGACACAAGCAAAGTGAGGTCCAAAGGCAGATATTGGACAGTTATTACCCCAGGTGGTACCCCTGAGGTGAGAAAAAAGTTAAGTTTTCAGGTACATATGGTATTCTTTAGCTCTCTTCTTCAGGGACACTGGTTCCAAGTAAAAGAAGCTGTGTGCAAACCTTATTTCTAACCATAACAATTAACTAAGTTAAATATATGGCCTCTTTCAACAAACCCTGCCTTGAATGTTCTTTTAGCTTAAAAAATTAGACCTTTCTCTTCTTCAATGCCATAATATTTAACACAGGAAGAGATTATTAATTTGTGTGCTGCCTAATAAATTTTGCTAAACTGACTGGATTAATGCCTTCTGGAAATATTCATTGTCCATGGTGCCTTGTTAACCTAAAGCCTGTGTGCTGAAAAGAGCAACCAAAGAATCACAATTGCTGTAAATATCTAACCAGTGCACGGAGCAGAAAACAATGGGGCAAGTAAAGGCAAGCCAGTCTGGCTTTAATTGGCTCTGAAATTACGGCAGTTATGATCAATGGTGGTTATGAAGTATATATTGGATGTAGATTTCCTATGAATGAATAAAACTCTGTAGCCTTCAAATGAACTAATATACCCATTTCATTAGTCTTTGCTAGTCATCACCGAAAAATAAATCTCACTGTTCCAAAAATCTAGAACCCATGCATTTCCTGTGCATGCTACATCAACATGCTTTTAAATATTTTTAATTAAAAGTAACTGATAGAAGGTAATGCAGCATTCATCTTGCTGTGGATGACACAAGGCATACAGCACAATGTTTTAACAAACGTTTTATTTAAAGACAGACTTGAAAGGTCTGTGTGAGTAATTGCCAGTTTGTCAGCTGAATCACTTTATCCTTTGGAGGAGCTTTATGTCATTATATTAGATGATTCCCAATTTCAGTGCAAGCCAATTTATAGGATAAATGTACCTCAGTGTCATGCATTCCATTCTTGAATAATAAAATATTATTTGGGTGCTTGTTTTTACAAAATTGTTACTGTTCCCGTCTTAACAGACATATTATTAAATGACATATGCATTGAAAACCTGTGTTTTTAGGGGAAAAAAGGACAAAGATCTCCCTTCTTTTTCATACATTTGGGAAAAAAAAAAGTCTAGCCATTATCTTCTTGGTATGAGAAAATATTTATGCAGAGTGTAGCAAAGTTTAATCCCACCTGAGAATTTTTATTTATCTTAATGGAACTGTCTGAATGGAAGAGCTGGCAGAACTGGACCCTTTGTGCTCAGAATACAGTATTTACACAACAGATACTACACTTGCACATTGCCAAAAAGCAGGCTATATGAACAGCATTTCTAATCATTGCAAATCAATTCAGGACTATTTTGTATTTTTAAAATGTTTATGCTCCTTTGAAGGAGAAAGATATTCTGCTTATGTTTAGGAGACTGGCATATATTAATCCTCAAAATGCGGCACAAACCCATATATTTTTAAACTCTAGAATAAAATAATCTCAAGGATCTTGTTTGAGTTCTTTGGTTTAAGTGGGCAGAAATGCAGATTTACTGTATCAATTAATATTCTACAAACTGTATTCCTTGTCAAACTATTTTAATCTGTTTATATCTGGATTGTTACCTATCTGTGTACAGAAATAAAATGTGTGTGAGACTAACTTGCACAGATATCTGTAGGAGAAACTGCATCTTGTATTCTATGTAAGGGGGAAGCAGTTGGGAGATGAGCAAGAAATATATGAATCATTTTACAACAACAATCTATATCCAACTTCCTCCTCATAGGAAATAAAGTTACCTGACAATTTAGCCAGTAAAGTGGGTTTCTGACAACTTTGAATAAAGTTTATTTGAAGAACCCTCATATTTTTAGATCTCTGTAAGAACACTGTTGCTAAATATATCCAAAGCATTTGATATGAACAAAATTAAAACTGGAGAATTAAAAAAAATTACCAAAAAAGCCATATCTTTGCAATTAAAGCATTAGCTTGCAAATCAGAGCTGTAGTTTGAAACAAATCTTCAACAATGTTGTCATCTGGATCTGAATAGTTTGGTCAGTGTTGATTTCATGCACACCACCCCTTCCCTTCCCTTCCCTTCCGGCTTTAAAATTTGCACGGCTTTGATTTTAAACGCCTAACTAAAACTTCCTTTCCCATACACTTTGGGTGGTCCCCACTGAGCTGATGAATGAGCAGCTTTTCCCACCTTCACGTTTTCAAAGGATCAGGGAAACATAACAGATATTTTGGCAGAAACACACCTGTCCTTTGACCTCCCCTCCTCCAAGAAGTGCTGCTTTCGCTGTCAGGAGCAGCTTTCCAAGGCTCACATGACCACAAGAACCAGGACAATGCTGTTCCCCTGCAGGCTGGAGCTGTCCCAGGTGAGTCTCTAAGGACTGTGTCTCTGCTTCTCACTTTGTGCACAGCCAAGAGCTATGGTAGCTCAGGGAGGATCCCTTCCAGGGTCAAGGGCATGGCTTCACTAGGAAGGATTTCAATTCTTGCAAATTACTGTTGTTTTCTACACTGCATATGTATTTTGACTACATTTTCATTTTTGCTATTGCAGTTTTATGCAGTCTTTGACACAAGAAGGACAGATAAATGTTACTGAAGGAATACCTGCACAAGCAATCTGTTTTTTGCAGCAAAATGAACCTGCAGACTGGCTCTGGAGGCTAAGAATGGATTATCTCTCCCATGCCAATCTCTCTGACAAAGCTTGTGACAGATTCTGCCCAATGATTTTTAGATGTTTCCTTATTATCGAGGAATTAATTTCCCATGACTCTGTGCTTAGATTGGACACAGTATTTCTGTGTCTATATTTAGGGAAGTTGAATTTTTCGACCTGAAAAGAGGCCAAACCCTGTTTACAAATGTGCTAAAGTCTTCTTTCAAAGGGTGTTATGCACTTTAAAAGCAGGAATCTTCAGTCAGAAATATATTTGTATTTAAAAGAAAACAAAGCCTGAAAAATTTTAACTTGAGGGCCCAGAATTCTGATATTCTCAGAAAAAGAGCAAGGCTTGATCAAAGACAGGAATTGAAGGAGTCCCTGGTCCTCTCTCTTTAGGAAGACATACAAGAAAAGTAAAAACAGCAGAGCAGCACACACTCTCACTTTCAGTCAAATGGAATGCTTTAATGAAGCAAATGGATGGAAAGTGTTAAAAAGCACTATTCTGCATTTTAAGGCACTCCTTCCAACTATTACATTTTAAAAATTCTTTAACAAGTAGATCTTTTTAAAAAGATCTTTTAAAAAAATCCCCTTGAATCAAGAACTATATAACCAAACTTTCTGTTCAAAAAGCATTTTTGATAATGTTCAAATGCTCACTTCTTCCTTGGGTTGAGAGCAGGCATACTAACAAGCTTTTTCAGTCATTCCTCTGAATTTCTGTTTGTCAGCTCAGTTCTGGACTTATGCTGACAACAGCAATATTGTTACATTTCAACCTAGTGTAGGTTCCAGCTGCAAACATCAAATGAATATTGATTTTCTTTTTACAACTGAGAAAGCTTTAACAGACACAGCAGTAGTAATTCCTGGTAGCTAAACCTGAATTTGGAACCAAAAGCACTGTTGTGTTATCATTGTCAGAGCTGCTGGGAATGAGAACTGGAGAAGAGCTGAATAGGCAAGTGATTCACAGTATTCTTTCATGTGCATACATGGATTGAAATCATTTGGGTGGGAACTAAGGCTAAATCTTTTTCAGACAGTTCCCGCATCTCAAAAACTTACCAAAATGATGCCTGGCAGGCTGGTTTACCTAGTAGGAGCAAATGAGAACTAGATTGGTTGCAGACCATATAAACGCATTTTCATTGACTGATTATCTCCATCTTAAAACAAATTAAATAATTCCAAACAGACCCAGAAATTCTGGTCATACCAGTACTTTATTTAAAAAAAGTTTTTATTCTTTGTGGTTTGTGAAAGAAAGTCTGAATTCCCACATAACCTTATTTTTGTTTTGTATCTAAAGCAATTCCCCAAATACTTTGATTTTCAAGAGAAATTAAAAGCCAACTCCTTAATGATGCTCTTAAATACTAATCACATCATCTCAGTGTTTTTTTCCTTAGTGAGGAAAACCAATGGAAGTTAAAGGTAACACATCTGAAATATCTACCACAGGTTTGTAATGAATTTCACACAATACTCCACAAATATCACCTGATAATTTATAACACAATCACGAATCTACACATTTCTAGGAGTAAGGCACCTGTCTTCTGCAGGATTGCTAAGAGCAAAGTTAAGATTTTTCTCCCAAGGCCAATTCATACAACTTTGTATTCCAAACTCTCCCTTCTTTAGGTCTTTGCCTTCTTAGCCTTTCTCACCCATCCTTTCCAACAGAGCTCATGTTACTTGATGCAAAACTTTACAACTGAGATCAACCTTTAGATCACAAAGGAATCAACCTCTTCTTTAAAGAACAGTTCTGCTACTTAATCAAACGAGCTACAGGTAATGAGGAAGGTGTTTAGGTGGCTCAGTTACCTGAAATGTTGTCCAGTTAATCAGCACTCATTAGGTCTATTTCTAACTCAACTGCTGACTGTGTAGATAATTTTGAATACGTTTAAAATTAGGCTTTTCTCAACAAGTGTTGTAAGACTTTGTTAATTTCAACATATAAAATGTGCTTACAATTTAGAAGAACATTTTTCTATAGCCTTTTAAATGTTGTAATTCCACTAAAAATAATAGATTGAAAACTAATTTACTTAATTTTATTTTTTATAAAGGACAAGTCAATTTTCTAGGGATGAAAAGACATTTCGTAAATTGATCTGAAAAACGTTTATTTTAGAAGATAAGAGGTTCATCAAGTTTAATTTCTTGATTGGCCTTGGCTGACAACCCTGCCAAAGCCTTCCAGGACATTTCTCTGACCTCTTAAGGATATTGCACAGAATATTCTGAAAATCAAATGAAAGAAACCCCCAGCTAGAAGCACTACAAAATTTTTATTTCCTCCCAGCCACAGACACTGTTTAATGGAACTGCAGGAAGATTTATGCAAATGTTCTAGGCAGTACAGCTCTGCTGTGTACCAGGCCTCCACAGACCTTTTATGCAACTCCTTGGGGATGTGTGTTCTTTTGTACCATCTGGTCCCAGCTCCAGAGAGGAGCTAAACAAGAACTCTTTGGTTCTGAGACTTGCCCAGCTCCTGTAGGGAGCACACAAGAAGAAAAAAAAATCAGAAAGCTGAGATTATAGGGGGAAAAAAGAAATAGAGGTGGGTGAGTGGATGAGGATACATATGCTTGAAAATACTGTAGCATTACTGATTTTAAAAGGAATAGTAATTTTTGCTAATGACTTGATGTGACATGCAGGAACAAAACATGTGAAATGTCCCCTGATGTCACATAACCAAATTGCCATTTAGTCACACAAGCAGCCTTATTTTCAGAGCAACTGTGCAATTTCATTCCTCACTCATATCAGTTGCATTTACAGGTACTGATACATATATACTCATACAAATAATGACATGAAATACAGATTACGTTTTTATCACTCTTATTATAAAGCTGTAGACTGATGTTGGAAGTTGAACAAATAAAATGTAATAAAGAGTATATGTGCAAAATTCTGCAAATTACTCCCCTAGTACTTATGTATAACACTTCAAAAACATTTTCAGATACTGGAATGGAAGGCATACTTTTATATATAAAATGTTAGGATGAATAACAGTGAAAATGTACTAGGAAATGTACTGTAAAGCAGTATCTGTGACTGAAGCACTGTCTAGCACTGAAACAAGCTGGGTTTGCATGGTAGTACTGCTCCCCATAGGGAGCACCAGGCTGGACCTTCTGCATTGTGTGTTACATGAAAAAATACTGTCTTCTGACTTTCTGTCACACATCTTTGCATCAGCACAACTTACTGCGGTTTTAGTAGACTTACAGATCTGGAGGTTTTTTCTTAGTTTATTGCTTATAAGCAGTTGGGTCTACATCGTCCCTAACTGAGTGTCTTTCAATATGGGTAGACTATACCCATCCATCCAGTCTCTGAGATTGAAACTTTACAATGAGACTATGGGAAATCCAGGGAAGCAACAAAAAGCAAGGAAGGTCCCTCAGTATTCGACTGTCACTGACCTGTACAACACAAGTGGGTCAAGATCCATTCTGCAAATTATCCATATATATATATATATATATATATATATATATATATATCCCTGTTTACACTACCTTTGTCACTCTGCCCATTCAGATAATGAATGGAATAGTGCTTTGATAATAATATATATTGACACAGATTTGTCACAGAAGAACTGGGAAGATTTCAATGGCTGCAAAGAACAGCTCCCATTGCTGACTTCAGCACAAGCCAATGACCTTCAACAGCTTCAGCAGAGTCAGGATGAGTTTTGACCATGCCATAATATTCAAAACCAAACAGTAATATAATTCTAAGCAATGTTTTTACCCATAAATTAAGTGTCTTTCCTGCTCACAGGAATAATCCATGAGTTTCACTGAATCTGTTTTTCTGAGGATGTGATGGTAAGACCAAGCCTCGGTGCTTTAGCAGGTCACTGCTTTTCTCCATCAGCAGCACTGCTGAGAACTGCCCAGGCCATCACTTCCAGGGCCAGCAAGTGTCTGGGAGTGAATGAGAAATCCCTTCTGTCTCCTGTCTCCTCCCCAAGTACCAGAAAATAACTCAAACACAGATGCTCTTAACAAAAATCTGTGTTTTGGGATTTAGCTGTTGCTGTCCCATCAAAGAAAAAGGTGTTAAAATATTTAGTGGTCTCTGACAGTAACAACACCTGAACACACAGGCATTATTGCAAATTACGTGGGAAAAGAATTAATTATCTTTCTAATAAAAAATTAAATTGCAATTACCAGTCATTTTCATTTAAGGAACCAACTGTTCCTATTTGCAGTAAGATTGCATTATTTTCATCTTGAAATTATATTGGAATTACAATTATATTGGAATTATACCAAATCCGAGAATTTAAAGTGTAATCGTGCAGATGCTTCCACAGATGTCAAAAGAACCCTTCCTTGTTCAAAGTCTCATGAAATCTGTGAACCCCATCATCTTCAGGTCCTACCTAGAATCCCAGAAATTACTATCTTCTTTATGTTTCCACCATAAAAAAAGGTATTTTATCTGAAAAGCACCAAAATCTGGTCAGGAAAAATGAAGAAAAATATACAAACAAACCCTGGTTTGTTTTCCCCAAAGTGTCAGTTCAGTAGCTGATGGTAACTTTCCACTGGAGCTTCAAGCAGTAAAGATTTGATATAAAAAAATTACCTCTAGTACAGAAAGGCCTCCAAAAGCCCAGCAAACACTAGCTGGGCCACTGCCACTCAGGAAGTCTGAGTATTGAAAATCTCAAATTATGTGTAACTAAAGACAAATAATATTTCTGTATATTTACACAGGTTTTAGTACCACAGGAGGTACCAGATGTAATATCCAGTATGCAGGATTTTGGCCAATTAAAATTTTAGTCTGTAAAGAATTTCAGGATGTGAACTTCTGGAGGGTCCAAAATGGAGTGAATATAAGTAATGAAAATAGATTCAAAAATCCCAGCCAATAATACCAAAACAAGATACCCAAATTTTTAGTAAAAACACCTAATTTTAAGCTGCTGACATTTTTAATTTCAAAATACTGTTTTTGAAGCTGAGCTATTCACTTTGTATGCGTCCAATGAAGAAATCAAAAGGTCAGCATTAGAATGGCATTTTCATAACTAAGATTTGACAAAATGCCAGATTTCCTCCTAGGCTTTTGTGTTTATTGACACTGATGATGTACTTCAAATGTCTGCTGCATATTCCAATGTTCTGAAAATGGTTTTCTTCACCTATAATTTTGAGCATGACAATTGTGTATTTTAGTTGCTTATTTATTCCTTAGGATCAGGAACAAAGGCTTATAGGGTGAGATCCCAGTTCTGTAAGGCAGCAGAACTATTTTAATGGCAAAGGTTTCCCTGTCATTAACTGTGCAGGGAGGAAGATGCACTCCAAGACTTGATCTAAAATCAGAAAATTCCCTTCCTTAAATCAAAAATTCCAAACAGAATACGTTAGCCCCCCCCAGTTGCAGGTGCAGGTCAGCCACCTGTCATCTGACATTAAAAGTCCCAGGGCCCTGGTCTTTAGCCATTCAGAGAGGATGTGGTTTGTGTGCCTTTGCATTCTTACCTGTGAGTCTTCTGTGAACTGTATAATCGATAGCAACAATATTAATAAAAATAATTTTATAAAATTGGAAAACTGGTCATTTGAAGAACAACTTTAAAGGCTGATCTCAAAGAACAGCAGTAAAGTTGGGGCAACAGTGCCCAGAGTCTAGGCAGTAAAGGCAGAATTTAACTCTTGAAAGGCTATTTATTCATAGCTGCCTTTCTTTCTCTTATAAAACCATGTGATGTTGGTCATAGTCCAGCCCAAGCTTGTCTATTTCTTTGTCTCATGAATTCTTTAATTTGGATTAATGCTAAGCATTGCTGCCAGCACAGAGGACTGTAATGATGTAGTTAATGTACGCAGAAAACAGAATTTAGGCAAAGAAGGAAGCTTTACTGGTCTGTCTGTTTCCAGTTTATCACATTATCAAGCTGTTAAAGGTTGCCCTAAGCAGTAGATACTCTAGTTCTAATTTAATCAGCAGAAGCAGTATCACACAACTCCTTTTGCTGCCATCACTTACATGATAAAAATAAGACCAAAAAAACCGAGAAAGAAAGGAAAAAACAAATTCGCTATGTAGAGGTGGGGCAACTAAGAGTTGAAAAGATTGAAGAGGAAGAAATTATATTAGGGAATATAAATTAAAGGTCAAAGGCAGACCCAACAAATGCTGGTTGCATGCCCTGTGGAGAAAGAAGCAAGGGGGGTTGATTGAGGAAAATCTGGTGCACAAGAGAATCAAAGCTGAGTGAAATCATCTTTTTCTACTGACACTGAAATTTTGGTCACAAACATCATGGCCAGACATGGGCAAAGAAGGAAAAAATATCTCTATAATGACAATGAAGGCTCCAGTGTTTAGGTCAAATCACTGTCCTGGGGAAAGGAAACACTGTGAAACCTATACTTCTAGACTAATACTCAAAATTTAAAAGAAAGCATTTCAAATGTTTCATCAGAAGAAGCAATAAACTGATGTCACATGAGTTGAATCACAGGAAAATCACTAAGATGAGGAAACTGTAATCACATAATTAGGAGAATGCCTAATTAGTGCATTTTATAAATAACAAGGCATGTCTGCAATGACATGCAAGGCAAAGGCAAAAGACATCTCCTGACATGAGGGTGGCCACTGCTTACTGACACACGGATGGCCAAAAGCTGTATGGGGCAAAACCACAGAAGGAGCTCAGGTGAGCAATGGCTTCTCTCCCAATATTACTATCTTTCAGTCAGCAGCAGCACAGCACAGCATCACACCTTGTGATATGTTATCAAAAAATCAGAAGAAAAAGGTACCCTCTTTCCAGTGAGAGCTGAGCACTGTCCTTGCCTACAGCTATGCAGGACTGATAAGGAGCAGCCACAGGTTATGGCCAGATGTAAATTCAAGGGCCAAAAAACAGTACAAAAAAGTAGATTATAAGATAGTGTATATGCAGCATGCACCTGGTCTTTGATATAACTCTCCCTGTAACCTTTATTGCACTGATGAGACACAGTGTGACACGTGCAGTGTCTCTGTAGGTGTTAAAAGACTAATTACATCAATATGCTACATTAATGTGGTTTGCGATGGAAGGAGACTAATACATAAGAAGTAGCAATGTGAACTTTGATGAATCAGTTGCTGGGAATGAGACTCATATTTTTCAGTGGACAAGTAATTTTATTCCATTTTGAGAAGATGTGGAAATTAATGACAAAAAGACCTTTTTCTTTGGTGAGAGGCAAAGGATGTACATTCCTGGCCAGCAAAATTGAAATGAGCTGAAGCATTTCTTTCTAGATCAGCTGAAATGGACAGGCAAACTTTATTCTGAAATTTTGTTTCCAGAACCTTAGCCTCCAAAACATCCCAGCGACCATTTACAATATAACCCAGTATTTTATTTCTCAGGCACTGCCAAACTGAGAATGGGATACTATGATAGGAACTTAACATCAGTTTTATCTCTCTCTGACAGCATAAATGTCCATTTGAGTTTCAAATGATTTTCTAAAGATAGACAAAAAAGCCACCTACCAGAACAAAAGCCACAGTCACAGTTAGATCAAGAATTTCATTGTTATCCTACCTACCAAAAATCTCCTGAATTTGAGCTTTTCACTGGACCTTGATGATAACAGGAACACTTGTGATAAACTAAGACAAGCATATAATCCAGATGTCTCCTGTGACTGAAAATCAAATTCATTACTAGATTTTGACTGTTCAGAGTTCACTTCTCTTGGGAAAACTTTTCCTGACCACTTTAAAGTAATCAGGCATTGCATATATATATATATATATATATATATATATATATATATATATATGTATAAGTAGTCTAGAGTACAGGAAAGTATGTGCTGAAGGGGCATACAAAATTCATCTACACACTACTGAAGTAAAGTCTCAAACACAGATTCAGCCTCATCCAGGGCAGGATTTTACAATTCCTGCTATTTGATGCTACTCATTGCTAGTAGATGGAATAAAACCACACACACTTAGGAAAGGTTATGTTTAATATTTTGGTGTATGCCCCAACCAGTCAGAAATCATTAACTCATTTGCTCATGAATACTTCTCTGCTGTGAGCTCTATTTTAAACTTGTCTGCATTGGGACTTAAAATAAGTTCTGTTTTATTTCTATGGAGAGTATAATAAGCAGAACATTTTATCTCCTGTTCATAAAGGAGATATAAATCATCCCATTCTAAAAAGGTGGAGCACTTATAGCTCTAGCTCTTTTGCAATAGATTTGATCTAGCCTAAAAAAGAGACCTAATCCTGCTCCTAAACTGGCTTTCCTTATCTAACTCAGAGCATCATAACTGTTCAGCAATCTGCTTGCAGTAGAAGAAATGAGGTTATTTTTCTACTCTAATTATTGCTCTGCTGTAGAAAATGGGAGAATTAATACAAAAAGGCAGGAGTGGCATTATATTTGAGTAACCCACTTGCAAAGAGATCAGCTGTCACTCCTCACTCCCAGTCCCTGGAACTAGATGGGCCTTAGGGTCCCTTCCAACCCAAACAATTCCATGATTCTCTGAGTCTGTGACCCAGCTTACTACAACACAACCCTCAGGCTCAGTTTTTCTCCAGGCCTCACACCCATCTGCTCCAACAAGCATTCAACTGACACCAGGAAATTGCTCTGAACATTCAAAATAGAGCTTGCTGAACTTGGAGCTGCAGATCCTCAGACTGACCAATAAATATCAATCATGGCAGTTTCATGAGAAAATTTCATTCTCCACTGAGTGTGACTGGAATAATTAATCTGGCCATCAGTGCTTTCAAAATGAGGCTAATCAATGACTTATTGCCATCAACAACAGAAAATCATCTTGTGGCAGCCAGTGCCTGCATCAGAGATAAATTCTGAAATTTACATTTGTTTTTATTTTGACACTGATTGCACTTAAGCATGGTAATTATCAGAATAATGATTTTTTTTTTTCACATAAAAGAAGGCAGAGAGTATCAAGATTTGTGTGGAGAAAAATCTCTGGAAGAAGCAATAGCTATTTGATAGAATGCACAATTTTTTCAGAAAAATTACTGAAGTAGAGGGATCCCTTTATATAATTATAAAATTATTGTTGATATGACTGATTTAATTTGAATAGCATTCCCTGGGGAAATATACTGTGCTATCAACTTGAAATGATTATGATTATTTGGCCTTTAGCAGTAGTGGGATAAGTCAGCAGTAGAGCTGGATGGCAGTATGCCCACAGCTACACCTAATGAAATGAAGCACATCTGTGACTCTGACAGGAGGAAATACCAGGGAATAAGCTCATCTCAGAGCAACTCATTCCATGCCTGATGTCAGCAAAGTCTCCAAGCCCCCACAGGCAATACCCCAAGGTCCTTACTCAGCTTTTACTCAGAATTGAGGGAATTTTGATCACAGAGTGAAAAACAAAAGGGGCAGATGTTATACTAAAAAAAATATTAATATAAAGAGGTGGCTGACTCTTCTTCTTCAGTTTGGTAGAAGACGCTGAGAGGGGTCTTCTGTGAGCTGGACTGCAAGAGCATGAGATGGCCCTCAGTAAATCATTTCTCCTTAAGAAATGGTAAAATTTGAAAACTAATATTTTCGCGATAAGTTAAATGAAGTGGAGCTTCATCAAACTGGCAATAACTGCTTTATTTCAAGCAGTTTTCCTAAGATCAGCAGGCTAATTTTATATCCTGTAACATTTGTGGGGGAAGCCTTAGCAATGTCTTCCTCTGACATGAGAGAGGAACAGCCTCAGAGAACTGGTTCTTGGAGGACTTCTGCTCCACTGAACAAGTCCTCTGTGGCAACTTAGAATAATATGGTTTTTTAAATTGCATTGACAGGTTGCACAATGTTTCTCTGCTGTTCTTGACTACCAATCTAGCAAGCAGATGAAAAGGCAAACCTCTGCCTTTGTCAGCTTTGCTGGCACTCTGCTGAGGGAGATCAAAGCAGGCGCTTTGAAGGAAAGAGAGTGAAGATACAGCCAAATGGTGCTTTGAGACAAAGGAGCAGCCTGCTTGAGGTCATAGATAGAAGGCAAAAGCCTGATAGAGAAAGGAAAAAAGAATCTCTAAACATATGTTGTGCAGGAATACACAATTTGCCATCCTTCTCCATGGAGACTAAGCTAGACTCTGCTTTCACAATTCATTTGGACTGCAAGAGTGAAGAGCTGCCTGGCCAGAGGCTTTGGACCATTGCTGCCCTTGATTTTGTTAATGGCAGCAAACTGGGGAGCAGCATGACCTCCCTGTTGACTGCTGTCTCTATACAATGCCAGTTCCATAGAGGAAAAGGAAATAATGCCAGAAAAAGTAAATAGCTTGTTTTCCATGTAAAAGCAGAATAGTGTTCTGACCACAGTAAGCAGTTTTTCCTCCTTCCATGCAAGGCAAAAGAGGTCTGTGCAAAAAAAAATCCCCTCTGTCATAGGATAAAAGCTATACATAGTCTAAGAATGACTTAAGCTTCCTGGGGACCTTACCCTGGGACATAAAATGATGTATTCAACTTCTGCTGGACCTGTGCTCTGGCCAGTTTCCCTGGGGCTCCTAGGAAGCATCCATACCAAATACATTAGCTGCTTATTGTTCAGCTATCCCATTTTCAGAAATCTGGTTCCCAGTTATCCTCTCCTGGAATGAGAGACACAATGCAAAGCACAAAACATAATTGGGATGGGTAGAGCAATCCAATTAAAATGAGAAATCTGCCTGAGCAGGAACAAAACCCAAGAAATTAAGAAAATTATAAAAAAGGTGAAAACCTAAAAAATTCTCATAAAATCATTTTGATTTTCCTGTAATCCCCTGATTCCAATAGCACTCAAACAAGAAAAACACCTTTTGCAATATTCTTCTGCTTGGAAAGGGGGTAAAGCCAATACAATATTAATAATAAACATTCTATTAACTTGACAGAGGCCCATAAATGTTTTGAGAATGCACAAACACCAGATAAAACAGACCATCTGTCCTCAAGTTCTTCAGAAGCTGGTGCCAGGAGTTCAGGCAAAGGTGGGTGTAGTACAGTACCCACTGGCAAGGAAACTCTGCAGGGAACACTGAAGAATGGTTTATTGGAGGTAATGAGAAGTATGAAGTAGCAAGTATTTATTTTGCATGAGAAGGGAATAAAAAAGTAAGCTCTGAAGGCAGAAGTTAGAGGAGGATTAAGTAGAGAGGATCATAATTTCTCCAGAAAGTGCTTATCTACAGCTAATAGAAACAGTCATATCATTAAATCTGCTAGAGTAAAAACCTATAGAACTAACCAAATTCACCAATGTGTGACATTTTAACCCTCTGCATTGTTCTATGCAGTTTCAGTGCAATCCTGTTTTCTGCCAGACCTGTGTATCCCCTTGGAGTACCAAGGACATCAGTGTTGCTCCCAGCAGGGCACAAAGTGCATTTCACAGCACAGGCAGAATGCCATGGCACGACTTAGCCATGACTTAGCACACCTCAGAAATGATAAGAATATCTAGGAATATCTGAGGGGGAAATCCAACAACACATTTTATTCTCCAGAGAAATATTGATGATGTATTTCCTTGACTTGTCAAATCGGCATGTTTTGACTGTGGCTGTTCCAAAAATTCCACAGGTTAAAAAGCTACAAAATAAGTTACTGGTTCACCAAACCCCCCTTCTGATAGGGTCTATGAACTTCATTTCTACACACATACAGTGCTGCAGCCCAGAATAACACCTAAGTCTGTTCAGGTAAAATCTGCCTGACCAAACATTCCTCTTTTCATATGAATAAATGTGAGCTTGTGCTCTCTCTGCTAGAGAGGATTCTGGAAGACTTTCCATTGAAACACTAGATGCTCTTCTTTGGAGTTAAATAGAATCTTTAATGCAATATTTGACTGCTTTAAGTATTTTTAGACAGACTTATTTGGCTTGATGTAATGCTATTTCTTCTAGACTTTGGTTTCAAAAATTCCTCTCAAAGCAATTTATTTTATTTTAAAGGAAGTAGTAACATTGCTGTGGAGAAAAAAATGTAGGTAGTTCCTTATTATGAACTGTTTTCAACTGAAAATTTAAGGATATATTTATAAAGGCTTATACACTTAGGAGGTGAAAGCTTGGCTAAAA
This sequence comes from Certhia americana, assembly GCA_018697195.1. Taxonomy (NCBI): domain Eukaryota; kingdom Metazoa; phylum Chordata; class Aves; order Passeriformes; family Certhiidae; genus Certhia; species Certhia americana. The sequence continues at coordinate 16,937,894 of CM031880.1, forward strand.
TATAAAATCCTTTTAAGCAGCTTGGCTTTTATAGCATGCTACAAATTCATGAAGAAAGGAATACAGGAGGATTGTAAAATTTCATGCCTGACACTTGTATGTTATCTTTGGGAATCCAGCCTGAATAAGGAAGGCATAAAAGGAAAATATAAGCTTGCATAGCTCCAATGTAGTGTCATAAATCAGAAATTCTGGACTAAAGGAAACCAAGATCAATAAGACAGGTGTCTCAGCATTTGACATGTGTCCATATAAAAACAAGTTAATAATTTCAGATGTTGTATTTTTCATGAAGAATAAAATTTGGGATTAAAAATGAATTCAATAGTACATACATAGTGATGAGTAACATTCATAGGCATGGCTAGATACAGACAGAAAAGATAATTAAGATTTAGCTTCTCTATTTATAGAACAAAAGTGAAGCAGATTCATTGTCTTTAAATGTGAAGGTTGGAGTGAGCACAGGGTGATATTAGTTGCTACTGAAAGAAGATAAAACTCTTTACAAAGATATGTTCTTTTTCAATAAAAATAATATGTGAGATACAAGAAAAACAAACTGATAAAACAAAAGGACAGAAGTTACAATGTAGGAAGTGAAGAACAAAAAAATATGTTCTAAGCCATTGGGACATGTGTTTTTGCTAAAGAAGTAAATGAAAATGATTGAAGAGATAAAAAATCTATAAAGACCAAAGACAAATAGCAGGAGGTTTGGTAATACAAGTGGGTTTTTTTCTTCAAATGAACTGCTTTCAAAAAAATTACGAGCCATGCTTTCATTGTGAAACAATGCAACAGCTACCATTATTTTACAGCTGTTGAGGCAGTCTGTATTGTTCAGGAAAGTCCACTTTTTACTACTAATAATTAAGGATATTTAAAGGAACACATTCTGAGAGTAACAGCTATTCTGAAAGAAAGGTGTAAAGAAATTTAATTGTCAATTTTCTCAAATTCCTTATTATAGTATTAGTAATCAGATGAAGTTAAATTATTTCAATGACTCAATTTACATTTCAAACCAAAAAATTGTAGAGCAGAGCTCTTTCAATCTGATACTAGGATTAGCTCTTTGAAATACCCCTGGAGAAAACTTGTAGGCTTTTTTGTGTGTGTGGGGGTTTTTTTGTATGGCACAGTCATAGCTAGTTTTCTATAGAACAGTCAGGAAAAGATGTGGGAAAAAATACCTCAAGATATTTCAGAATGGAGAGATTAGACTGCTTTCTACTTTTAATTGATTTACAAAGAGCTGTAGAGTGGCAATGAAAACTCCCTATTGCAGCTTGCTCAGAGTGTCTCCTCTAAACTGGAGCTTTGAATTCTTTTTTCAAGAAGAGGGCTGCTGCTGGGCTGAGAGAGAGCATTCAGCAGTTCCTCTTTGACAATTCATGGCTTCTCTTCAGAGAAGTTTCCTGCTTCAAATATGAGTGGGTTTTGCATACCACAGATGTTCCATTTGGATTTTTTTGCTGCTTGGTCACAAACTTTATATGAATATCACTGATCAGCAAGAATTAAAGTGCTGGGTTTATGTGCTGAGGTTAATAAGGATTCTTTTAGTATGAACTTGCAGTTGGGGAGGGAAAGGTGGGCAGAGCAAGCTATTACTGATAGCTTAATACTTTCTAACAGAGACAAGTAGCCTTCAAGTTAGATGTAACTCAGAGAAAACACATTAAATATGACTATGAAGTGATGCATCAACAGCAATTCTGTCATTTAGATGCAAAACACAAAAAAGAATTGAAATGCACTGTTAATATTTCTTGCTCTAGTGAGCTGACCTTCTGCATATTAGTGATACAGTTCAGACATGGAAAAGAGATGCATTGAAATTGAATCAGTCAATGCTGCTGGAATGAGGAAGGTTTTGCTGACTTCAAACTACAGACACTCACAAGAAACTGCAATGAGAAATTTGTTCCAGCCTTCCATCTAACCATGAAGAAACTGTGTTTAAGAACATTATGATAAGGTGAAAGCAAAATATGTGACATTGCATAAAATGTAAATAAAGCAGAAAAACGGAGATACAAAGGATTCAAAATATGCAAAATGTGACTGAAGATTTTTTTTTAAGTCTCTTTTTGGACATACCATATTGGTTGGGTGGCTTTATTTTTTCACATTTCCTTGATGGTTTTCCAGGCTAGCTCCCATTTTACAGCACGTGAAGTTGTATCATCATGACACAACACCATATATGCTGTTCCTGCATGCACAATGAGACTGCATAGCAGAATGAATGAAAACAGGTGTTGTTTCCCTTCTTCCAAAAAATAAACACCAGAAAAGCTAGAAATGGGTTTATATCACTGCAATTCATGGCCCTTCCTCTCTCACTTTTGAAAAGATTTGGAGAACTCAGCAATGGCTACTTAGGAATTTTATGCCATTTATATTATATTGGCCATCAACAGTAATGTACTTGATCTAAAAATCTGAATGCTGAAACTGGTTTTCCCTTACTTTTCCCTTCTCAGTACTTTCCTTTATCAAGAGAAGATGTTTAATACAGCCAAGATGTCCTTTCACTGAAATAGACCCCCAATACAGAAATGCCTCCTTTTAGGACCAATGTGCATCTGTGGAAAATTTCCAGTGGTGCTTTTAGGCTCTGCATATTTAGCTGATAGCATAGTTCAGTTTTTCATTATTTGTGAAAAAAGGACAAGTTGCAACTTTCAGATAGTTCAGCTCTACAAGGTGCCGTAACACGCTGTGCAAACATGATTTTAAGACTTTCAGGACTAGCAAAATTGGCAGCCATCTCCTTTTGCAAACACAGAACTTAAACAAACAAAAGTGCAAAACAGGCCCTGATGAGAACTGAAATCTTCTGATTTTGAACTGGGTTCAAAATACCCCATTTATTATAGTTTAATGCTTTTATCTCTCAAGCTACTGATGACTGCTTAAATTGTTGTGCGACAATATACACTGAAATTGTGCAGTTAATTCCAAAAGAGGAAGAATAATTGAATTTTTACTTTGTAGCATTTTTATTTCTATGTATAACTTTGTTGTAATGTAAAACCTAGAGAGGGTATTTTGATAAAGAACCTGGAGAACACACTTGGGAGGGAAAAAAACAACGATCAGACATACAGAAGGACAACAGAAAACATTGGGACCTAAAGCAAGTAAGAGACATGGAATAGGCCCAGATGACCAGGCCCTGAACAAGAGGATGTAACAGGGCACTACTGAGTGATGGCCCTATCAGAAAATATCTGGCACAGAACTGGGTTACCCATTTCTGAGTAGATAGATGGTGTCTTCACTGTGTTATTGAATCATATTACAATAACAGTTTAATAAAAGTACTATCACAAATATGCCTAAATATGCAAATGGAGATGGAGCTTAAAAGTTAAATTGAGTTTACTCAAACAGTACAAAACCTGAGAATACAAAGGTCTGCAAAATGAAGGCAGAATAATTCACTGTAGTTGTCAAATCACAAGAAAGGGCATCACAGAAATACAGAAGGTATAGCTTGGGAGGTTGCAGGTGGGCAACCTGAACGGGAACTTGAAGATTTTAGTGAAGCAGGAAGGTTAGAGAAACTGGGAAATCAATGCTCCCAACGGCATAGCAGGGATTTACACAATTCATTTTTATTAATGCTAATGGGATTTATGTTCACCACTACCCCATACATCAAGGGAAGAATTAGCAGCCAGGTCTATCTTGTTTAGAAAAGGAGGGGATTAGCTCTATGTTTCTGCCTCTCAGTAAAAGACTTACAAGCCTCACATCTTGGGAAATTGTCCACTGGGCAGCAGCTATAAAAGTATGGAGATTTCTGCTCTAGAAAGAGTCCAGAGGAAATTCCAAACGGCCAAAGTCAATTTTAGAGGCCTGGGGAATCTGTGGGTAGAACACAGATTTCCACAGACCACCACAGTTGCAGGGAAGTAGGAAATCCCCTATGGGGGGAGTAACCCGAGTATGGCTGGGAGCTGCAGCCCCCACTGGGAGCAGCTCCCTGCACCCACACACCCAGCCAGGCAGGCAAAAATCTCACCTAGCAGGGCACCAGCAAGAAGCAGGAACTCAGCTGGTAGGACACAGCTGTAGGAGCTGTATTTCAGCAGATGTTCAAAGCCTAATTAGCTCACCTTGAGGCTGCACTAACACAGAGGGGATTTAAAGTTGCTTTGAATCCCACAGTGCATAAGAAGAGGCCTAGCTCACGGAAAAGAGTGCTTGGGTGATACAAGAACACACTCTCATCAGCAGTCAAGAGTGATTGAACCCCAGATGGCAACTGAGTACCAAGTATCACACAAGCCCTCACTCCCTCACCAGTTACTGAGAAGACAATTTACTGTGTCCCAGACAAAACCAGGACACAGTCCTTGACCTTCATAACATGCCATGGCCTTGAGGAACACAAACCACCTTTGCTTCACAGCATATAGAGCATGTTCTGATCACTGCACTAGCACAGGATTTATAATGCACAAACTGCACACATAGAGGTTATTTACATCAAGGTAGATGCACCATTAAATACAGCATATTAGTGCTCCTGATACTTCCAAGTGCTCTGTGAAACAGGGTTTTCTTGTCCCCTGAGAGAAAGTTGCCTCCTTCATGCAAAATACAATTTGAAACAGTATTTGACATTTTCCAGGAAAGGTTCCTTGCACTTTAGAAAGGTTCAAGCTAGTACAGCATTCCACACCCTAGTAGAAAGAGAAATACTTGCTCTATTTTCACTCAGATATAGCTACTGTAACTGCCAAAATCTGCATTTTCACCTAACTCTTTGGCCCAGCACCCAGTTCAGCTACAAAATGAGATCAGACATAGGTACCTGCTTCCAGTCCTGCATGCCAGAGGACAAGTATTTTTCAGGCCAGAAGTATTTTACCTAATGTGTTCTCCCATTCCTTACTATTTGCATCAAGCAGTACCATGACATTTCACCCACCTTTTCAAGAAGGCATTGCTTACATCCTTGTGGTGCCTGCTCTGCACAACTAAATTAAATTTAATTGAGCAGACTCCTTTCATCTGTGTTCTTTCAGTGCTTTCACACCTTAGTACAACCTAATGGAAACCATATTAAAAGCAAGGAAGAGTTATGAATATACAACTCTGTCTGCTACACAGCAGCTTGTCAGTAAGGACCAACCTGAAGGGACGTGTGGCTCCATCCCAAACCTGTCGCTTTACTTGTATCAAGCCAGAAGAAAGTGAAGAATTTGCAAGAATGGCACAATGTTAGAACAAAAAACTTTCACTTGGCATCATCAAAATACTATTACTTGAGCTATCAAAGATTTTCAGATTGTTCAGAAAACACAGGACAAAAAGGATTGGGTGTTGTGAACTTTGACATTTCTTCTAGCCTTGAATAAGAGACCGAAACGTGTGCCTTGTCTGGAACTGCTCCCATACTGGGGAAAAACCTCCATTCTTGTGAAAACTAACTCAAGGAATGTCTTTGAATGCTCTACATAGAAATAAAAAAACCCAGATAAGAAGACTCATTCACAACTATCTCCATATTGTATCTGTACCAAATTCTCTTTTCCTCTATGTATCCAGGAACACATAGACTGCAGTGAAGAGGATCATTCAAGATCTGCAAATGCAGAAATTCATATAGTCCTGAAATAACATTTTTACACTTGTTTTTAATGTATCTGCAAAAACAGTATGTGCATGTATTGATGATAAAAATAGAAGAGTAGAAGAAAAAAAGATGTTGTTTCCAGCTCCAAATTCTTTTATTTCCCTCCAGTTCTCTTTTGATATTCACACAGCTCGTTCTTCATTTAAATCTCCACGCACAAACTGCAAGCCACCCCTTCATATTTACTGAGTGTAGTTAGGGAATACTAATAAGTGCTCTTTGTTGGCACCAGTGCAAGATGTATGAAGGCACTGGCACTCATTTATTAAAAGATATTAAGAAATGCACACAAACTCTGCAAGTGTTTGAAACGCAAACTTCAATTAAGAACTAGATTTGATGGAGTATATTTTAAACAGTTTGAACTGAAATTCAAGATTCAAGACCACTGAGCAGTGAGATATTGGTCTGGATCCAAGTTCTGTAGAACGAAGCATCATGCAGTAACAAAGTGACTGTAGGCAAGAGCAAAAATCTATTGTGCGATTTTCTGTTATTTTAATGAACATAGGTCATCTTTAGCTAAACAACTTCACTGAAATCAATGGAGTCCCTCTGGCTCTGGTCTATTAACATCAGGAATAGTTAGTATGCACTATTTGACCAGTAGTAGGTCTGGAGTGCTGCCCATCCACCTAAATTCTGGAAGCAAATTTTTAACACTTTTCTGAATCTCTAGAAATTAAAAGTCGTTTACAGTAGGACACTAAATCTACAAGATGAAAACAATTGCAAGGAAGAGCAGTTGCTGTTTCATCTGCAGCTCTTAACACTGCATTGTTAGAATAATGGTTGAGAAGTAAAATATAAAAAAAGAATTTACGAACTCCAGTTTTAAGTACTGATAGTTGTAAGACCTCCCATACACTGACATAACTCTCAAAGCAAATATGCATGGGGAAACTCAGTTTGTATAAATCAGTGTAGATCCTCCACTAACTCCTAGAGAAGCTCTTGAAGGAATCAACAGGACTTCTAAGAATGAACAACCTATCACCAAATGAAGTTGTGCATTACAATTTTTCAGATCTGCAAGCCAGGATCCATTAAATAAAGGAGAGGCTAGATCTGAAGTAATGCACACTTAATCAGACAGGTGAGTTTTATGATACTTCTCTCTTCTCAGGAAATAAATGTTAATTTCTGTGTCCATGAAATGCATCCTGCATGAGCACAAAGTGTCTATTAAAGTGAGTAGCAGCAGCCAGGGACAGATATGTTAGGGGAATGAATTTCAGAAGCCATAGACATATTTCACGTTTGAAATCTGTGACAAGAACCCATTCTAAATCTGTCTTCTTGCTTTAAAAGACTTTAGGATTCCCACCCTCAACCATTGCCCTGACCTCTGACTTGACATTCCATTCAGTGAAGGTGGTGGAAAATCAGAAGCAACTTGGATAATATCTATTGAACCTTCTGACTCTCCATGCTCCCATGCTCCTACAGACCACAATAAATGTTTCACTTGCTTGCTGTTTCTTTCTCTTAAGACCCTGCTATCTGAAAAATCCATTCCATAACTCTTTACTTCACTTTATCAACCAATCCTGCAAACAGGAAAAATTCTTTCCTCTGCCTTTACTTCTCAGATGAATAGTGTTGAGCAGCAGAAATTATAGAGTCCTAAAGCTCTTAGATTTCTTCAAAAATTAAACCAGGGCTCAGGTATTTTCTTACTGAAGCTGGGGTTCATGCCTTGGGATACATTCAGCTCTATTTGTGGATTTAAGAAAACAACAGAATGTACTGTGGAATGTGCAGAAAGGAATTTTACTGCACCCACCAGCCTCTTACAAATTTGTAACCCAGCACTTTAATATAGCAAGTTTATTTTTTAAAACTACATTTATCCCAAAAATTTTAAAAACCTATGTTATATAATATGGTGAAATTATTTCAGGCATTTAAATAACAACCTAATTAGTTTAGTTTAGAATTGGAAATCAGAACTTCAATTAATATTCACATTTTCAGATCTTAATTTCTGCTAAACTAACTGCATTACTTCAGTTAATAGCTTTTCCTTCCTGCAGTATACAACTTAACACCCCTAAACATTTCTGTATCAACTACTAAATCTAAATTAAATGTTTATTGGAGTTGTTTATTTCTCAGCATTCTCAAGCATGGCCATGGTCCATGACTCACAAGCTATGTTTTGAAGGTTTCTTATGGTACAATGACTATTAATTACATGTAAAAGGTTTGAAAATGAATGCACAGTTTAAAAAGACCTTGGATACAACTTAATCTTACCTATTAGCAGCAGAACAACTCTGATGAGGAAACGTGTACTGAAGATAAATTGCACTGATGTTGCTGTCAATTTAAAATGGCTAACATGTGGTAAGAAAATTATTGTCATTAATTTCTTTCACAAGCCAAACTTGGATGTAAGAAAATTAAAGGAACAGAGCAACCAAAGCTGGTAATTTCATACAATACAACCTCTGTTGGTCATTTTAATTCAAGAATAGTGTATGGACTTGATCCTTTAAAATTATTTTTCCCTTAATTCATTTTCACTGGGGTTTAAATCAATTTCCAATAATTAAGAGGTTTCTCTCTCAATGTATATAGAGAAAGGGTTACAAGAAGATTCAGTGCAGTACAAGGCAAGGCAAAGAGAAACAAGTACTTCATTCCATTGTTACACATAACATTCTACATGCACATCTAACATGCACATTGATCACAATAACATATGGCAAAGAACAAATACCTTTTGCCTCATAGGTAAATTGCACATAAGCCACCAAGATGTTAAATTCATAATTATTTTTACCATATTTGGCATCAACTTTTACCAGTAAAACCACTTCTACCACTAGTTTGGACCTCACCCTGCTAGGTGCTAAATGCCTCCTGGAATTTGTGGACTATAGGAATCTCACATTCCTCACCATATTTTGAGGTAAAGTCCTCTACTTTTAAGATAAGAGCATTTTTTATTTAATTTTTAACAGCTGTCCCCGTGCATCATGCCCTACTTAATGTGATGATTGCTGGGTTGATCGACATAAGCCACCAATACCAATGAGGCACAACACAGTGAATATATCAGTGGAAACGTGTCATTTTTGCAGAGCTATAATTTTGAAGTCTAACCTTTAATTTCAGAAAAAGATCTTCCAGTAATAAAGTCATTACTGCAGGTTATATAAGCTGAAATTTCTATATTAAATTAAATAATTTCCCATGACTGACAATGCTTGAATTCATAATGATAGTACATGGAACATATTTTCTGTTTCTCCATGCTCTAAATTTCCAAAATACCTTAAAACTTTTATATGATTTCATGTGGATTTTAATTTTAATTTCCGTTAAAACTTCTTTATACTGGACCCAGAAAAATCCAGTCTCAGCCCAGAGAACCTGCTGGATATCAGAGCCTGAGCTGAGTTCTCAACCCACTCCTCAGGGCAGTCCACACAGGTATTTTCCAGCTCTTCTTGCATCTTCCCAAGAGAGAACACCCATGAAGGCACTCAGCCCAGTTATCTGATTTGCTTCTTCACGTCACCACCTATCCTCTACTTTGTTTCAATAGGTTGAGTTAATGATACCTTTCAGATCAACAAAAAACAGTACAAGTGTTAAACTTTGTTGTTATTATCAGTGTAGAATTCAGCTTGAAGGAACCCAGTCTTTTAAAGCAACTGAAAAGTCAAAAAAAGTAGTAAGTTCAAAAAGCCTCTCTTGCTGCATTGTTAAAGACTGCATTGAATTGCATACCCAAAATAATCAAGGAAGGGGACTTTGATCTCCAAATCCTGAAATTAGCCTGGATCACTGCTTTTGTACTCACAAGCTCAGTAAGGAAATAACCCAAGAGGAAGACAGCTTCTGGAAAGGCTTTACTGGCTATGCCAACAGCAGGGGTTTGTCAGCCAAAGGCCTCATGTTATGAATTTCAGTATTTCTAAGCAAAGCACAGGGCCTGAAAACAAGGTAGCAGGACAGATTTTTTTTTTTGCCGGCAGAAAAAATTTTTGAGGTAAAGACCTTACCAGAATTTTCTGAAAATCTCCTCCAGATTTACAATGTTGTGGAATATAACTCAATTTTCTTTAGAGATTTACTGCATGGGGTTAATTGCAGAGCTTAAGTTGAAATAACTGTAGGAGGATGTCAAAGAGAGAAAAAATTGAAAGGAAAATGAGATAGATTTTTTTTTAAGTTCTGGAGAAAGCCTGGATAAAAGCTTCAGGAGAGATCCGACAGGGAAGACTTCCCCAAAGACACATTTTCTGCAATTCAGCACTGCCTGAAGAATGCAGAATTGGCAGGGGCATGATAAAGACAACAGAAAAAGTTATTCTTCAAAAGGAATGAAGTTCTGAGCAGCAAAAGGTAATAAGCTTTATTTACAGGAGACTGTTTAGGTTTCTAAGCTTTCTTACTGTTTCTGATCAGGAGCTGCATACCTGGCCTCAAAAAACAACTGTCTGTTTTCCTATAACTTCCTAAGACCAAAACGGGGAATGAAAGTAGCTCTAATAGTCTTTTAAAAGCTTTTGAAGCTATTGTAGTGATAAGAAAGATGTAAATATAGAAGAACACTGCTATGGAAACAACCAGAGATCATTAGGGAATTATCTACAGTTTCTCATATAGGTCTACTGACTATAAAAGAAAATTGAACAATGTTGTATTTCAAGATTTACCCTGAAGTGATACAACTTCAATTAAAAGTCTTCTATGGACACCAGCTGTAAACTAGCTGCTCTTTCAACCGAAAACTGTTCAGAACTTGAATGAAAATGGCATATTTTCTATGTGGCCACCAACGTCTAAAACGTATAAAGATTTTTTTAAACTTTTCTACTATTACACACTTAAAATAAGCATAACCCACTGTGGCTTATGAGATATATAGTGCAGAAGTTTTAACAATGTAAGGAAAAACACAAAGATCACATGGTGTAAGCTTTGATGCTATAAAATAATTTGCAGAAAAACTGGTACCTTTAATCCTGGGGTGGGGGGGTGGCACTGCTCTGTGACCAAATCCAGGAGAATGGAGAGCAGCAAAGTGGATGGAACCCCAACCCTGCTCTGCAGTCTGCTCATCAAAGACATGTGTGGAGCACCTTTGCTAAGGGAAGCAGTAGAAATTTAACATTGAATGTACTGGCTTTTTTGGGCTTTGGAGAAGATTAATGGTAATCAACACTGAACTGCAGTTCAGATTAAACTGAGCCAAATGCCCTCTGGGATATGTCTCTGGTTTAGACTGGAGATGGCAGGCAGGCAGGAAGGTGCTATATGCAGTTAGAGATATTCCAAATCTGCCAGGCACTGCAAAGGTCCTGCTTGCCCCATCTACACTCCTGATGTGTTTGACCCTGCCCTTGATGTGTGAGCCAATGGTGCAGCCAGGCAGAAACACCAGAAATTCTCACTGGAGTGAAGCACAGGGTGTTTGCCTCTTCCTGCCATGCTGGCGGAAACAAGATGCAGAAATTTGGTACACTTACGAAAACTTAAAGAAATGCATGACAATTCCTTCCTGACTTGATAAAGTACTTTATCTGCCTAAAATCATATGGAGAACAACAGGAATGAGAGGAAAGAACAAGCTGCTGAAATGCTAAGCTTAGCTGAGTCAGACAGGTTCCCTGGTAACAAAAGCAGTTACATTTATAAATATGCTGCAGCCCCCACAGTATGGATTATTTCCCATTGTTTTTTAAAAATGGCTTCTTCAAAAATACACATTAAAAAAAAAAAAAAAAAAAAGAAAAAGAACTTTTGCCAAGATATACGAGGAATTATTTTCTGCCCCATTTTGCACACTGAATTATCCCAGGACTATTGACTCTGAGAAATGAATTTCTCACTTTGACTATAAAAGGAGCAAAATCTCCTTACTACCATTAAAATAAAGATATCCAGCTTCCACTCTCACCTTTAGGTTCCTTTTATACTAAGCATTTAGAATAAAAATATTCTGCTTATTTAGTGCAGTACATAAAAAGCCAATAAAGTCCAAGGTTGTAGGCGTTTTTTACATAATTTTAATTTATAATAAAATAAAAATACACAATACCTAGAGTACTGCTAAAAATTAACTTTCCTCCTCTCTAGCTTAAAGTAAGTATTAAGAACTCTATTCACATTTGGATAACTCTGCATTTATTTTAACTTCATTATAAAACAGCTATCAGACAAAACCATATCAAAATCTTGTTTGCACAAAACCCGATCTATTTTTGATACCACTATTCCTTCATATCTGAGTCATATCAGTCACGACAGCTGTCAGCAAAAAACTGCAATTCACTTTTAAGTCCTCAAATGTATATAAACTGTATTACTGAGCTTAGATCCCTACACTGGAACCCCAGCTAATAATAAGTCTACATTTTTGAGAATATCTTTCAGGACTAAGATAATGACAGAGATTAAGGTAAACTTCATACAAACATCAGCAATAGGTTGGGTTTGCAGGATTCCTCAACACTGGACACTTCAGATTTGGATGGACAAGGTACTGAGCCATTTTCTCTGGGCTGTCCAAGTATGGTTGGACCAGATGACCCTTAAAGTCCCTGCCAATCTGTGATTCTAGGATTCAATCATTCTGTGATATGAATTACCAAGCCTGGTGCTAAAGCAAAACCACAACAGAAATACCCAAATCCAGCAGAGTAACCTACAAGTCAAACTTCTCCTCCAAGTCATGTTTCTTTCTAAAATTAAATGACTGGCAACAAAACACAAGAATCAATAAGCCAGACCTAGCAAGCTTATTCCCCACCTACACAATCCTTTCCTATGGAAAAGTGATGCATCTGTTCAGAGCTTTCCCCTTCTACCTTGCTGCCTGACTTCCCTCACTGCATCTCTCACTACTCTCTTCAACTCACTGACAAAGCAACATATGTCCCTGCTGCAAAAGCTCTCACTGACTATTCAGTGCTGCTGATTTTCTGGTTTTCCACAGTCCCCGCAATCCAATGAATTCGATTTCCTCTCCCAGCTCCAATGCAACACCTGCCCATTCCCCAGCTCACAAGTCTGCACCATAAAGGTCTGTTTGGTCTTGGTCCTTGCATTTACCCATCCTCATGCTCCATGATCATTACAGTCTCTACTTTTCACTTCAAGCACTGGAAGAAACTCCTGGGATCCCTCTACTGCATCCTTGGGTGACTTTATGATGCTCTATTGTACCCCCATCCATCTGTTTAGCCCAGAAATAAATTCTGCACTGTTAAGGCTGGTTCCAAGAGCGAAGGGGGGAGAGAATCTGCAGAAACTGCACTCGCTGCCCCGCATCCTCCTCACGGACTGCACTGGCTGCAGCACAGACAGCGCGGGAGAGCCCTCCTTTGCTTTTAGGTTTTTTTTAGCTAATTGAAGCAGAAAAATTCCCTGAGCTGTAGCTTTTCTTTTTCTTGGGACTGACCGGCCCTGCTGTGGACCGAAGTCCCAGGAAAGCCCCAGGAGCTCAGGCCTGTGGCCCCTGGGCCGGGACATGGCATTGTCCAGCACAGGAGGGACTGACTGAGGCTGAGAGAACCCAGATACACCCCAACACAACTCTGAATTGCCGTCTCTTCAGAACAACAAGCGGTTCCAATGTTTAATATTAATTTCTTTCGTGTTTGTGTGTATCTTGCTTGTTAAATATACAGCTTTTTTCCACTTTTCTCCAAGGAGGTTTATCTCCCGAAGGGGCACTGAATTTTGCCCTTTAGGAAAACATCCCTTTGGAAGTTCCCTTTCAAATCTGTCCCAAAACCAGGATGCACTGCCTCTTCCCACTCCTGTCCCAATGAGCCTGTAAATCTTCCACAAATGTTTTACCATAAAGGTCCCTGGATCTGGAAAGGTGAATGCTTTCTGCTTCCCTTGGTATCTCTGATCATGTCTTTCCTGCACAGCACAGGGGTGTGACAGACAGGATTGAACAGAGGAACTGCCTGGAACTGAGGGAGCCAAGGGGGCTCTGCAGGGTTCTACTGCAACTCCTGCTTATAATTACTGTGCAACCAGGCCTTGTTTACTGTCGTTCTTAAGGACTCTATAAATGTGAAGTGGTCTAGGTAACATGTAGGAGGCTACAAACTGGGATTACCTAACTCCTGAGCACCAAAAGAGGTTTAATTTTAGATTACAGGAAACTCTCAGAGCTGGACCCAGCTGGGCCTGCAGCACACACCTGGTGAGAGCAGCTAGAGACTGTCAAGGAATCCCAGAACAGTCCAGTCACTTGCTTATTATAGAGCCTATCACAATCATACTTCAGTTCAAATTAAATATTACAGCTTGAAACTGGGGATTTAAAGCTCTGAAATGGTTCTAAAATTCTTTTAATCTTAAGTTAGAAGCATGGAATTTGCAAATACAAGGCTTAATCCTTTGCTGTGGAGCAGAAGACCATATTTCAGAAATGAAGGCAATTCCAAAACTATGTCCCCAGCACATTCTTAGGGTTTCCCTGTTTTTTGCACACTTCTGTTTTAAAGCTGAGGTGTTTGACAGCAGATCAAGGGCACTGAGGGCTGGCAGCCCAGGCAGAGAGGGACTGGACAGAGCAGAGCAGAGCAGGAGGAGCTTGCTTGGGAGAGGACAGCCCAGCATGATGGGAGCAGAGCTGCACAGCCAGATGTGGATGTAGCCAGAGGAAGCCAAAGGCTTTCCCAGATTCATGCTTAGAGACTAGAGTGTTGCTTAGGCACAGGATAAAGTGATTACACAACCACAGGAGAGACATGCTGAAAGCTGTGCTGGGTAGGGAGCAGCCCAGCTTGCTCCATCAAGCCCCACACATGCAAGACCATTCCGTGTGGGGAAGCAGCGTGTCTGTACAGAACTGGGAGTGAGAAATACTGGCTTGAAGCCAGGGCTGTCGGTTTGAAGGAACTGGGGAAGGGTAGGCTGAGAGTACCAGCAGGAGCTCTGCTGAGCTGTCTTATCTCAAGGCAGGTAACAAGCCTGCTCCTTGAGAAGAAAGACAACAGGAAGATAGAGATGTTCATGCAGCAGTTTCAGGAGCAATACACAGCAGGACTCATATGGAAGGCAAAAATTTCAAGGCAAAAAGGCATCACCACAGTGAGTGGGATAGCAGTGACTGGTCCACCTCATCAGGAACCTTGTGCATCCTCACACTGAGGAAACAGGGGCCTGGCTTCCAGGGCAAAGAACAGCATGATGGAGGGAGACTGCAAATCAGAGGGTTATCTTACAGGGTCATAAAGGTGGTTAAGTATTGGAACAGGCTGCTCATGGAAATGGTGGAATCACCATCCCTAGAAGTGTTCAAAAAGCATGTAGATGTAGCACTTAGTGGTGGACTTGGCAATGCTGGGTTAACTTGATGATCTTAGAGGCCTTTTTCAGACTGAACAGTTCTATAATTCGAAGGGAAACTAAAATCCATCAGTAGCATCTGTTGTCATGGCAAAGATGGGTTTTGTATTGTCTACATTCATTCAACTTTTCTTTTTCCTTTCCAAACAGTCACTCCAGTGAGCTAAGTAGTGGTGGTGGTAAACATGAAAAAATTGCTACTTTGCACAGCAATTTGTCATAAACAGCTTGTAATTATTGCAGGAAGAACATGAAGATTGAGTGAGAACAGATTGAGTGAGAAAACACTGTGGATGGTTCAGAAGAAGTACCTGAGAAACTGACACAAAATATGACAAGCTGGAACAAACCGTCACGACTTCTAAATTCCATCCGTCTCGTTAGTGATCAGAAGGGATCATGGGAATGGTCCTGGGAAACCTTGTCTCAGACTTGAATTTGGTTTATTAAATATAAGACCAGGACTTTATATTAAAGTGCTACCACTGAGAGATGACCTCTAACAAAAACATTACTCTGTACTTTGGAGGAATTAGAAAAAGCTTGCAAAATTAAAATAGTCGTATTTCTGAGAAATCTCCCACTCCCGAGTTACTAAAGCACTGCTAGTGTGGAGCAGCAGCTGAGTTGTGCATTCAGATGTTTTTGCACTTCGTATCTTGGTGCTTTCTTCAAAATTTATTAACCTTTGTGCTTTGTGCATGAGACTGACAATTTTTAAAAACCTGTTTCATGTACTAATGATGAAAAAACAGAAAAATTAAAAGACCATCCCTGGGAAGGGTTTTTGCTAGACTTCATCCCTTTCAGAAGGAAAAATGCTAGCCTATTTTGTCTAGCAGAAATGCTCACTCTATCAGGCAACAAAACTCTGAACTCTCTGGCAAAGGCAGTGAGCCCTCAGTAGCTGGACCTGGCTGGAGACAAGGGAGGCACAGGTCAGCCCACAATAGGAAAACCTGGCAGAGTTCTGAAAGACTTTCATTTATCACATCTAATCAGAAAATTGCAAATGAATGAATAGCAGCTGATAGTGCCCACCAGCTTCTCCCACACCCAACATGGAGAGTGGACAGAGGAGGGTGAGCCCTGCCCAAGTTTTTGAAGACCAGTGCAAACTGGTACATCACTTCACTGATTCCTCACAACCCAGACTCATGGTGTGGTAACTGTGGGAGGGGATGTGAGCCAGACTCTTACTCATTTCTATTTGCAAGCATGGGTGCATTCAAGTCCAAAACTGCCTCACAGTGAGCTATTTAGAAGAATGAGAAATATGTTTAAGAAAAATGACATTTGAGAAAGTCACAATCTGTCTGCCAGTTTTTCCTCTTCCTCTATCAATTCACAGCAAGTGTCTTATTCATTGCCCATTCTCTGCCTTCTTTTTCTTCTGTGTGAGTTTTCCTGTTTCTTTCAGGTTTAAGAGCATTTAAGGGACTCATTGATCTTTCTATATAACATTAATCTTTGAATTGCTTTAATATTTGCATGCCTGTCAAGTGCAGAACCTCCTTTGCTAAAGGCTATGGTAGCGCCAGAAAAAAAATTAAATTTAGCTCCATATATATACATATATATTTCCTACTTCCCACACACATAAAAGCAGCACACTCCAGTTGGAAGTTCCTTTAAACTCTTTAATTATACAGGTTATTTAGTCTGGCTCTTTCCTTTCCGATTACTTTTTAACTAAATTAAATGTCTGCCTCTTGCTGTCCTTTCTACATTAGCAGGCCCATTATTGATTTTTATTATCTTTCCATAGAGAAGGTTTTGCAGCTGATTGCCATTTACACTGTAAGCAGTTCACTTCTGCTGAGGATTCCTGCTGCCACTGAGACTGCTGAAGACTGTTCTCTCTCAGCTCAGCCATGCCCAGAACTGCAGCAGGGATTACTGCAAACATTACACAGCTTTGCATGGGAAGACAAGACAAATGCACAAAAGCTTCTGAAGCATAAAGAGCACAATGATATTGCTTATTTATGAAGCATTTTTGTACCAAAACAGCTCCTCATGAAGGTTTACTATTTACCAGCTCCTTAAAGAGTTTCCTAATTGCTCTCCTGTCTGCAGTGATGTTTGCAGAAGAAAACATGTTGCTTCTTTTTCTTCACTTGCAATCAATGTATGGGAAAAGCAGGTAGAACGAAAGGGAGAAAACGAGGAAAACAGAAGTAGCAAACCTTTTACAAAATGTTTGGCCTTTTGGCAGCCTCAGGGATGATCATGACAAAGGATGCTCAAGTCCAGAAGTGTAGGGATGGTTGGTCACAAATGCAGTGGCTGGAATTACCTGCAAACAACAAAAGGAACAATTCCCAACAGCCACAGAGCAGGTTTTCTTTTTCTCTGTTGGGTACATCTGAACAACAGAGCAACTTGCTTCAGTGATAGCTGTTGTATATGCCACATTCCTACATGAATGCTTCAGAGGCCTGATTTCTCATTGATTATGCTACTTTCCACTCCTAGTAGCAGCATCAGAGCAGAGGTATCAGAGACTCAAACAAGAACAAAAAAAGCCTGAAGTGGCAACACTGATTTGTTTTACTTTTACATTACACTTTTCCTCAGCTACAGTCCTGAATTCCCAAAGCACTGCATAAATGGTCAAAACCATGAAAATGAAAACACATAAATTGATGATTCAGAAAAACGCTGAAGAGGAACACACTTCAAACACTAATGGTTTAGAGTGCATTGAGACAATAACTACCTTAAAATAAATGCAATACTCCATGACAAGCCTAAACAATAAAAAGCAAGCAAGCTGGTAAAGAAGATTATAAATATAATTACTGAGAATATACAACATTTTACACTAATTAAGATCTCTGCATTTCTCCCAAGTATCTACACACTTGGATAAAAACACATCTCAGCAATGACTTAAATTATTTTGCAATTTAAACCATTTCAACCAATGGTATTTATACAATGGGATACAAACTTCTCTCTCTAAATTGACAAGTTTGAATGCAGGCCTGCCACTCTGTAAGAGCAGAATCTCTTTTAATCAGGGTTGGGGATACCATTTTCATAGTCACAGAAGTAACTGCAGTTGAGTATGAACATACTGGGTTGTAGTTATAAATGAACCAGCCAGGCAGTGACTGCAAAGTGAATTCAATGGAATTTGCCAAAATCCCACTGCAACATCCAGAGGCACTTGGAAACAAATGGGCAATGTCTGGCAGCCCAACCAGTGTCACTTCTGCACAAGTGCTGCCCACAGGACATACAAATCACAACGATCACAGTATAAACAGGAAATGCAGTTTTGATTTTTCTGGGAGATACATGGGACATCTGTAAAGTCACCCTCCCAAAAACGTGGCCTGCAAGTACTTTAGCTCCCATGGAGCTAAAACACCCTACTAATATTTCTTCTTCCTGCAGAATTTCTGGAGTGAAAGAAAATTCAAAGAAACTTCTTTTACTGTTCCCTGAGTCACACAGATCATCCTCCCTTGTATCACAGTGACGTTTTGCTTCCCTGGCAACTGTACCTTCAGTGACACAGTGCTTGGGTTGTGCCCTGAACTGCACCTCAGCATGGAACAACCACAGCAAACACCTGTGGCTGAGCCCATTCGTTAGAGCACAACCTTCGGGGAAACTGTAGAATTAATAGCTTTATGGTACCCTCAAAATATATCTGATTAATGAAAGAATCATTTCAATCCATCACCCTGCTCTCTGTAGTCAGTTCTGTTCTATTATTAGTGATTTCTTTTTACCATTTTCACCTTTCCTTGATTTTATTGTCAGGTTGGACAATTTTCCTCTTTTCCTAGTAACTGAAAATTAGAGTCCACCTAACTCAGTGGAGTTGTGCTGTGTACCCCAGATGACAATTCACACACTTAAGAATCATAACATCAAAAGGTAGAAAGCATCACTTTTCACATACCAACCTTTTAGTGAATTTGATCTGACTGGGGGACTGGGACACATCCCTGGGTGACTTCATAGCAGACCTTCCTTTACTCTCTCATCCCTACCCACCTCCAAATTCATCTCAGTGCCCCTATTAAGACCAGCACATTTTTACCTGAGCCCTCACAAGCCTTAATTGACCTTCAGGCCAGAGGGACAAAACCAGAAGGAAGGTACAAATTTCAAGGGTGGCTTTGAAAATGTGGGAGGAGCTTTTAAAGGAATTTATTCCACTTGGTATTTGAAATCAGTCAGAATGAACTAATCTTCAAATTTTGAATCAGAAGCATTTCAATGCCTTCTGAACGACTATGGGGAAGAGGTCACACTCCACAGACAGGTTTTTCCTCTACTAGGAGAATTTGCAGTGTTGCAAGGTAAAATTGTTTGCCACCTAGCTCTTACTATTTCATAGAACCTGATTCACAACACTCTGTTAGTAACCTTTATTAAAACTGCATCAGTCATTTCCCTTCAAAAGAGACGATGCATGCAGTTTTTCATGCTACACCAAACACTGGAAGAACAAGATAGAGAGACACATTTGAATTTACATAAAGATTGCAAGCTGTTGTTCCAAAGTAATTCTGAAGTGGTGTGCCCTGTGAGTAGGCTTTTGATCTGATCAGATTTCTGCATATTGAGTGTAACATGTACAAAATCTATAATTGGAGTCTGTTTTCTGAGAAGAGATAAATTGCTTCTTTCTGTGAAAGGAGAAAATGGTACATTTCTGGAAAACATCTTCCAGGCCATTTTTTCCATGTAAATTGAGGGTTTTTTTAAAAATCCAACAGATACTTAGAATTGATAAGAATTTTTAAAAGAAATGCTTAAATATTTTTTCTATTTCCAAAAGGTTACACTTCATTAAGTATTTATTTTTCTTTATTATTTTTTCCCTGAAGCATAAATGCTGTATTTCATTATATATTTAAGGAGCATTTTTATGTTGGGATTGATGTGTTATTCCAGACCTGCCTGCATCAATTTGCTACTTCTGAAAAACACCCCTATTTCTGGAGAATTCTGGCTAGGCTCAGTTTTTCTTAGCACTAAATTATACTTTTGCAAGTCTATATACTTAAAAGATGTTACCACATTTCAGATGGGAACATAAGAAAATGCTCACTGTACAATACTGAACTACTCAATCAATCAATCAATCAATCAATCAATTTACAGTGTTTCTAATCTCCACAAGCACTGAAATTCCAGAAGAAACATAAAGAAAAATTTTGATGGATTTTTTTGGTTTCAGTTTTTAGTGTCAATTTTCTCATGCTAGACTGATCAATTTTTCTTATGAATTGCTCATGTCCTCTAAGCCCATTTTATTCTAGTGTGCCTTCACAGTAAACAACCCACTCAAAGCATTTCAGTGTTTCTTCTACACACAAAGCAAGTTGAAGATTTCCCAAGTTTGTTGCATTTTCATGAAAACTAGAGGATTGAGAATCTAAAAGGAGATCTCATATTCCCACTCTAAAAGTTCAAACCACAAGTGCAATACTTCTCCAAATTCTAAACCTAATAAACACCAAATAGAACACAAATAGCCACAGCAATACAATAACACCCAAAAGCATGGAACAGCAGGAGTCTAATATGTGAACCCTTCCTACTGCAGTCTGTAGCTAGAAGGGAGTTTGCAGCAGATCCTGAAATGTAACTCTTCCATGCCCATTCCAAAAAACCAAAAATCAACCTACCAACAAACAAAACCCAACAAAATAAAGGAGAGGGGAGAAAAAGAAGGACTAGAATGAGATGATTTCCAGATGAGATTGCTATAGAGGGAAGACTACAACATCCAAAAGCTAAGCTAAATAAACAAGGGCATTAATGTAAGCTAGGTAAAACCACGAGTAGAAAGAAGCCAGCCATTAATGTCTCTCTCTGAACTAAGAAAACCCCAGCAAGCACTGAGAAATTCAATTTGCAATTTTACTAATCTCTAAGTATAACTGTGTGTCAAAATTCCATGTAAATCATACATGAGCACAGAAAGTGTGTGCTGTGTGGGCAGAGGAGCAATACATCAGAGCCGATGCTTCACTGCATTAGCACTTTCTGAAAACAGCAAATGTTTGCAGATGTTCACAAAGGTGAGGTCTAGGTCCAAGTTGATCCCAACATTGCATCTACAACCCTGATGCTGAAAGCAACCCATGCATGTGCTCAGGATCCCACTGGTACACATAAGTCAGCAGCAGTCTTTTTCAGTAGTTGCAGATTACTGGTCACAGCAGCCTCTGCTTTACCCACCACTAATGGCTTGGATCACAGCAAACCCCGTCAAACAGAGGGCCCCACTCCATGCAGCATCATGTCAAACCATGCTGACCTTTGGCATCCTTTTCTAAAACCTTCAGAAAAGGCAGCCAGAGTCTGCAGCTCCTTGTCTTCCTATCCATGACCTGACCTAAAGTAACCCTTCAGGGGTTAAGGCTGCACATACAGAAGCAGAAAGGAACTGGAGCCTAATGGAAATGCTGCCAGCAGCCAGCCTTCAGCATTAACTTTACTACCTTGATGTCCAGTCCTGACCTTGAAGTACACTTGCTTATGTCTACTATGTTCAGAAAAAATAAAAGGAAATAAAATGACTGAATAGTCCAAGGACTATTAACAACTACAGACAAAATTGAGATAGAACAGACACTAGGCTTGTAGATCTCTGATGTTGTTTCACTAAGGACAACTGCTTTGTTCCTGTAAATCACAGCACCCACACAGCACCTGCCCGCTGCTCTTCTACACCAGTGTAGACTGTGGATTCCAGAAAAAAGCCACTGTCTGTTCCTCCTGATCACTACAAACAGCCTTTTCATTTCTCTGTCTATCCTTTGAGACTGTTGCACTCTCTTGGAAATAAGGGGATTTTCCTGCCTTTTCTAAGAGTAAACCAGTTCTCACTCTGTGAGATGCAGTGAGCTGGCTGCTCCCCATTGCCTGCGTTATGTCATGGCCTATCTTCATAATGTTTGTTCTCAAACCTCTTGGAGTTACAATATTGAATAACAAGATGCATAAAAGAAAATGGATAAATGAAAGATAATCAGCATCAGTTTGAAAGAGTAGCATTGATATAAATCAGATGTACATGTCTGTGTATTTTGATATATACACATAAATGCATACACATACACTAAATGGGGAAATAAAACATCAGAATACAGTTACTGTGTTAAAAGATCTATTGACAGATTTTACATTTGCCCTTAAAGTCGGGCCTTTTTACTGAATTTTTTTACAAGTTAAAGTATATATGTTCACAACGGAAGAAGCTGAAAACCAGCATTTTCTCTTACCCATGCTAGTCCAAAAAATAAATCCTGAAATCTTCCCAGTTCTGTCAGAGTCTATGTAAAATATCCCAGCATTGTGATCTTCCTCTTGTACAAAGTCTAGAGGTTTTTCTTGCTGAAGTAAGTTGAATTAGAAGGCAAGAAGGGATTTAGCTCATTGGACTCGCTGGCATATCTGGCTCCTGTCTGTGTGATCAGCTGCAGAAGATATCCTTAAACACAAGACATGTAAGCTGATCTGTTTGCTGGGCTCAGAGGTGTGGGAGAGCAAAAAATACTATTATTTGGCCTAATTTATGATTTACAGGCAATAGAATTGTAATAGATCTAAGCTACTGAAGCTATCAAAGAAACTGCACTCAGACACATCTTCAATAAAGAAATATTTAAAATTAGAGAAAAAGCAGTATTTTTTGTGCTCCTCAATTAAGTTGGTATTTGAATATTGGCCTTTATTAAATTCTGTTTCCATTATTTCTGAGTGTTAGGAAGGTCTTTGTTGGCATTGGAACTGTGATATATGAACCTTAGGTGCTATTCACACTTAGTATCCTGTATATGTCATTCTAACTAATAGGGGAAGCATGAAAATCAATATGTCTCTACTAAGAACTAAAACTATCTAAATTGACCTATGACATGCAGCAAAATAAACATTTCTCATCATTTTCCAAAATAGATTCTGCATTTTTCAGCTCCACACTAGCTTGCACACCAAAAATATCTAATATTTAGCTTTTACATTTGTAGAGAATGATAGATAAGTGAACTATGCCCACTTTAGGACATTTTAATATTAGAGATAAATTCATATTTTCCAGAAAAACTAATAAATAAAGCTACCAGGAACGTAATTTTGGTTGCTTCACGTGCTTCAGACATCTGGGATCTCACATTTCATAGCCAAAGCTGATGAGCCATCACAAAAAGACAACAGACACTTCTGAAGCTATGGGCTGCTAGCTACAATTTGACAAATTATAATATAACTTATTAATTCTTTTCTAATTATACAACAGGACAAAGGTCTTTCTAGCATAATAATCTAACAATAATTGACACAACTGCTTTCTGCATATTTGTTCTTCCACAGCTAAAATTAGTCCTTGTCTGACAGCATTCAGAAGGCTTGCCTTGTCTTGAATTTGGAAGTGTCTGCTGGGTTCCTCATTCTCATGAAAACGTAAGAATTTTAGCAGTTTATAATGCAGAAATTTGACACCCAGTAGCTGCATACTATTACCAGAGCACTGCAACTCTGATACGAAATAGAATCCTCCACCTCCCAACCCCACTGAAATATTTCTTTCTCTGAACAAGACAGACCTGTGGCTTCTTGCTGATGAACAGCAAACCCTTGAATCTGCCAAACAGATTCCACAAACTGCATGCCTATTTCTAGCATTCCAGCTGCAGACTATGCCCCATGACATCTACTGAATGTTTTTGAAGGTTTCATAGAAAGAAACGTTTGTTTCTCACCTGATTTTTTTTCATGCATGGTTTCCTTGAATTCTAGGTTAAAGATTTTGGCAGCAATTTGTGAATCCAGGCAGTCAACTACTTGTTAATTGACCCAGATTCATATGAAGGCACATTTGCGCATAATGCCTTCGCCAGGGAGGAGTTTCTAATATCTAATAGATATTAGAAAAAGGTTTTTCACTGACTGAAAGAGTGTAAAGATATTGGAATAAATGTCCCAGGGAGTGGTGGAGTCACTGTCTCTGGAAGTGTTCAAAAGGTGTCTGGATGTGCCCCTTGGGGATATGGTTTAGGAGTGATTACTGGGGTACTGGGTTCCTGTGGACTGGACAATCCTGAAGGTCCCTTCCAGCCACCATGATGTTTCTGTGATTATCAGCTAGACACCTACATCTAGAAAACATCTCCCCAGGAACAACTCTGGACTATTAAACAAAACCAAACTTTAAAAAAGTGTTGAAAAAAATTAACAGGCCAAATTTAAGAAATCATTCCTTTAATCCATTCCTTAGAGAAAAAAAAATCCAGTAGTTCATAATTCTGCAGAGATAATAAGCCAGAAAAGGAGTTAAGATGCCCAGAAAGCAAATCATGTTGTGTATACATAGGAAGAAGACAATTTTCTAGGTTCTACATTTCAGCACAAAAGAACAAATGAAACAATTTTTGTGTCAAAAATGATAAGCCATAATTATAGGATTGCAAAGTTATACATTTGTATTAAAGGGAATAAGAAAAAGGTAAATCTTCAGCTTGCTTAATATATTAGTTCTTCAATAAATGTACCTATTTAAAGAACATCATTGTTCTGTTTTGCAGAGGAAAAGCAGTTAACTGCTTTCTATAATTACAACCAAAGAAAAATTTTATTCCCCATTTCAGAAGAAAAGCTATATGAAGAGCAGTAAATCCCTGAAAGAAATCTTCCCTGGGAGTTCTTCAGAGGGCATAGGCTAAAGATTAGCATTTATGTGAAGATACACAGGCATTTTCATTTGAGTATTGCAGGTTGAAATCTTACTAATAACATGCACCTGACACATTGTGTCTTGTAATCTTCCTTCCACCCCACACTGCAGCCCTCATTTTACATTTCTGTTGATTCATGTAGACTGGAAGGAAATTGAAATCCTTTGCTTCATTTTAAAAAGCTTCCAATTCCATATTTCAGCCAAAATCCTCTCTGCTATACATACCACTTCACTAAATGTTGCTCCTCCACTCTGACCTCACATTTCTGACTCCTCCATTTTTGACAATCCTATGCTGGAACTAAATAAAGAACTTGGAAAATGTAAATTAAGTAGGCATAAAATGATTTATTGCAGCACCAAGAATTAAAACTAATAGAAGGATACAGCCCTTTTTGATCAATCTACAATGCCCCATAGGAAGTTTTATTTAAGTCAAAGTGTTATCTAAAAGAAGATGAAGAAAAAGCAATTCAAAAGTATATTCTGGAAATGTCTTAAACTGGCTTTGTAGACACACAAGGGTACTTGCTTTCTGCTGCATTAACACTGATGTGCAGATATGGTATCTGCAGAAGCCAGGCAATTAGAGCTCTGTGGGAGAGTGCTCACAGCACTCATTGAACTGCAGCGTAGTTAAAAAAACCAACGTAAAATAGACATAGATGAGAGAAGTTTAAATAGTCAAAATACATGCAGAATGATTGTTGACAGTTGCAATCAAGATTTCTAAAGACTCAACTTTACTAATCAGAATTCTAAATAATTAAATACATGCTAATTCAAAAATATTAAAAATACAGACTGCTTTTCTGGGAATAAGACTTTTTTAGACTCTACTTCTTTCCCAGATGCCTTAGTATTGTTCAAAAATAGCCAGAAATCAAAAGATATTTGGCCAGATATTGTACTAACTTATTAATACTGAAAGATGAAGAAGCTCAAAAGAGAGACATTTGACAAATGACAACCTACATTTATATGCACTTTATCCTATTATTAGCACACTTTAGACCTTAAAACACCCATGAAGAAATCTTAAATCAGGACTGTAAATTTAAACACCTGCAGATATGTGTCGTGCTGCACAAATTTGTTCCCTGGCTCTTCCTTATTCTCCTGAGTCATAGGCAGACCCTCACAGGGAAGGGTATAGTGAATATCCTTTCCTCTCCTCACTCCAAAACACACAAGTTGAGTCCAGGAAATTTTTACCTGGTGCAGAATCTCAGAAAGTCAGACAATACCACTTGTATTCAGCTCCCTTTTACCAGGACTTTTCTCAAGGCGCACCAAAGTAAGACCACTCAGCTAAGGACCTCTTACACCACGCTTTTTGGATATAACCTACACCACCTGAGATGTAAATTTCAATGTGTCAACAAAAATTACAGGTGATAGAATTTTGTATCAACTTACTGCCGAAGAGCCAAGTTCATCACCTTATCCTTCTGGTGGAGGCAGCAATTAGAGGACAGACAGAGGTTGGTCAATCCCTCCATTTTTTTATGTTTCCTTACCCAGCTTCTTTAAGGAACTCTTTACTTGAGCCTCTACTGAAACACAAAAAAAAGCTCAAATCATGTAACATGGTTGAAAGCATTAATAAAAGCCACACAGGATAAAATGAAACAACTCCATAGCAGGGAAGGGAGCTCCTGTCTCTCCATCTGGCCACTGAAGGGTAGCAGAATGGATTTCAGCCCTCAGTGACCCCTGTCTGCCTAAGGAAAAGCCAAAGAGAGGGCCTCAGAAATCACCTCAGAGATAAAACCCTTTCCCCTGTCCTGAGCACCTTCCAGGCATTCTCGGGTACGAAACGTATTTGCTGGAGTTCCCGTGTGAAACTGCACCCAAACCATTGCAATGCAAAGGCCTGAACAGAATAGGCTGTGACTGGCTCTGATTGAGACCAGAAAACAATGGAAGACCAATGAGTTTGGGGTGAATGAACCCCAACCTCCCTTTCCAACACCTGACAAAATATTCTTTAATCAAATTATCCTCTGCTGGATAGCAATTGCAGAGTAATGTGTGTGTTTATCAGCTATCACATGTCAAATAAGTGTCATGAAGACACTACTGCCACTTATTGTTTCCCTCAAATGCAACATCATTTAAATATTTATGAACCACCTTTCTTTGAAACTTGGTTTGTAGTTGTACAGTATTTTTCAAAATAATGCATCCACTCATGGAATACAGTCAATTGTGTCTTGGGATACGAGGTTAATAACATACACAATCTCATGTTTTGTTTCAAGATTTTGTTCTTGGATTAAATTAATTTGGACTGTCTTTAGGCTTGATATTACTAAAAGTGATAATTTGGTGACTCTACATTTCCCTGAAACAAAGCAGTATCTTTAAGTATCACTCTCCATAGAGAAGAGTTTATAGAATATAGTTATAGAATTTCGCATCCCACCCAACATCATCTAGGGAGATTGATCTGAAGAGGCAAAGACTGAAAAACCTTTACTGCCTGGGAGAAATCATTCTTCTTAAAAAAGAAGATGAGATTTTATCAGGAACATAGGCAATGATTTTAAGATGATCCATTTTGTTGATTTTTATTTTCAAGGAGAAGTGTTCTAAATGTTGTGAGATTGTTTCCAGAGAAGAAAAATTTACTTCTTAGTGTTAAAATTGATTTGCATCAGGCAAATTTTACATTTTACTTTTACAGGCTTGATGCTGCGATATACATACCAAGTGATTGATTCAGTGGATTTCTGAGCCTTAAAATCTTACAAATTTCTGGATTAAGCTAATATTCATGTCAGCTCCAGTAAGAAAAAGTGAAATAAATGCATACACTCTAAGCTATTGAGAATGCTGAAACAGAAGAAAATAAATGGAGAAGACCAATACAAATGTCTCCTCACAGGAGCTATGCCTATTAAAACCTCAAAGCAAGAAAGAAATATCCTAGAATATAACTTTACACATTTGTCAGAAGTTTTTTGTAGTTGTTAACCTACAACAAAGACATGTTTTGTCTAATTTCCTCTTCTGGGCCACCACTTGTCAGCCTCTGTGTTTTGGCTTTCAAGTCAAGAGTATTCTCTAAACAGAAGAAGTGCAAGCATTCCCAAATTATAATTGTAAAGCAAATTTTCTGTTTCAGAAGAGATTATGTTATACATTTTTAAAGCAAATGTTAAAGCTCACTTAAAGAAGATGGGCTTGTTAGTATAATTCATACATCAGATCATTTATAAATCCATATTTGTAGGACCCTGATTTTTGATTGTATAATCATGAGTGAGGCTTTATTATCACACAGACACATAGAAAACAAACTGGCCAAAAACCCAGCCTTGAGTCTGAAGAAATGAAATCCTTATTTCAATACTCTTAATCAACCTTACTCAAATCATACCCCAAATCTGCAGCATTACACAGTGTTACAAAGCTGTGAATTCAGTGCCTCTGGTGATGAATGAGGTAAATAAAATCTCCAGTGTATACACATCTATCTGTCTCCAGATGTTTGCAGGTGACTCCACGTCAATCTTATGTTTGCAGGCCCTGTACCTGTACCAGCATGTTCAGAGTAAGATTTTCACGAGCACTCGGACTGTGTGAAGACTAAAAGAAAGGTTCAGTCTTCAATCACTCTGATTAGACAATGAAAATGAGGCCCGAAATTCTCCAATGGAAATGTCAGGAATAGAGGTAAATTAAATGTAAAGTATAGTACAGTCTATTATAGATTTTTCTATTGATTTATAATTTTGGGGGGTTAGCAGCAGATAAGCACTCAGTCCCCCCAGGGCATAGCTGTCGTTTTTAGAAATCCTTTGTTCTAGAATTCCAGTGGGAGATTTTTGCTGAGATGAGGCTTTTAGATATGACAAGCAGTGCTTCCTACTTTCACTTGAGTCAGAAAAGCTAATATGCAAATAGTCAGAAATTAAATCTAAATCATTGACAAATGACTGTTTCTGAGAGACTTGAAGTGAGTTCATTTTCCAAAAAATAAGCTGCTGAGTGCTAATCTAATGCTTTAAAAGACAAGCCTACCCAGGCAATGTAGGAGGATGTCATTAATAAAACACTAGCATTTAGATTTTTCTTTAAAGAACACACTTAGAGCTGAAGAACATGTCTTTAAATCTCTATAGCAGAGGTGGGTCAGAGAATCCCACTTGCCTGTAAAGAACACAACAGTTTCCTACTTTCTTAACTCAGGGAAGATAGAAGCCAGAGGAAGAAAGCATAACAATGCAGAAATCTCCCCAAAACCTAACCAATACAAAGGTACACAAGAATTAAAGAAAAAAAAAAAAAAGAAATAAACAAAAAGTGATGCTCTATTCCACGATTATTCACATTTAGGATACACTTAAAGAAATGCATTTCTAGGTGTTGATAAAAAATACATTCAGTGAAAGATTATCTGACACATATGAGAAATACACTGTAGAGTCAGTCCAGTCTAAGTGTTATATGGATGTAAGACTGCATTTGACAAACCACTAAAAGCATGAAATCCAGGGTTATTAACTTCTAAATCAGTCTTATGGATGTGCTACACTCTGGTACACAGGGTCTTTGAGTCAACCTTGAAAATGAAAAAGATTAAAACATCTTATTTACTTGTCTTTAAGTCTGCAGTGAAAAAGGGCTGACTGAAGAGCTGCATTAAGGCCACATTCAAATGGCAAGGGAAGAAATGCAGAAAAACAAAGCAAGACAAATGCAGGAAAACAGGCCAAAGATCATGTGTAGAATGAGGATTGCATAGTGCCCACTCAGAAAGTGGGTCTTGAGGTTAAAATGAAAAATTACATGACATAATTGTATAATGTGTGCAATTCTGGTCTCTTCTTACTCCCATATCATTTCAGAAATTATATAGAAGATCTAGAAGCAGCTCAGAAAAGTATGACAGAAATGGCCAAAGTTAGGAACAGCTGCTAAACCTGTCAGAGAAGAAGGGTCAAAGAAAAAGCTGAGAAAGAAGTCTGCAAGATCATTAAGGGTGTAGAGGAGATTTCAACGTCCATCAAAAAAGAAAAAAGTTTCAGAACTTCAGACAGAAGCCAGCAGGGAAAGGCAAACACAAAGTTCATATGGAATTTGATTTTGTAAGCCTTAGTGCAGAAGATAAAGATGCTGAAAATGGATCTGAGCTCAAGGGAAATGGGGACAAGCTCATGAAAGAGCAGGCTTCTAGAGCTATTGAGTACAATGTCCCTATCCTCTTGCACAGAAGATTCTTTCACTCAAAAGTATTAGAGGCTGAGAAAATACTTAGTGAGGCATTACAGTATGCTTGCTCTGTTGGGTACTTTTCTCCTAGTCATTCACTCTGGCTACTGCCAGAAATAGGACACTAGGCAAGAGAGATACCTGGTGAAATTATGCATAAGCTTTGTCCTGCTTTTAAATAAATACAGCTGGTGGATATTGCCATCATGACTATTTTGTCGAAAGTTTGGAGTAGCCAAGTCCTTTGGGTGCTGCTCCTAGTTTTCTTTCAGCTCAGAATACACAACTTTCTTGACTCCTTTTAGCCAGCACTTTTCAATTGTGTACTGGATTTTTCCACTTCAACTGGAGCCTAGATGCTGAGTCATAATGTATTGAAAGACCAAAGATTTTGTAAAAAATTATGAAAAATGAATAATCCTCTCCTAACAAACTTCTAACAAGGTGCTTTGAGCAAAAGCTTTTCATTAAATTCAAGACTTCAAAGCTAGCATTCAGTTAAGTATTTCCAATGAGCAAAAGCAGAAGTATAACCAGCAAAAGTATTGTCAAGTGCTTTTTCATTCAATCAACTGGCTGTGAGTCAAGTAAAAAGACAGGAATATTCAACATCTTTCCACAAATGGGAATGTGAAATTGCAGGTTATATATAGTCTTCTCCAGAGCAGATGCTGCTATTCACACACACCAAGTACACTGAGCAATGGGCTGTTACCACCCCTCAATGCTTCCAAAAAACAAAACAGGTAACCTTGAACAACAATTTAGGTAAAAATAAGTTCTGAACTGTGAAAATAGCTTTGAAAGTGTAAATAAAACAAAACATTTCAGTACAGTCTCATGTACTTCAAAAGAAGTTTCAGAAATCTAAATTTCTGTCAGATCCCATGTACCAATATCCCACACATGTATAAGAAATGAACACAAGAGAGCATGAATACTTTTCACCTTTATTTTAAAGCCAAGTTCCTGTGCTGAGCAGTGTTCCTGTGTGTGCTTATCATTTTACTTTCCTAACAATAACTGGGATATTACAGGAATAATTTCTGTATTATATATACAATGGTCTACAATTCCAACAGGACATGCATAAATATTTATAAATAAATAGTCAGTTGGAAAAAAGAAAAGTTCAGAAACTTTGGAAAAATTGAAAAATTGAATCATTTTTGCTGTCAGTCATATTGCTAGTTTTAACTTTTTTGGTGGTCCATTGTTTTCCCATTACAAAGTACATACTGACAAATCTGAAGCAGCTATAAATTTATATTAATTACAAAACTCGTCCTACAAACCTTTTTTTTTTCAACTTGAAATATCTTCAAATCCATTCTGACAAAGAATTTCTAAAAGGAAATAATTTTCCATTATTTCTACTTTTATTCTTTCAATTTTCTACTATTTTATACCCATCCTTGTATTTTTTTTCCTATAAAACAAAATTTAGTGCAATTGAATATTCTAACTAAAACTTCATTGGTATTTTTTCTAAATTTTTTTCAAAGTTTTCTTCAGCTGTTTAAAAAATCAACTGTTACTTGTTTTGATGTCTACTCCCAAAATAAAGATATGGAATTTTTCACAAAGAAATTATTCTGAGATTTGAGCAGACAAGAGTTTAAACCTGCACGCAACAAAAATAGTGGTAGAATATGGAAGAATATTAATTCAACAGGAAGCAGGAATCAAAAGAAAAAACAAATGTTCCCAGAGTATTGTGAAAATCTCTGTGTCTTTTCAACACAATCTTTCAGCAAGAGTTTAAATATAACTGTCATAAGAGGCACTGATCCCATATTTCTGCTGTTAGCACCTGGTCCTAGCAGCTTTGACAAGTTCAAGACTTGAGCACTTGTGACTTTGCCTATACCTAACATTAATCAAAGGGCTCTGAAAACCCCTGCATGTCAGCAGGAAGTGATTTTGTGTTACATTGTGCAGCATCACACGATGTTTAACACCTTGGCAATGTGTAAGGCTAGAGGTCAGTGAGGATTAAATGATGCTGCTATTAGAAGTCTATCATTCAACTAAAACACTTTGCTGGAATGTTTTTGTTCAAGTTAAATGTAATTTGTAAAACTTTCTCTAGTTCAAATGTTTGGGTACAGAGAGAGCAGGAACGAACTGCTCCTGAGGTACCAGCTCAGGCCTCTGGTTCCAGTTTGCTCTGCTTCTCATACCCGTGTTGGTTCCCAGGGCTAGTAGACATTTTGAGGGAGCATTTCAAAATCTCCCTTACTGGAAATGAAACATTTGGAAGAGTAATTATTGATGAGAGCAGGTAATCCAATCCAAATCTCTTCAGTATTTGAGTGCACCAGACTCTTTTGGGTTGTGGTTCACTCTTTTTTCTTGTCAAAAACCTCTCTGTCCCACATAGAACTATACCTGACTAATCAACAGCAGGGTGTCAGGCCAGGAGAGAGAGTTGCTTTCATGGGAAGCAAAAACCAGCAAAATGCATCCATTGTTAAAAACAAAATCCATGAGAAACCAGTCTGACACCTACATAAAGCTGAAATCCTTAGCACAGTTACTGAATGCTCTATTTACAACAAGTACAGAATCCTAACTAGAAAAATAAGTCTTTGTGTGGGATGAAACTTAGAAAGGATTTTTTTTTCTGTCAGGTAAATGATGTTAAGGCAAGATTGCTAGTAAATTTTCTTTTGTATTGCATCAGAGGTTGTTGTTATATATGTTAGTCTGTCTTTAATTTACCTAAGTAGCACAGTTGGCTAAGTGTGGGAGGTTTTTGCATGCTTATAAAATAGTAGAAGAAAAGAAAACTTTAATACTTCTGCTGCACAACAATAATAATAATAATTTAGAATTTCTCCAAGGAAATTTATGATGGATATGCAACTCATCATTTTCAAAAGCAATAAAATAACACTCTAAGTAACAAAACAGTTATTCCTATTCTTTCCAATTAATATCAATTTATGAATTTCCAAATAACATAGCCAAATATATTTTATTTAGTTGTTTATTTTCATCTAAATATCACAGAAGATCATCTCAGCTTCTAGATGCCCTAATATAATAATAAAAATCATTACCCTAAACCCAGAACAAAAGCCAAATAAAATAAAACTACCAGATAACAACTCTGAGCAAACAGTCTTATGCCTTCTGACAGCTCAGAAAAACACCCACTCTACACATTCTGAATTCTTTTTAAAAAGCTGGACTTGGCACTTTATTTTGAAGCCTAGTCTCACCAAGCTCAATTTGATGGGTGAAGGACATCCCAAACTACAAAGCCACTTCTGAGCAGGGAGAAATAGGTGTAAGTATTTCTGGTACTGAAACTGTAACCATGCTGTATCTAAGCAGTAATTTCAAGAAACACTCTTCATTTTACCAAACCCTTACATTTCTACCATTAAATATCTTAGAGCACTCCTGTTACCTTCTCACAGAAGATAATTCCACCAACTGAGCAGGTCACCCTGTTGTTTCAGTGCCTGTGTGCACATGGACTTTTGAGATACATTTCACAGCACACAACCCCTACTTTCAGGCAACAAAAATAAGGTCAGAAGCAATGAAATGTAGTAGGAAATTGTTCAACCTCACAAGAGACTTGCATGTGTCCGCACAACCAGAAAGGAATTGCTATTCATTCACAGATTCCCATTCTAGTTTTAAAATAAGAAACTCAGGTACCAGCAGCATAATCCTGGTGGAAAGGATTTCAGCAAAGGGTGGAAATCTCTCTTGGATGCCAGGGATATCTTCAGACCATTCCCTACCTACTTTTGTCACCATTAACTTCACTCTGTAATACCGAAGCCAGCCAGACTATCCCTGTATCTGTGGTGTCAATGCAGATCTATTCAAACAAAAAAATGAAATAAAAAAGACCGCACAATTACTAATTCGCTCTGTTTAAGAACCTACAGCAGGCTGGGAACCAGTAAGCATCTCATCCAGCTGTGCAATTGCAGCTGTCATTTGTTATTGTTCAAATTCTTGACAGCTTCTCCAGCCCACCAGTTTAACTGGCCAGAGATTAGACTGCTGAGATGCAGAGGAGCCTTCCTCAGCACAGCCTGACCAAGCTAGTGACATCAGGACACACTGCACAGGCAAGGGACAAACATTTGGGGGAATGAGTGGTTTACCTCTTCATCTTCTCACTCCAATCCCTTGCACACTTGCAAAATAAGAACAGCAACAGTAGAGTACTCTAGTCGCAGATTTTTTCCAGGGACCACTGAGAAGCAACTTAACCACCAGAGAGCATCAAAAATGAACTTCAAACATGCAATCAACATCTAAACACAACCTGCTCCAGAGGACACTGTCTAGCAGATGGCCATTGATTAAAGATGAGTTCCACAGCTAATGACAATTACTAAAGAAAAAGGTGGAAGAAATACAAGCAAACTGAGAATCACATAAACACCACAGCTGCCTAGTGTCCAACTCAACATGGGACATTAACCTCACAGTAAATCACTGAGAAGATTGCCAGGACACTTTAAAGCAGGAGCTAAATGTTATATCACATACACTTCTGCGTGAAAAAAAGGTCAATTTCCCCTGCAAAGGACTCTTGGGATTTCTCCAGCCAAAACAGATGAGGCTTTAAAAAGCAACCCAAGCCTCCATAATGGAGGAGAAGGTATCTCTTATCTGTGAAAATAAAAAAGAAGTGTGTAAACAGTGGCTATTCCAGAGTATAGACAGATAGGCTCACTGTCCTTTTCCACACATAAGCCGTCAAAGATTCCCACTTCATACTCGCATTATAGAAGAAGGAAAGAAAATCTTTGTGCAGAAGTTTGGATAATCCTCTCTTCTCTTGGCTAAATCTGGGCACAGTACTTTGGTGGGGTTTCAAATTCTTCCGAAAGATGTGGGAAGGTTTGCAAAAATGTCCAGTTTTTTACACAGAGATGATTCAAAAGATTTTCAAAAAATTGTCCAACTATAGAATATGTGTGTGCTCACTGTGCAGCTTTTACTGACCTTCAACATATAAATGTCAGGTATTTGTAATCACTAAAAAAAGAAAAAAAAATCTGGGTTAAGATTAATTAAGTTTTAATAAAAATATTATCATAGCTATCATAATATCTCTTTAAAGGAAATGACTACTTTTGCTATCACTAAATGGGAAAAAAAGTATTTTCAATACTAAAAGAGTAAATAATGTTATGTAAGAGCATCATTTTATTTCCAAAGGGCATTTTTAAACTAAAGCTTGGCATATAATGTTGAAGCTACCCATGAATACTGCATTTTGCTAATTTCAGTCACTAATGTTCAATGGTTTGAAAATTTTTAATGAGAACTGCCATCTCTGTCAATTGAAGAGCCTGGAAAACAGAATTAAGAGCTGAAGTCTTGTTCAGCATTTGAAAAATTAGCTCTGCTTTTAAACCTTTAAAAATTCTCATATAAACCTGATTTCTATTCATTTGGATGCTGTACATTTCCATAAGCTGTCCTGTCTAAAATCAAGTGGTACTGTGCAGACATGGAAGGTTGCCCTCCTTTATGGAACAAAAGACTTGTTAGATCTCTTAGAGGAAAACATGCCTTAGATTTTAGACTGAAGGTGAAGCGCCCCTGTCTGCCATCAAATGCATCTTCCCTCACAAAAACCAGCAACACTGACTGAATATCAAGTTCTTGTCATTAATTCTCAGGTAACTGCAAGTAAAGCTCTTTCTATATTACCAAAAACTACATCATTCCAACATTCTCTCATAGAAGAAATGTGTCATTAGAGAGGTTGAAGAGAGTGTTTCAGGGATAACAAAAGAGCCTTTAAATTTTATCACATGTCAGATTTGAGCTGATTTCTCAGACCTAATTCCACACTTCAAGTGTTGGAAACAAGCTTGTGGGACAGGAGCTGAATGCTCATTCAAGCATTATTTTCTCCCCCATTAGCAGTGAAGGTCCATGTGAGGTTCAGTGGATGATTGCTAGACTGAAAAAAATAGTACTGGCCATGAAAAATCGCCCCATATATGTATAGGTTCTTAAATAAAGTTTATGTTCTTAAACAGATTTCTAAAAATAGGAGTTTGGGTTTGTTTTCATACCTCCTATTCCTAATAGAATCCTGATATTGAAAAAGTTGTAAATTGGAAGCCCAGAGAGCCTGCATCTGAATGTACTCTGGTCTGAGTTATCTTCATTTCTATATAATAGAATTTTAAAACCTAAGAGAGTCATGAAAACAAAAATAACGATTTCTAAATGCACTCATAGAAGTTATAATAAAAACACACATTTCAACAGTTTGTCAGGCTGTCTTGCTACCTATAATCACAGTGATTGAAGTTTCTGTATTTCAAAGGTAATAATAGCAGTGGTATAATAAGGAAAACCTATTGCAGTTCATTAGTCATGGAACATTAGAAGAAGAGATTCTTTGACAATTTCATGGCCATTTCAAAAATGGTGCCTTCCCAAAAGAGAAGGTCTTAAGAGATTCATACCTCACTTGTTTTTCAGAGGCTGGATAAACGACATCTAGAAAAACAGTGAATTCAAGCAGGCCATGCAGAGGGAAGGAAGAAGTGCTTGGGAGCTGCAGAACCAGTGCACAGATTCGGCATCTTGTTTATTTGCAGTGCCTGACCTACATCTGACTACCCAAACACAGAGGAGAGGATAGTTCAAAAACTTATTCTGCATTTGAAAGATGTGATATAGTCCTCTCTGGAGAACAGTAAACAAGCAAGATAGGGTAGAAAAGCTGTAGATTTTTTCCTCCACAAAGCAGTGTTACATTCTGTAGGAAGCCTTTGCTACTTACACTGACAATTTTATCCCATAATGAAAACAGGGTCTATGGATGAATTACTGTTGTGAGTAAAATGATAAACCCCACATTCTTAAACAACAGAATCTCTGTGTAATAAAACAAAAACATGATTAACCTGATTCTGTGTGATTTTCCTCAATGAAATCCTTTTTGAAAGAACTGAGCAAGGAGAGACTGAGAATGAGACAGGACAATTCTCTGATGTGGACAGCAGTTAAATGTTGTATATGTATCCAGTCATCAAGAGAATGTGTGGATTCCAGACAAGTATGTTAAGCTCGATAATATTCCTCATAGGAAGCTTTCACAGCCATGTAAAGTGATGCACATGAAGGGAGAGGGAACAACACTGAGCTCCAACCTAATTTTCCATATAAAACTATCCTTGGAAACAACTCCTCAGTATTAGAAAAGATAATTTTAGGAAAACATCAACTCAGTTCACAAAAGGTAGGTTAAAGAAGGAAGAAAATGTCAGGAATTACTAGGACAGAAGTAAAAAGCAAAATACTACGAAATGCAGTTTTATGAATCTACAATGTGACCATATCTTGACTGCTCTAAACATTTTCAGTTGCCCTACTTAAAAATTAATGGAAGAGAAATAGGAAAAATGCAGAGAAGGAAAGAGATGATAATCAAAAATATGTTATCCTTTTCATATTGAACACTATTTAATCATCCTGCAAAATGAAAAGAAGTGGGGATATGACACAGATCTATAAAATCATGAGTAAATACCATAAGCAGGAATAGGGAATGGCTGTTGAGCATTGCTTCCAATCTGTCAGAATTAGCTAGGCTACCTTTTGCCACTAACTTCAAAATACAGCTATTAAAAAATACAATTATAATTTATTATATTCAATTTAAGTATTGCAATCTAAATTAAAGCATTGAAATTGAAAGGTTGAATAAACTGAGCTGAACACCAATGTAAGTACATGCCTTTGGAGAACAATCAGGCTTAGTTTTCTTTTCAATTGGCTTGTGATACAAGATAAAGCAAAATAATTCTCACTAAGCTTTAAATTATGAATGATACAGTAGATTATTAATGTTAAAGGTACACTAGTGTTTACTCTTAGCTTCTACTGCTCCTTTTCTCTGTTTAACTATTCTTAGGAAACACAGACAGCTTTATTGAAGGTAAGAAATAATGAGCTTCTTTTACATTATAATCTAAAATCTAACTTGTGAGTTTTTCAGTCTCTAGTGGGGACTGTACATGATGACCAGCTCTAGAAACAAATCACTGAAGCCGCTGTCCAACATCTTTACAAGCTATAGCGAATCACACTGAAGATAAATGGAACATACTAATAAAGGGCCTGGTCTTGCAAATACCTGACATCTGTGCTAGAATGCCTTTCTGTCCCCAGTTTCTCTGGAAGCAACCAGGTGAGCTGTGGAAGCCAATAAGCCAACTGAAAAGGAGCACACCCCCTGCATTGGAGGCAGAGCCCTTAGGGGACATCCTTTAGGGTGACTGTTTGGGTCCCTCCCATGCTGCTCTTCGGCCATATGTAAATCACCTGTTCCCCATTGGCCCTTTGCCCTCGCTGTGCCCCTGACCCCTCAGCGGATTCACCCCAATTTTCTACCCTGGGCCCTGCTTTTCCCATGTAATCCCTGCTCCCTCAGCCCTTGCAGGCAGGTTTCTGTCCCTGGACCCCTTTTCAGCACCACCCAAAGCTCAGCTCTCCCAGGAGAGCTGGAATCACTGAGCCAAGGTGAGATCTGCCCGTGTGCCTGGGAGTGTCTTTGTAAAGATGCTCCTCCAGGAAGGTCGCAGCACTCTGCCACCCAATTGTAATGATACCATGGCAATTCCCCACCTTCTCTCCCAGGTTTACCACTCTCAGCAGTGGCTGCCAAGAAGACACCACACTGTGTTACCCACTCCTGCTCAGCTGCAGGGAACGGCTTTCTTTTGTGAATAAAACCAGTTTGTACCATACTTTGGATTGCTGAGTACATTTTCTCATGATAGAGAAATTCCATCTGGGGAAACTGTAAATTGCAAGAGTCTTGTGTGAGAGAGAACAGAAGAATTGGGAAAGAAGAGGAATTAGGGTCTCTTTAACCTGCACAGTTCCATTATGACTAGCAACCCCCTCAAGCTGAAGCATTTAATTTTGCCTGGTATATGAGCTCTTTCTGATAGTAAACAGTCTTTCAGAAGTAGAGAGCTAAGAAATCACGGACCATGAAGAATCCAGCCTCTTTTCACTAAAGTTAATCAAAGCTGTGGCACTAAAGTTAATGTGAGCAGAATGAAATAAAATTTAGATATTTTCCATTCCTCTATTATGCAAATTAACTGTGACATGCACTGCTCTATTGCTTATTTCAACAACAGCAGGAAACCCAGGTAAACTAACACATTTTTCTTTTACAATTTACACTTCAAATTATATGATCACCCCCCAGCACGCTGCATTGCGAACTATTGCAGGCTGACAAAACACAAGATGAGGATTTCATGGCTCACAACAAGCATTTCAGGGATGGGAAGAAAATGACTGGCAAAGTTTCTAAGTACAAAATATTGTCACATTATGGTAAATAGTCACTACGTTTTCTTCTTGGGGATACAACACCCAGGAAAACATTTTTATATATGTCATTATGAAATGCATACGATATCTACTTCTGGAAGGTTTAGAGACACATTTAACATTTAAGCTTTTTTAACTAAACATGAAAATTAAATAACCTTGTGGCATTTACAATCTTGATTAAATGAAACTGCTCTGTCCTAGTAGTCACTCAGAACTACATGATAACCTGCTTTCAGACTGTCTAAGCAGCTTTACTATCATTGCTCAGACTCTGCAAAGAGCACACACCACTCTTCCTTCAGCCTTTCCTCCGTAGGCAGCTCCAGCCTGAAAGGACAGCACCACAGCAAAAGAGCCCTACTTTTCACAGGACTTCCTTCATTTATCATATGGAACAGGGAGAACAATAGCAGGAGGCTAGGAATTGGCACTTACATTGCCAATGCCAGTCAGAAGGAAAAATCAGAACTCGAAGCATTCATTTGCATGCAGTCCCTCCCCACTGCACATGGCCCTTCTGTTTCCCAGACTCATTATAGCACAAGAGAGCAAAACACCAGTCTTTGAACAAGAGCAAAAGGGATTTCCCATGAAGAATAATGTAACAGAATCACAGCAGAAGATTATATGTTTCTTACTGGCAATTATTGATGTTTGGGGGGTTTTTTATGTCAAAGATACCTTAACAAAAGTAAAACTAAAACAAAAAATTAAAAGGAGATTAGATCCTATCACAATTAGACATAACCTAAAATTACTAATTTTCAGTGTTTTCATACACTGTAATCTTGTGTGTCACATGCAATACATCCCTTTTGATTCAGGTGCATAGAAAATTATAGAAGTTTGAGCTGTTTCCAGACAGAGGAAAACTTAGCTCAAGCTATAAAGTTAATTGGAAAGGATGAGAGAAAGTGACTTTTTCCTGAAAATTCCTCATACACAGTCACCATTGCTGATCAAAGACTGTTGTTTCTTTCAGAATTTGAAAATTTAATACGGAGTGGGTTTTGGTTCACTGGAGCTAGTGAGGGAGCACATCTGCCATCAAAGAACTACAACCTGTTGCTTTGAATCCACCTTTCTAGGAATAGTAACTAATAGTACAATAAATAAATCACACTACAAGTGACAATTGGAGGTGGTTCAGCCTCCCTACCTCTGAAATCTGAAGTAATAATTTAGGAAAGTTTTCCTCCATTTTACTTATGATATCATTTCTGCAAAATAAAGTATCCACACGTTTCGCTTCAAGCAAACACATGATAAGCAGAGCCTAACTTTGAATTTGGCCTTGGATATTTCTGAATACAGAAAAGATCTGACACTTTGAAATGTGCTTTTATTTACTGAACCTTGCCTGCTTCTGTGTGATTTCACGAAAAGGATTAAGGGACCATTGCACATGTTTCATATGCAACCAACCCTCCCTGGACCATGATTTATTTTTAAATGCATGGCCAGTTAAACTATATATACTTGTAGATTAGCATTTTCCTTTTGAAAAACAGCTTTTTATGATTTTTGTTTGGCCCTGTTTCCTAACATGTTGAAAACTTACAATTATCATTACACCATAACAATAAACTGTAAGAGTTTCTGATGCTAGGGATCTCCCATTATACTGCAACAATGAGAGTGGAGGTACTAAAACAAGAAAATGGCCACAGTTTTGTATTAATTATTTCTTTTAAACGACCAAAGACTGTCATATACCTCCACCAAAGTTCCTCTTTATGCTTACAGATTCTAGGTAATCTGATGTTTTCTAGACATCTGAAACACCACTAAGTACAGGCAAGTTTTGAGAAACATAATTTTTTACAGCCTTAGGAGATGTGGCTTTGGAATGATGTAACAGAAGCCTCTGGCCCCTGTGAGGGGCATCAGGGAGATGTAGCCAGGCTCTTCACAGGGGTGGTGTGGTGGGAAGAGTGGAATAAATTGGAAGGGGAAAAAAAGGGGGAGGACATGATCACAAAAGATTTAAGGAAAGACTTTTTTCCTGTGAAGAGTCAAGCAGTGGAACAGAGCCCAGGGAGGCAGTGCTGCCTCTATCCCAGTTTTCAAGACCCAGCTGGATAAAGCCCTGAATAGCCCAGGCTGTTCTTTAGCCTGACCTTGCTTTCTGCAGGAGGTTGGACTAGAGACCAACTATATCAAAATCCACCAGAAAACCTCCAAGCTCTTCCTCTTCCTGTTCAAAGTATGAAAAAAAGCAACTGACTTTTAAAAGTGAGAGACTGACAAATATCCTTCCCCTAATTTCATATTCCTGTTTTTTATCATACAAAATATTTCTGTAGTGTCCTTCATTTTGAAATGTTTTTCAGACATGTAAGGAAATGCTATTTAAATAATAGCTATATTTTATGTTACATTACATATCTGACAAGTACTGCACTCAACTGGTTCTACATGTTTCACCAATAAAAAACTGGTTGACTATACATTCTTCCTGAAGATAGCATGCATGTATAAACATAAAACTGTCAGGATGCTGGCAGTTAAAAAACGTACCAAAGAATCAACACATTACCATATGATGGTTTTTGAAGATTTTCCTTTAATTTTCCACTGGGTTTAAATTGTTTGGTTAATACTGGATTCTAAGACAAGGACATGGCTGAATATGAAGAAACACTGCTCAGCTGTGTGCAATGCCATCAAATATAAATTCCTCTGCCGGAATGCAGAGAAAGAGGAGGATTGTGATGAATGTGTAGTGCTCCTCTTATGCCTTACAAGCTGATTAGAGATTTTATTTATAAAACAGGCTTCTGAATGTCTCAGGAAGTCTCACTTAGCCCCTCTGGTTGGTAAAGGTCACTGAGTGAAGATGGAAAACAATGCCCTAGACTGCTACAGATTCATTTTCCTAATGATGTAACAGACACTGACCACAGAGTAACTTTTGTATCCATGCTATCCACATTTGGAATCTATTTATGTTTCTTCTACAAAGCCAGTCTTGATTCTTTTAACCTCATTACTGCTATCCCCTGCTTCCCTGAAGAGACAGCAATTTGGAAAAAGAGTCAAACAAGTGATTCATATGCACTGAGAATACAGGCAAGTGCTTAAGAGTTTTTATTTTAGTAGTAGGGTTTTATCCTGATAATGACACTTGCAGAACTAAATTTAGGTATTTATCTGCTCCTGGATATGTCAGAGTACTTCAGGTAGACTTAGAACATAGAAATCATAGTCCAGGGCTGCTCAAAGTCAGAAATGGAAGAGAAGAGCTCATTTATCAATGTGGACTAATAATAATGGTACACAGTATGTTTGGATATCATGGAATTAATATATCATGAAAATAAGCAAATTATAACTTTAAATTATTAGGGACTTTTTTTTTTTTTCTCCAGCAGAAAAAAGAACAGGAATTTTTCCTCGATTTTATTGAAATAAAGAAATATTGTTGAAACACTCTTCTAAATATCTAGAACATCATCAGTAACGCTTTTCAAATATCATCCATTCACAGTTCTATTTTTAATGTTGGACTGTTCTTGAAAGTTGCTAAGAAAAAATTTATTCATAACACATAAAGCTATATCCTGAATGTGCATTCCCCTTCCATTTGGGAGAGAATCCCAAATGTTGACAAAACTTCAGAACTATTTTCAAAATTTTAAGAGAACCCAAGTCCTATCTTTTCATTTTCTTCCAAAACTAACATCTGAGGATCAAATCCTGTAGACTTGCTCTCACAAGTAATTCATCAGAATGCGAATAAATCTTTTCCATTCTGCAAACAGGCTCAATAAATATATACTCTCTAGTGATTAATGGTTTTCCATTCAAACATCACATTTTATTTTAGTGTAGAACGTTAACAGGAGCTGTTTTGAATCAACCCTCTTCCTTAGGAAGTCTATTTTCAGGAATGCAAAAAAGTAATTTTACAAAAATCTGGGTGAATATATACACGTATTTATACACTTAATAAAAAATTTTATTAGCTCTTAGAAGCAGAATTATTGACTATGGAGAATCTTCTGTTGCAAATACTTGAATCTAGTAATCCACCATTTCCAAACCAGAACATGTGCTGTGCTGCCTCACAAGTTATCCAGGGTTCTATGGCTTTCTTTTCTCAGATTATGCATACAGAATTTATAATATATCTGTACTAAGAAACTCCATGGAACTGCCTTTCTAAAGCCTGGCACAGCTGTAAAATTCTGCAGCTGGTCTTGTAAAGTTATTTTACCTGTTGCATGCACCTTGACCAGCATAAAGAGCCCTGGCTTGGAGAGCTGTGCCATTGAAAATACACTTGTGTCTCACTTAAGGAAAAGATTTGGTTTACTTTCTTCTTCTCTTCAGTGAAATTAATTAAAACACATTTTTGATTGCTTCTTTATGTACTCTGGTCTTATTCTGGTTCCTCAAAGTTTGCTATTGTTTTAGTTATTAAACTTATATCATCAAAATACTGTAATTTGGGAATTCTAAATTTAGTTATACCCAGAACTGCACTGAAAACCTGCTTCACTAATTTTGTTCCCCACTTTTCACAAATGCTGAAAATAAATAGTGCTGTAAAAATCAGCTCAGCTGTAACTTTCATAAAAGAACATCACACACACGCACACAAAAATAGAGCAAGTCCAGGAACTGCAGTCCTGTGTCAGAAGCAATTCCTGATAACTATCAACACTTTTAAGTTTAAGAAAAATGGCACTAATTTTTTTTGCTCTCTGTTCTTCACCTCTATATCATCACAAA
This sequence comes from Certhia americana, assembly GCA_018697195.1. Classification (NCBI taxonomy): domain Eukaryota; kingdom Metazoa; phylum Chordata; class Aves; order Passeriformes; family Certhiidae; genus Certhia; species Certhia americana. The sequence continues at coordinate 16,981,912 of CM031880.1, forward strand.
CCTGAGGTTACAGTGTATATTTTTCTGTATCTTGTAATGCTGAACGCTTGCAGGATGCATTATCATGTACTGACTATTAGTTTCATCTCTGTTTCAAGGCTGAGAGAAAAACTTGGATTGGTGCTGACATGGCACCCCAGCCAAGCAGTTACAAGAAGTAATTGGGCAGCAAGCCTGAATGATCTTTTCATTGCTTTTATTTAAAATTATATTGGTGAGGGATTATTTCCCTTCTGTTTTAACTTGGTGCACAATTTTACATGACACATCTCATCAGCAAGTAGTAACCAAACACTGTGTTTCCAAGGGAACCAAGAGGGAGCATTGCCACGGGGCCTGAGGCAAGGTGAGCATGCTGTGGCTGCAGTCACCAACACCAGTGCCAAGGGCTGCTGATGTTGAGATGCTATCTCAGCTCCAAAGAAGCACAAGGAAGAGAAAAAAGCAGAGGATGCCATCACTGAGACTCCTGCCCTGTGAGATACCTCACAACAGGTCCAGGAGCCCCAGGAAGGCAGATTTCAGACAGTTTTGATCTCACTCTGCACCACCCTCACACTCCCAGCCTGAGCCCTTCCCAAACTCCTGCAAGGATAAGCAGGGTAAGCTGGGTATAGATCAAAACTTCCCTTATAAGAGGAATATACCTTTAAGATAGTATCTTGAAAAATAAAAGTTTTGCTAGCCTGGCCTTTCCCTCTTCCTCCATCTATACATTCATAAATGATACTTTATATTTTGGTCATCAATGCCAAACTATATTTTAGCCAATATTTTTAAATGCCCTTATGATTATCACTGTAATGATAATTACAGTGATATCACTGTAATGATAATCACTGGGTATGAGATACCCAGACATTTATTAGAAAAACTTGACACACTGATTAAAAACCCAAGAACAAAACCAATGAATAAACATCCCCCCCCCAAGAAATCCAATGTTAGTAGGAAAAGGAAACCCATTTGAGCTGGGTTTCACTCAACTTAAAAATTATCATGAATTTTGAATTAATATCTTTATCCTACTGCTCAAAGAATACATTTCTCCCAAGCTTCCTAGCTCTTTTCTGTTCAAAAGATTAAGCTTCACCATCAGTGTGATGTTCAAATGTAGTTTTTTGCTTCATCTGAACAAGTGTATTGCATCAGTCTGTCAAACCCCAAATCTTATGAAATACAGAGAATCAGGGGTTTAATGCCAATCCAGCTTGTTAGAGATTGTGCTACTCAGCATTTCACGCACAAGAAATTTCTCTTGTATGAAGTACATTTTATGATTAACCTAATAAAGAAAATTAATGGAAATCTGTAGAAGTAAGTTTTTCAAATAAAATTGCTTTAATGAAAATAGAAATAAGAAAAACAGAATCTGGATGACACTTTTGGCAGGTGGATCTCCAATTAAATAGTCGTCCATGACAATGATGGTTTAAAAAAAAAACGCTGATATTTTTCCCCTAACAAAGAAGATGTATCAATTTAAAAAAACTGTTCCTCAGCCAGTTTAGTTCTGTATATCAATTTCTTTCCACATGGAAAAGAAGTACACTCACAGAAGTACAGTGAGCCCCATATCAGTAAAGCAAAAGAAGCAGCTTAACTTTAAGCACGTGTGGAATCCATTTTGAACTCCATGTTTAATTGGTTTTCTTTAACAGAGCTCTAATTCACTGAAATCAATAGATTTATTGCAGACATACTGAAGGTTGAGAGCAGAGATTAACCAAAATATATAGATTATTTCTAAAGGCCAAGCATATATTCTGCTTGTGCACATAAAGGGATAAAATCCTGAGCAAATGCTCTCCTCTGGTACTAGAGGAAAAAGGAAAGGCTGAAGTTTTCTTGAACCTCCCCATCCAATTCCTACCTGCCTGTAATCAAGTTCTTATGTCTGATCTGCCCTTCCAATTTCAAAGAAATCCTACATGAGCCTTCCTTCTAATTTATGATAGCAGTTACCTTTGAAAAGCTGTGTGTTAAGCCATTTTTACGCCATTTTTGAAAACACCATTTCCATCCAAACAATCCTAAATTCTGGAAGTATCCTCACTCCCTGCTTGATGAACTGTAAAAAAACCAACACAATAAACTCAACAAAAAAAACCCCCAACAACCCAAACCAAACAAAACACCAACCAACCAGTGAGGCCCTGTTTTTACTGTTGTAAAAGTCACCTTGTCTCCTAGCCTTTGTCCCTCTTCATCTGGAATTTAAGACTCCTTTTTATGAGGGCGTGTTGATTTGGCATGGCCTGGTTTTTGGTAGCAGGGGGACACTGAAGAGGCTCCTGTGAGGAGCTGCTGGAAGCTTCCACCATGTCCTACAGAGCCAATCTCTGATGGCTCTCAAGAGGGACATGCTGCTGCCCAGTTACAGAGGCTAACACCGCTATGATGACATATTTAAGAAGAAAATCAGAAGAGGCCAGGGGCAGGTTTATTTCTGGGGGGGCGAGGTGCCACCGCCGGGGCCATCCCGGCACAGCCCGCGGCAATGTGCCGCCGCAGCCGCCGCCATCTCGGTGCGGCCTGCAGCGAGCCTGGCCTGCATGGCCGCCCCCCGGCAGCTGCACTGCGGCCAGAAGGGCAGGGCCGGCGGCTTCTCCTTCACCGTGCCTGCACCAGGACAGGCGTTAAACAGCGCCAGCACCACGGCCACCACTGCCCACACAATGGCAGCGGGGCCGCTTGGGCAGCGGCGAAAACACGGCCAGGGACTGCCCGACGCTGAACCTGAACGAGATCAGCTTCTGCTGAGGGAGCCTGTAGGAATCTTTGATTTGGTGGAACTGTTGGCAATGGGACCTACGAGCAGCAGTTTTTCTGCTAGTCAGAGAAGAGGAGGAGGTGAGGACACGTGAGAGAAAATAACATGGCAGCACCAAGGTCAGTGGAGAAGGAGGGGCAGGAGGTGCTGCAAGGATCAGAGCCCAGATTCCTCTGCAGGCTGTGGTGAGCAGCTGTGCCCTGCAGCCCATGAAGTCCACAGGGGATGCAGAGATTCACTCGCAGCCCGAGGGAGAAATGCTCTGGCTGGTGCGGGTGGGTGTCAGAGAAAACTGTGATCTGGTGAGAGACCCAAATGGAGAGAGGGCCCTGCTTCCAGAGAGAGAGAGAGGGAGAGAGGGCCCTTGCTTCCAAACGAGAGCAGCCTATCCTTAGAGGACTGCACCCTGTGGACAAGTGACCCACGGTGCAGCAGTTTTGGGAAGACTGTCCGTCAGTCTCACATTGCAGCAGTTTTGGCAGGACTGCTGCTGAGAGTTGACCCATGCTGGAGAAGTTCACAGAGAACTGTCTGCTCTGGGAGGGACCCCACGGCATAGCAGAGGAAAGGCTCCTCTCCCTGAGCACACAGAAGATCTCAGATGACAAACTGACCAAAACCCCCACACCCTGTCTCCCTGTAGTGTCCTTGGGCAGGAGGGAGGGGCTGGGGGGAAAAAATGGTGTTTTAAAGGCTTGTTTGACTTCTCATTATCCTCCTCTGACTTCGTTATTAATAAATTTACCTTACACCTTTAAATTTTAACCTATTTTACCCTTAGAGTATTTTCTTCCAGTCATTATCTCAACTCATAAGCCCTTTGTTAACTTTTTTCCCCCTCTCCTCTGCCCTACTATAGTAAGAGAGAGTGAGGGAACAGCTTTCGTGGGCACCTGGTATTTGGCCAGTGTCAAATCACAACAGAGGGACAGGATTCTCCTGCATTCCAAGCATATTGCCCAAGGATGCAGCTTTTGAGAAAAACATAAAAAATAGTGAAAGCACATCTCAAACTCAAATCTCAACCAAGCATTCCAAAAGGACGCCATTCCCAAATCTTTGCTTAATAATCTTACCACTCTTACCTTCTCTACTTGTCTCTAATTCTCCAAAATTGGCACTATGCTTATGGAAGTAAGGCACTGTAAGGACCACCATTTATTTTAGGAGGATGCTGCACTGTAACAGAGGCATGTCTTAAGATTCAGTTTCACCCACATACTGCATTCATAGCCTTTTTAGAATTTTATACATAGAATGTATGAAATACAGGTACACCTGTAAGAACATACTCATGGAATGTGGTCTGAATAAAATTGAATAAAATTCAATGCAAGAATGTTCAAAGATATAAATATGCAAGCAGTACAAGCTGCAATTCCTAGCTTTTCTAGTTAAACTCATTTTTCTTCAGATCCCCACTCAAATATCACTTTCATCATCAGGCATTCAGGACTTGATGAGCATAAATCTTTAACTGACATTCTTCACTGATTTGGTAGAATCAGCTCATGCAAATTACTGGTCTCTGTAATAACTGTTTCTACCAGTCTCACCTTTTGTCTACCTTGGTCTTTTTGTGTAAAGATTATGCCTCCCCAGCCTGCATGAAAAGGAGTCCCTGAATTGATCTACCAACACCAAATCAATTTTTAAAATATCAGTATAGGTATTTTTTTTAATTTTCTATAAAAACTAAATTAGCATTTATTTCTTGACCACACTTCAAAGTATTTCTGCTATCACGCCTTATACAGTGTAATATTTTTGACATGAGCACCACTAAATTTTAATATGATCTAGAAGTTAAGCAAAGCTTTCTGACAAATTATTTTAAAAAAAGAATATTTTGTTCAAATTAATTAGTTGCGCTAAATTTCTTTGGTAAAAAGCTTGCAGGTAAAGAACAAAATTTTCACCATTTGAGGTAACCTAAAGTAGCAGGCAGTTTGGGGAGATAGATCTTCACCTGAGTCAAAGGCTTTGTCTCAAATCTCTTCTTTTTCAAAACAGAGATGAGAGTGCATTAGACATATCATTGCTTGCCCAATTCATAGATATTATCCAGAAGGAAACATTCTATGAGCAGTTGTTTCATTTTGTTCTTAAAGTCTCATATTTATCCTGAGAGAGAAAGGAAACTGATTGAAATTCTTAAAAAATTTTCAAGACAGAATTTTTTTTCCCATCTTCACCCAGTTCTAGTTAAATCAGATTCCTGGAACTAATAGAATTATTTTGTAAGTGTATATTTTTATTTTAGAAGCATGCTTTGCTGATGCATACTACAGTGTTAATTTTTTTGCATAAATTATAATGTGCCCACTAAACCTGATTTAAGTAATTCATTGTCCTCTTGGATTTTATTTGAAGTAGTTGAAGAAAAAGGCAGTGCCCCAGCATTCAGTGACCTAGAGGTTTTGAATTCTGATAAGCAGCTCAATCTGGAACAGTGTTACAATTGTCAGAATATACCCAAAGGTCTTCCCTGACAGCATAAAAGTGGTTCAGGAAGTAAGTGGTTCAAGGCAGAGAAAAACTGATAAGCCATTAGGGCATTCAGAGTTATCTGCATCCAAAAAGAATGCAAACTGTTACATTCTGGCAGTTCCTATGCAGAGTATAAGAGATAGTTTTATTCTGTAAATTCTCTTGACCATGCTGTACAGGATGCTGTAACAACAATATCTGTGTGCCTGTTTTAATAGCCCCTAACATTGCAAAGAAAAACAGAAATGCTCAAGAGACAAGATAAGGAAGTACATTATTTTTAATCTTTAGGTGGTCTGATTCATGACTTAAATAAAATTAAGCACATCTCAACTGGAGATGTGCTTAATCAGTTCACAAGCCTGAACTGTTCAGGCTGAATGGGCTGCTGATGCAGCTTTTAAAAACCTCAACAAAATCTGACTTATCTGGAAAATGACTGCTAAGTGTTCACTTACTGCAGCTGACCTTATTTTGGCCAGTCAGATGAATCCAAATGTTAGCATTACATAGTATCCTTAGGATACAAGAATATAAACAGTCTTTTTATCACCACCAAGAATGAAAACATAGCTCATGCAACTTCAGCATCTGCAATTCATATTCTCTGTAAAGACGGCGTAATTCCCATGGAACTGCGAAGTTTAACATAGCATTTTACAGTAAACCTGAAACCCATTACTGGGAGCCCTGGGAGAGAAACCATGAACTGGACCAGGTTTTCATACCCACTATTCCCTCACTTGAGTAAAATGTATCCCAAGAAAATCTTAAATATAGCCTATTTTTTCCAGGAATGGTATCTTAGCAGAGTGATAAAGCAGATTGGGAGGAAGATTAACATCTTTAAGCTTTTGAAATTTTTACTTCTTCCAGAAAGAAGTTTCTGTAGCTTTTGAGCTCACCAGTTGAGTACAGAAATCATCACCAGGAACACTGAACCAGTCCTACTAAATACTTCTGGTCAGTGCTTAAGTGCTGTTTCGATCAGTTCTTGCAATGAGGCTGAACTCTGCAAGCACAGGTCTGGGTATATCTATTATTTTTAATGATCAATGATATATTTAGAGAACTGCAAGGACAGGATTACTGTCAGTTTAGAATAACAAAAGGATACGGGGGGCCTTTAACCCCAAACCTACCACCTCAAACTCAGAGGCAGCATTTCCACACATTTGATGGTTTATCTGCAAGAAAACCTGCCTTTAACTGACCTGGATGTCACACAATCTTGAAATACTTGAAGTTATGTTAAATGTCTTTGCTTATCATGAAGGATTTATCTTAGTTTTCTCAGAGTAGGAAAGTCTTTTTTTTTTTTTGTTACTATTTCTTTTTCTACGTTGGTTTGCCATGCATGTGGCTCCCCTTCCCAAACACAGCAAGGCATCACAGGATAAATGTGCAAGTCACTTTCATCTACTTAGATTCTGATTAATGTTCTGGGGACAAAGACGTGCTGAACCCTAACACGGCACAAGAGCTCTATTGTTGGATTTCAGACTTTTTATGAAGCGAGTGTTCAAGGCCAGGTTTTATGGGACCTGGATCAGCCTGACCTAGTGGAAGGTGTCCCTGCCTATGGCAGGGGAATTGGAATGAGATAGTCTTACAAAGTCCCTTACAACCCAAACAGTTCTGTCATTCTGTGACTCCTAAAAGGAGATAAATAAAGAGATGACACTGCATGCATTAATGACTTAGAAATTGGAGAATCTCTAATGTCACACCTTGGAAAAAGAAGAATTAAAGAATATGGTAAACCAGAATCTGTTTAACCTTAAAAGTACAAAAATGATACAATGAATTTAGTTTTAATTAGTATCTGATTGTCAGTATTACAATAGCAGAGTAGCACCAATGGAGAAATCTGCAATGAGATTAGCCTGTTAGAGGACCCCAAAATTAAACACGCATCCACTTAACCTGCATTTTAATGTCTGATTTACTGTATAACAGGCAAAGAATAAGACTGAGAACTTTTCAATACTGATAAAATCTTAATACATGTAGGAAGAACAGAAGTGATTGTAATATACAGACCTCAAAACCCCAAAAGAAACTACGTTAGGTTATAAATTTGAATTATGTAGGTAATTTAAAGGATTTCCTGATATTCATTTTAAAAACAACAGCAAAAACCCCTAACAAAAAAAAAGAAAACACACACACTTATTTGTCTGAGTTTAATTACTCCCAGCCTAATACATATAGCATCTTTGTGGAGAACTACAGGCAGAAATACAGAAAAATCACAAATCTCATCAAATTAAAAAGATGGACTTCCTAAGAAAGCAATCGCTTCAATTTTAGCCACAAAAACCCACCTTCTAAAAATATGTTTATTTGCTATGTTGCCTAAAAAAAGAAATCATAAGTGCTCTGTTTCTGAAGCTGGTGATTACCTTCTAAACTTTTGCATTTTACACAGATTAGAAATTAAAATCTCCTTGCCCAGAAGGGGCAGGCTTGAGAGAAACAATGCTTTAGCCTACCATAAATTATCAAAATCCAGTTAATGAATAGTATCCAAAAGATATCACACTATTTAAAATTCAGATATGCTTGAAATTCACATTCTGAAATGAGTTGTGCAAGCAAAAACATCAGCAGGGAGTTCACAGAGAGTGCACACATTAACGATGCAAATGTGGTCAGAGAGAGCTCTGTGTAGGTCCCACTGCACCTCAAGAACAGGGAGCCATGGGTGGTGTCTCGGGGTGAAGTGGGACTGACTGTCCACCAGAAGCCTGAACAACACCAGCTTAATTTAATAGCTCTCCTGGAACACAATTTTTTCTCCATGGAGAGAACTGAACACACACTTCAAACAGATTTACACTCTGGAAAGAAAAGACTAAGCTCTCAAATCAAAACAGGTGTGCACTGACAAATACTTACATATTCAAGGCCTCACAGAATGTTGGTCTCCATTTTCTTCCAAAATTTTTTTTTTTTTTTGGCAGAAAATACTGATTCACTGGAACTCAATTTATTTTCTATACTTCTTTCTTTTTCTCCTGAAAAGCACATATTTAGTAATAGTGTTGGCAAAGTTTTTTCCCAGATCCATAAAGGATTTTTACTCAAAATTATTCAAAAAGGAGACTCAAATTCCTTACAGCCAGCACAGATGATGGCCCAACAGTTACAGTGGACACAGCCGGGGAAAAACCTGGCATTGAATCCGTGCTCTGACAATTCAACGGCATTTGTCTTCCATTGGAGAGAGCAGTTTTATTTTAACTCTGCAGCAGAAGTATGGAGAATACTTCTCCTGGCATATTGACAGCAAAAGCAAAGTGAAGGTTGGTAATTCAGACAATCTGATTTCAAGTCTTGTATATCCCTGGGCAGAGAAGAGGCCTGGATGTCCCCCTTTCTCCACCAAGGAACTGGGGCTGCTGTAGGTAAGCCACCTTCCACAGGCAGTTCAAGATAAATGTTTGTACCAACACTGGCTGTGTTCAGCAGCATTTAAGGATTAAAAATGGCCTGAAGTCCCTTCAAGTTGATTAAAAACTGTGGCACAGTTCTGATCAATTGAGTGCTTACACAAGCTTATTGTATGGCAAACCTGACACCCACCCAAACTGTCCTTAAACGAACCAGGACACTTCATCAAGAATATTTCTTAGCTGCTTTCTGATCTTATTCCCACAGAAAGTAATATCATTTGTAGAGAAAGTCATCATGTGTAATTTTGTTCAATTGCAGCTTATAAAAGTTAATTATAAGAGTTCCTTCTACCCTTGGCACAATGAATGCCTTTTAATAAGCAACACTGTAATGGAGTGCAATTGTCCGCCACAAACCCATTCCATGCTCCCAGAGACAATCATACTACTACTTGAAATACAGATGGAAGTTCAACTATCACATAAATTAAGCTTTAGGACAAAAAGGCCTTTTACAGACTAGGAGTGCTACAAAATAGCAGTAAACATGAAGGTGTTCCCTTCAGAAGCTTTTCACATTTAGAATTTCCTAACTGCTCACTGCTGTAGCATTTAAATTTTCACACATTAAATAAAAACACCATATGCATCAAGAATGAGTCGGAGGCCATTTTATGAACATTAAATTGTTTCCTGCCATTTCTTTCCCTCCATTCTAAATGGCAAACATCTCATCTGCTATTAGAAGCACTAGGAAATACAGGTTCTTTAGGAACCAATATAAAGGCCACATTCAGATACCACCCACTGTCCTCAAAGCAGAATTGCTTCATATTTGAGATTTAACTATTGATCAAATATTATTTGCATAAGTGAGAATATCTACCTCAGCATTTCTCTACAGTTTTGAATGAAACCAGGCAATCTCTACTGATAGGTAGAATGGCATCAAGCCAGCTTTAGAGTTTCCACTCCAGACAGCATTCCTTCATCTCCTACACGATCACCTCAGCAAACACACAGAAAACTTGTCTCTGTGGAGCTGGATGTGTAAAGAACATACACCATATGTATCCTCCTTATATGATACAACATAAGCAGTGTATAGGCCTGATGAAAACAGGTGACATGAGAATAGCTTGTTTTGCCTTGTGAGGAGACCTTTGTTTTCCTGATGTTTGAGATTCTGAAGAAACTTTAACTAAATAGCACAACTGCTCAACAGCCCAGTTGACAAAGGAAAAGATGGTTATATGATCTGGTTTCAAGAAAAATTGCTTTATTTAGTACCTACAACCCTCCACCAGAAAACAAGTGAGGTATCATACACAGCAACTGGAACAAATGTGGCACATTTCAAGAGCTTATCTCCACCATAATTAAACAGAGGGTAGCTTAAAGGCATACATTTAGAAACTGAGATGGTCCATAGAATTTTGTTACTACTTCACAAGAACAAAATGGGGGGGAAAAAACCCTGTGCCTCTCCCTGTCCCCACAAACCCTTTCTCATATTTTAAGGCTCTGGGTTTGTTAGGATGACCATTGTGACTGGACATATTTTAATACTTCAGACTTACTCAAGCAATTCTATAAATAAAAATTTTAAAAAATACTCTTTTTTTTTTTTTTCAATTCAATATATCATAGGTCCTTAACTTCAGAAACTGCAATCATTTGCAAGAATGTCCATGTCAAGAGGATTTTAAAGCACCCAAAGCTGCTGAAGAATCTTGTAATGGAGGCCCATATAATTCAATAGATTGCAATGCCAAATTGTACCACAGCTAAGATAAGGAATTTTATGCATTAGGGGTGTGTGTGGAAGAAAATCCAGAAAACCTGCATGACAATACCTGATCTATAGAACTACAGATGAAATGCTTCACGTTCCCCCTGCATCCCTTCAGAACATTAATACAGTCAGTGAAATGAATCTGTAGCTTTGACCTTTGCATTGTTTTATATTTTGAGAAAATGGGCATTCCGTTCCTTCCCAGAGGCTAGTGAGACTGTAAACAGGAAGAAACAAGGAATTGCAGCCAATCTAATTACAGAATATTGAAAAGGTCAAAGAAGTGCACCAAAATAGTTTAATTTTCAAGATGAGAGTTATTAAGAGCCCTTTGATGTGTAAAGGAAAAAAAGTAATAGAAATAAAGTGTGCGGTCAGTATTGACCCAGTTGTCCGGGCAGACAGAACACACGTATCAGGAACTGGAAAATGCACACCTGTTTCAATGTTGCAAGCTTCAAAGTGCCAAGCAATCTTCTGTTTTGTCAGAATTTCCTTTAAGTTGGTTGAAAACTGTTTCCAGTGAAGGTCAATAAAAGTGTAGGGCAAGAGGATATTATGATTCCCAAAGGTTTCCTCAGACCTTACTTTACATCTTGAATATGAATTTGAGATGCTGCTTTGCTGTTCAACAGTGTCTCTTGGCCTTCTTTTGCCTATGAAACAGGTCTGTCATGTCAAGTGACTCCTCAAAGTAACATCAATGACTTTTTTGGTTCCACACAGCCTCCTGCATTTGTTGCATGAGCAGAGCTTAGAACTCTGAGCAGAGCTACTCTACAAACCCACAAAGTGCTCCAGAGCACAACTGGAGCCATGGGTGATGAGCTATAAACAACAGTCTCATGAAATTTACATTTATGTCTTGGGACTAGTCCAATCTATGCTTTTTTTTTTTTTTTTTTTTTTTTTTTTTTTAATAATATATATGCATTTAAAGAATATTGGAGGAAAATTATGAAAAGGATCTTAAACACTGAAGAAATAGGTAATGCTGAAGCAGGAACCATCTCACATTGTAAAGCATTAGCAATAGGAAAAAGAAAACTCTTCAATCATGGTTAAAACCCCAGATTTTTGGAGTCAAAGGTCACTTCATATCATGATTGTAACATGCAACACCAGGAACACAAAGCCCTGTTCTTCAGTACTGCTGTTAGCTCCTTATGCAAATCTAGTGTCCCAACTTATTTCTTAAGGTAATGCTTTGGGCATGGGGATAATTTTTTCTTGTTCTCTCTCTGGCCAAGATAGTCCCACCCTAAATATATTAAGTGATCTGTCAGAAGCACAGCAGCAATCATCACTGCCCACAAAGATCAACCAGACTAACTTAATGAAGAGGAAAAAATATATTTGCATGTTCTCTACCAAGTTTTTATTAACATTTTCTTGTTTATCACATCACGGAGCTCATTACTGAGGTAATTTAAGAGCTCTCTGTCATTAAGGAACCACAGGGAAACTATTTACTGGTCATATAGGTAAATTATGTAAGGAAAGAGTAGGATAATTGTGCCAGTGAAACTGCTTCCAAATAAATTCCTTTGAAAGGAAAACTGGTCCAAAATCAAACAAATATATGAGAAAGAATGAAGCTCCACAAACCAGTACTAATCTCTAAAATAATGGGACACAAATATGTTGCATGTTCATTTGTGTAATATATTGAAACTAATGAAAATAAAGAAATAAAAACTATGAAAGGAGAAAATGGGAGGAGAAAGAGAGCAAGGGAAGTAAAAGAATAAAGCCTGTATTTCCTTTTGAAAAGGAGAGTTCTAGAAAGGCTATGGGAAGCACAGAGCAACCAAAAAAGGCTTGAGGCTGACAGATATGTTCTTGAAACATGACAAGAGATGATTTTACTGGCCAAACTATTGTCCAAGAAGGAAGAAGGGGAAGAAGAGACACATGCCTGGCATGATGCACTGTTCTGCTACTCCAGCCCTGTCTCTCTTCATGGTTTTGGGAAAGGCAGTGAGAATGGGCCCTGCCAGAGCAGGCATGTGACCAGTGCTTACAATAACCTAGCCTGTGTTCTGCACAACTCACAGAGGGGACACATCTTAAGAAATATTCAGCTGATGCTAGAACATAATCTGGTCAATTTCTATGAAACAAAGAGATGTCAACTTCAAGGCTACATTTTACTCCCTTTTTTTCCCTAGAAGCATGACAGGTATTTGACAATGCATGTGCTATTTACAGCTGAGCTTCGCAAATATGCGAAGAGAACCCCCAAGATTCTGGCAGTGACAGGGGAAGAACATGACAAAAGCCATCTGGTCTCAAAACAAATTGGTGCTGGCTACTGTGCCTCACCTCACTTGCTCACGGTCATTGTCCAGTATAAGCATGACAGTTTCAATTCACTGAAAATTACAAAAATGTCAGATCTTACTCTGGGTTTATCCAAATCATTGAGGAATATGTCCAGGTTATTCCTACTATAATCATTGCTGTTTTGCTGCTACTTGCAAAACAGGAGGAATTCTTTAGTAAATCTTGCCTAAGATCAGGATCAATCCATGCCACACACACTGAAAATTTCAGTGAAAACACATGAGTCATCACTAACTGTAGTCCTATCCTTTGCTATTTGTCAGTTCTCAAAATATTTGTCATTCAGCTCTCAGGAGCCATAAGGAGAAAACTCATCCATCTTTATTACTTCAAAAGGAATAAATTACCATCTAAAGTGTCACCTAATTTTCAACACCAACTATGTATTTTCTGATGAACATTTTACATGGAAACCACATCCACATCACACAGACATGAAAATTAATGTACAATCAAACATAACGAAGTTTCATCCTAACAAATATTTTGTTATCACCAGTCACTATGATTTATTGTGATCTATAAAGATTGTGCTCTCTCCCTCGTCCAAAAGAGGGAAGTACTGAAGTTCCCTCCTACACAAAATCAAAGTCCAACTTACTGCTTTGGGGATGGGGACAAATTGCTTTTGCTCTCTTTTTAAAAATAAATAAATAAACAAGAAAAAGAAAAAAACCCAAAGATAGTATCTTTGTAAAATGAATCTGTGTTCCCCACAGGAAAATTCAATTTTTGATCATTTTTAAAATAGATGAAAATAGTATTATGAAATGTCACAAATCACTCCTTCCTAATAGAAATCCTGGTCTGCAGCAGGCTCTGATATGGCCCAAATGAAATGGCTCACAGTTATGGTTCCCATTTTTCTCTGCTTGGTTTTCAGCTCAGTTGCAAAGGAAAATTCTGCTGCAATTATAAATCCTGGGTCAAACCCTCGGGGAGTGCAAAGCAGCACAGCTCCCTTAGCTGTCCCTTTCTCTCCCACAGCATTTCCCTGGGCAGCATTCAGGACATGGAACAGTGGGAGAGCTCCCACACAACAGCACTGGGCTCAAGCCACTTGGTCTCCTGCATTGACAGCAGCCCCCAGAACCCAACAGGGGAACCCCCTGGGGTCAGAGATCACAGGGGACAAAGGGCAGCAGCAATAACAGTCCCTGCCACGTAAATAAGGTTACACAGTTTAAAATCCTGCCACTCACCCCTCTGCCCCCCATTCCCCAGGCAATGTCCATGTCTCAAGCTAAATCACAGACAGACTTCTTCTCAAAGTAAATGAAGTCTAATTTTACTGTCTCTGATTTATTATCAAATGCAGCAAAAATAAGGAATATAACTACTAAGCACTGTTTCAAAACTAAGCATAGAGGAAAACACAAATTTTAACAGTCATTCTGTTCCTGCACAATAGAAGCGTTTATTTTTTCTTTATAGAAAATCAAACACAAGTCACTTGTAATGATCATGGTTTTAAATAAGAATTCTAACATACAGTGCTTGTGAATTTTGCAAGGTAATGCAGCACACAAAATATTATAAGAAAAAGTAACTATCCTGAAAACTTTCTTTCTTGGCCTTAAAAATACACTCCCTTCAAGAATAAAAATTTTATAAATATATATTTTACATATATATATAAATTTTATAAAGGCAGGTGCTATCCATTCATTAACTCAGAACTTGTCTTCAAAAAAAGTATCTCAAAAGCTGAGACTGAAGTTCACAACCCTGAAGGCACATACAGTAGCAACAATGAGCAATGCTACTAAAAATGCCGCGGTGCAAAAGTGTCTTTTCAAAATTGCCGCACTTTATTTTCACTTCATCATTGGCAGATTCAATTTTCCCCCACTTTTTCTCTATTAAATATACAATAATGAATGCCCAAAGATTCATGTAACCATGACCATAGGTCTTTGATCAGAGTGTTTCTAACAAAATTAAAATTCTATCAACCCTGTAGTTTCTGTTTTCTGACCTAAGATTTCGGGCAGCAGAGGTCCCATGGATGTTATCTGAGTTATTTTTATTTGCACAGGAGAGATCTTGAATTCTAAATGCATTACATAATTTATCCTTAAAGTGATTCACCTTCACTGTAGTCTTCCTGGCTCTCTTCATTTTCAAAAGCAGTTATTTTGCTGACATGTTAAAATTTCCCTTACCTTACAAGAAATCATCTTGTCTACTGTAGTGTCTAATTCCACCAATACAAGTACAAAATGACCGAGGTGAGATGATCTGTAAAGCTAGTTATTTTGTGATTTCTAATTAATTGAATCTGATGAAAGTAGGTTGGATCAGAGTGCCTCGAATGCTTAGTTAATGATCCATGTATAAGCAGTACCCTCTCCAAGAACATTTCTGGACAGAGTGTGCAACAGAGAAAGAAACAAACAATTTCTATTGCAGTATTGTATTTTTCATTTCAGACTATCCAATTATGATAAATTACAGACACATCTTAAAAATCCTCTTCTGATAAAGGTAGCGTTTCAAAGTTTTTTCTTCAGCAAGTACTTCTCTCTCCAGAGGAACTACAGTTATTCTGAAAGTGCCAAATTAAAAATCCAGTTTAGGTGCAATCAATGACGGGCAAACTTGCCACAGCTTCCCCACTAGTAAAACAGTTTTCTCTAGTTCCTTTTCATCACTCATGTTCCTCTTGGCTTTTTAAATTTTTATTGAGTCTGCACTGCAGCTACACCAGAAAAGCTCTCATCTCTGCTGCACCTCCAAACACTATTCTATCACATACAAGACAATTCTGAAATAACTCTCCTGTAATTAAAGCACCTCTCTGAAGCACCTGTAAGCTTTACAACCAGGCAAGCATCTTAGTTCCATGATGCTCCAGTTGTATTTACAGCTATTATCTGCATCCTCCTTTATTTAAAGATCACAAGCCTGATACAAGCTTCCAAAGGCAAAGATCTGTCTCACTCCATGTGACATTATAATACAGTAGATACACACATCCTGAAAGATCACTTTATACATTAGGAAAATATATTCCAGCACAGCAAGAAAGGCTGAAGTACCACCTAACATCTGGTCACAAAAGTCAGTTAGAAGAAATATATAATAAAGTAATACAGATGGTAAATTACTATATCTCTGGAGATTTTCTACTGAACAGAATTACAGCCATGCTACTAGTAATAACTGCTTGCTATAATGAATTTTTTCCATATTTAAAGTTGATTAAAATACACTTCTTTTTTTTTAAGTACACTAAATTGTCATGTACTACAAACCAAGTCTTTCTAAAGGAACTGAGCTCTGCAAGTAAATTAGTTATATTTCTGCTAAGACTGTATTAAATAAGGCAAAAATCCTTTATGAGTAGCAATGTCTCTTTCATAAGGCTCTATATTCTGCTGAAATACACTGCTTTCTAGGCAATGAGCCGAGGAAGGCCAGAGCCTGTAAGAGGATCAAATCCAGAAGAATGCAGCCCCAATCATTTACCCAACAGCCCTCTGCCACCACACATATTGGAGTCACCCGATAAGTAAAGAGCTCATACAAATAATCTTTGTTTTTCTGTTAAGCAACATGCATTTCCAGTTTTTCCTTCAGTATGCACAGCTGTGCAGCCATTGCAGGGCACTTAATTTATCAGAAGACAACAGTGCTGACAGAGGTAGTATCACCAGGCAGCCTCTTCCATCTGTTAAATATATGCCTCTCTTCCCCCAGCTTTCTTCCTCCTTCTGCAGGGAGGAGGAGCACAAGTAGTTTAATGCTAAATATTTTGGCCATATATACAATTTATGCCTTATTCTTCTCTAACTAACAATTCAAATTCCCCATGTTAGACCAGCACAGTCATTTATGCCACTCATTGCTTGCTCACAAAGCTATCTATTGAGAATATAATGCAGTATTGTCAGATCAGAATGACAGCTGATGATAATACAAGTTCCTCTGTACTCTGGTTAACAATTTTATAGTTTAAGTCCTACTGAGGCTTAATGCTCAAGGAAAAAGAGAACAGAATTCTTACTTCAAACTTCAGCAAATTCCAGTTTAGGAAGAGCATAGCTCAATGGCAGTAAGTTAAATAAATTCAAAAGAACAAAGTTTGGAAGAAATTGTGAAACTAAAGGATTTATAATACACTCTGACAATCAATGACTGAAAGTCTCAATATGCACAAGCATCTTTCAAACAATCTGTTATTTTACTGGTACTGGTACACAGGAAGAAAAACAAATTGGCTCTTGGTGCCATTTCAGAACCCTCATTTGGTCTACAAATGTAGCTCAAATTTGTGGCTAGTGCCACCATAAGGTAAAAAAGAACAAGATTATCATTCAATGTACAATAGATTCAGAGCAGAATATGATCCCTTCTCAGAATTTTTTGGAGGACTAGAACCTTCTCAGTCTTGAATTTACTGCCAGTTGCTTTATAGGAAAAAAAAAGAAAATTCCAGTAAGTAAAACCAGACCAAGACATCTGGCCTCCTCAGTGGCCCAGCTGTCCCAAAGCCTTTGCTCAAATATTTCTCTCCCCTTTTCTTCACAGCCTGCACTTAGCTCCTCTGGAAACTACTCCTTTGGAACAGCCAGTTCTCTTGTGAGATGAACACATTTAAAGGGAACAAAGTGGAAAGTGAGTAACAAGCATATGAGTAGACTATAAACACTTCTAAAAGCAAATGTCAACAGTTTCTCCTCCTATCTTCCTTTCCACCCTGTGGTTACAGCATTTTTACTATGAATGCCCAATCCTTCGACATTTTGGAAGGATGAGCCTCAGAAAACCAAGTCCCTAAGGACTTCTTCCTGGATACTTTAATAGCAGACAGAAGAAATGTGTTTGGGAGTTATTACCACCTGCAGATTAAGGGATTTCAGGAATCCTTACAATCAACCAGAGGAAGAAATATTTGGATTGGAAAAACATTCATAAAATGTGATATTAAGAATTAAGAATAATTCATAGAATCACAGAATTGCTTGGGCTGGAAGGAACTTTTAAGATTATCTGATCCCAACACCTCTGCCATGGGCAGGAACACCTTCCAGCCCATCATCAGGTTGCTCAGGGCCACATCCAATCTGGTCTTGAACATTTCCAGGGATGGGGCAACCACAGCTTCTCTGGGCAACCTGTTCCAGTGCCTCACCACCCTCAGAGTAAAGAATAATTAATATAGTATAGTATAGTATAGTATAGTATAGTATAATATAATATAATATAATATAATATAATATAATATAATATAATATAATATAATATAATATAATATATACATCAGTTTAAAGATATTATCCCTTGTCCTATTACTACATGTCCCCATAAGAAATGCCTCCAGATTTCTAGTAACTCCTTTAGGTACTGGAAGGTGCTCTAAAGTTTCCCTGGAACCTACTCTTCTCCAGGCTGAGAGAACAACCCCAACTCTCTTAGTGTGTCTTCATTGGGTAGGTGCTCCAGCCCTTTGAAAATTACAACATTAAGAACATTATGAGAACATTATTTCAGTGTTCTGAGATATTCCGGGGGAATTTAGAAGGGGATCCATCTGCTGGTAAGGAAAAGAATAAAAATAAAATTATGTATGTAATATCAATTTCAATTTCATGGGGCACATTCAGTAGTGTGTTTATTTATTCCATTTTGTCCGTAGAAAATTTCTGGGTTTTATCTCCTTACTAACATGACAAAGAGCAAGAATTCTAAAACATAACTAAAAGGTAAAGTTCAAAGCATGCAAAATTTTCTCTCTCTCTCTTGTCTTCTGAGGAAGGCTACTCAGACAAGTCAGTCCCTGATACAAAGTGATTAGCTTGGGCAAAGTGCATGGTTATAATGGAAATTTTCTACTTGTTTTGCACAGTAGGGGGAAAACAGATTACTCCAAGGAAAATTTTCAGAGGCTGTCCCATTTTGCTGCAATTTTATGCTAACATTTCTTGCTATCAGAAGAGATTCCACACCAACGGATTAGTTCCCCTTCTCCATTAGCCCATCTTAAAGATTTGTTCAATAAATAAGCAATAAACTGTGGCACACTATAGCCAAGCCACTCCATCCCCTTGGTTCATTCTGGCTTTCTCTGTTGCAGCTCCTGGCAGTGCAGTGACTTTCTGGCTGCAGGACCTCTCTGTTGGGAGAGCAGCAGCTCCAAAAGCTCACAACACCTGGGCAGCAGCCAAAATGAACCCTGTGGTTTCCCAGTTCCCCCTTCCATGCATTCTGTACCATAGGGGTGACTGAAAATGGAAAATATCAAAACCCAGTTTAGTCCCCAGTTTAGGGAGCTCTCTGACAAAAAGGTCAACTTTTGTAAGCAGATATAAACCAGAAAATACTCTCTGAATACAAATTTATGAACTTTGTCTGTAGTGGTCTGCCCTGCAGATAGGGGTGGAAATCTTAACTCTAAACCATGGGTCAGCTCTCAATCAGGGTGAGCTGGTACCCACTCCCAATTACCTCATTTGGTTTATGGAAATCATTTCCAGAAAGTTCTCAGTTCTTGTTGTTACTGGTTTACTTTTGCTGCAATATTTTCCATATTCCTAATCTCCTTCCCCCATTGAACTATCCCCACTTTCTCCACCCTAAACTCCTCCCCCGTGTTTGTGCTTAAAGATGTTGTTACTCTGGATCTTCCCGCTCTTTTCTGGTCCGTTCCCTTGTACCATGCACAGCTTATGGTTTGTTATTTTCCTGTTATTGAAAAGTTCCATTTCTGGACAACCAGATCAGAGTGTCTCTCTCACAAATACACCAAGGGTGGGTGACCTGAGACGAAGCACCGGTTATCTCATCCGGGCTAGAATCAGACACTTCTTTTGTCTGTGTCTGACAGATGGAATGGGATTAATTTTTCTCCCGGGGGGGAAGAAGAAAGCATGGAAGACAAATCTCAGAACTAACACAGAACAATCATTGATGTCCATCAACACATTTTAACTACCAGGAATACACAAGACTGCAATCATCCCTCTCTCAAGTTAGAGCCTCTAACGTGCAATACTCTTAAACATGCACGCACAATTTCTTTGAAGATGAAACAATTCTATTTGCACATATGTTTTCACAGGTTGCCTCAGAAGCTTGGTACCAAGACAGCATGGCACAGGCTTCATGCAGTACATTCCCATTGCCTCAGTAAATCACAGACCATCACCAGGACATGATGCTCCCAGTTACATGCTTTTGCTCTAGAAATGACAGTGCTAATAAATGTTCTCTAATACTACCATGAGTATGTCTAATGTCAGGCTTTTGATAAGCTATTACACATTGCAAAATTGCTGTCTGCAGAAACCCAAGCCAAGAATGATTTTGTGCTTAATGGAAAGCTGATGTATCTCAGGGAACCTTTAGCAAAATCTAAATATGAGGAATGCAACAATATGTTGCAAAAAGTTTAATCAATACTTTTTTGTTAGCACAAACATTAGCTTGTCTTATTACATGATATTACTAACTTCCAACTGTGGGTAATTTTTATGCCCTAAACATTCAGCTTTAAGCAGTTCTGCATGTGAATTGTTCAGCTTGACCATTTATAAAATAGGGGAAATGTACTATGTACTATGTAACACAGACCCAATTTAGCATGGAATTAATTTCTTTTGCACTAATAGGTCTTAATTTTCCTCTGAACATACGTATACAGTGAAGTCTGAAGGAAAAGACAGATTTCATAAACTTGATTTCTTTTTAAGATAATTAGAGCCCATGAGACAAGTCATACTCTTATCCATGGGCCTCTTCTTGTTTACAGTCCTGACAAATTAATGAGAGCTTTTATGTACCCAAATATGACCAGGAGATAAAGCTTCAGGTAATTTTCTTCATTACTGGATATAGTCACCTCTCATCACCCCCCAACATTTGTGTCTTCATTCATATTTTATGTCCCTTTGTGGCATGCCCAGCAATAGTCACCTGGCTGTTGGTGGCTGCATGGACACCCTTCCACAGCCTTTCCAGAAGCACAGGGAGAAAACATGATAACCTCTCATCCCTCAGCAGCAGCCAGGCAGAACCTCTGCTGGGCTGTGTGCTGACCATCATGGCCCATTGCACTCATCCATCATCTACCAGCACATAAACTGCTTCCAGTTAATGGTGCTTCTGACATTTTTCATCTACAACCTTACTGTCTGAGAAGTTCAACTTTATAAAAATTTCCTCAAGCAGTTTTTCAGAAAATGGAAGTACTTTTGCCAATATGAATTAAAATGGTCATTTGTTTTGTTTTGTTTTTTGGGGTTTTTTTTGGTTTTTTTTTGTTTGGGTTGGGTTTTTTGCTAAATAGCTGTGATTGATAAAGTTTGACGTGTCCTAGCAAACTTATTTTCTTCAGTCTAGGGTAATCACTTGATTCTTCTCTGTCATGCCCAGAAAGATCTCCTAAAGCATAAGATTTCCAGTGTGCTCTGAAACTCACACAAAATTGATTTCAGCACATGCAGTGCTACTGGTGTCTGATGCTGATGAATTACCCTGCTAGTGAAACACAATTTCTACTAAATCAACAAACAGTTTGCTATAGAGGCCATAAGATTCACTCAGTTTCTACAACAAAAGCTCCCATTTCCTCTTCATTAATCCTTGTAAGTGAGATTCAATAGACAAGAGACAATTCCTGCTAGCTAGCCTTATGGTGTTCTTAACCATTTTGAAGATTAAAGAAAACCCAACAATCAAACCAACCGAAGTTAATTTAAGATTTGAGTGACCCAGGGGAGTCTGAGGCCACTATTCAAAACTCTTGTCTCTTATGATTATGGAAAAATTATGTGTTCACTGACTAATCTCCCAACATAGATTACTGAAAAGCAATCTTTTAAGCACTGAGAAGACTGCAGAGTTCCTAAAAATCTCCTTCAGAACAAAAGAGAAGTACCAAGTTTGAAGATAACATTTTAACTGAGTTTTGAATAGTTTTTATATTATATACTATTTTCTCATATTTTAAAACCTACAGTAGCCCAGTTTGTAAACCTTACTTTGCTTTCATAAAAAAACCAAAGCAAACAAATTGAGTTTCATGATGGGGAAATGCTTTTTGATGCATTCACTTTGCTTTGGAGTGAAATGAAGGAGGGAAATGCATTCATGTAGTATTTCAGCCAATACGGAAAAGCAGTTCAGTATTCTCTCAGTGTTTCTGCTAAGAAAACTTTCATTCCTCTGAAAATATAGGCAAATATTATTGCAAATCTAAATTTGTGAGTGTTACATGAAGCAGAAATCCCACAAATAGTAGTTGATATTTATAAAAAAAAGAAAAAAATGCAGTCACAGTTTGTTACATTCTGTCAAATTGCTCATCCATTAAGAAGTTTAAATTCTTTATCTAATGCCTTCTCACAAAAGGCCAAATTTGGTGTATTAGAAGGATGTCTAACCAGCATATTCTGTCTGAACTTTATTCTGCTTCTCTGCACCTCCACACTCATGCCCAGCCACCAGGAGTTGCTTGCCCAAAATGGATCAGGCCAGGTGAAGTGTGAACACACCTCACACACATGTGCATTGTGCCAGAGGGGAAGTTCACCAGAGCTCCACACCTCAGTGTACAGAGATGTTAGAAATACCATTTCCATAGTCTGGAGCCCAGCTTAATTTATCCCTACCTCACAGCAGTTGTAGAGAATGTACATACTGACAGTGCAAGCCAAAAATCAGCCACAATCAGATTTTTTCAGGCTTTTTACCATCTTATATACTCTGTCACAACCAAAACAATCTCCTATCCCTACTAAGAGTATTCTCCTATTTGCTGTATTTTCCCTCATAACAGATAGTTTCATACTCAACAGAATATCAGTCCAGACAGACTTTATTTAGGCTATGTCATCCAGAACCTTGCATTCATTTGCTTAGGAGCTCTCTGATACTTTTAGTGACATACACGGCAGGATCAAGTCATCTGGAAAACTACTTTCTCCTCTCAGGTTTTGATAATCTGCTCAGTGAAACATTTCTTCCTCTATCTTCACATTCTGCTGTACTTGAATTGGTAAGAAGCAGCATTTAAGTCAATATGAACACAGCAGTGCAAACAGTATTAGAAACACATTCTATTATCTTCAAAAAAGTCAGAAGTCTAGATGCACACAGAATGCTGATTAGTAGAAGCCAGTGAACTTCAAATTCACATTCGTAACATTTGGATCAATAAAGCAGACTTCCAAATATTAACAAAGAACCATCTGTGTCATGAGAAACCTCAGATTCTGGCATATCATAAAATAAGGATCCAGACACAAAGAACAAAAAAGATCCCCAACACTACATTGACTTCTGTGTTTGACTAGTGGCTTTACAGTACAGAAAAAAAAAAAAACAAACCCACCACCCTGACTGCACACCACTTACCATGTCTTTTTATACATCAGAATGATAAAAATTCAGTTCATCTACCATGCACCACAGAGATATTGTGTTTTCCAACCCAATGCCATGTTGTGCTTCCTATGTCACTCTTGTGTTTTTCCTGTGAAGAATGAGTTACATAAGCTTACTGAGTGCCAGTTTTATAAAATAAAGCAATCAATTTCTCATCATGTAGCTGGACTTAATTTTAGTTGTAGCCAAGTTCCCTAAGATCCTTAGTCATCCACTTCATGAGCACCATCTTAGACTGAAGGTCTCTCTACACAGATGGGCCCTTCCATCCTTAGGGTTCCACAGAAACTTATAAAGTAGGATACTTTCAACTATTGGAGTACCCTGAACTACAGAAATCATCATCCGTAGCCTCTAATCAACACCTCTGACAACCAGGCTCTTCAAGGTGAAATTCCTTCTAACCCCTCCACTAAGAGGGGACTTGAATATGTCTTTCCCAAAGTTCCTGCCCCATGAGGCAATTTTGGCCAGTTTTCCTAAATTAGAATTCATAAAAATAATTTTTGCAGAACTGGTAAGAGTGTAATTCATTGCAGTGAAGAGTAGCTCATGCAAACAACACAGCCCTGACCAAAACAGGGGCTGAACTAAACTGTTACACTCCCACCCTACTCTCAGCCAGACTCTGTACTTCCCAGTGAGCAGCAGCACTGAGCATTGTCAGAGCTGCAATTAAATCTGGAAACGGAGAAAGCTATGGGACAGAAAAGAAAGCTAAAGAAACAAACAGCTCAATTTCATTCTTAATGGAACATGCACTGCTAAAGCAGCATCTATTTCAGTGTATTCACACAGGAAAGTTGTTTATGTAGCAATTTTTGTGGATACAGAATTTCACAATCGGGACATTTGAGTCCTTTTTAAAAATTAGGAGTAGGTTAATCTGTTAGAGAAGATAATAGCAGAGACCAGATTTCATTTACAGGATATGTTTTAATTTAGTCCTGTGGTGATTTAGAGGAGTAAAAAGTATCTTAAAATGCTTCTGAAACTCCATTTGCAAACCTCAGAGAGTTCAAACCACTTTCCTATAATAAACTGGTCATTGCTCTTCTTTAAATGTCATTATATTTAACATTTCTGCTTTGTTTCCTATAGCATTAATCTCAGTTATTGACAGTCAGCAGCCAAACTTCAGATGAAAGGAATTTTCTTGCCATGAGTTAATGCATTTCACATCCTGATAATTCTTTCTTCATTCCTGCTGTTTTAAACAAAACTAGATAGAAGCACCATTTTTGCCTTTTACTTATAACTGCTGGCTGATAAAACAGACACACATCCTAGGAGTACTTCATTATGTTATCTGCCCCCAGTTGTTTTTAAGACGATTAATAATTTGTTCACCAAAGCTATATAATGACTACAAAAGTTCTTTGGTATTCCTTAACAACAACAATCTCCCTAATTTCTAGAAGTCTACTATATAGACATGACCATGCAGACTGCTGTAAAATTGCTTACAGTCAAATGCTTAATAAAGGGCTACTGAAGAACCACTGATTTGTATTTTATCTTACTTGCATTTGGCTCCATTACTTCTTGTTTGTTTAAAAGAAGCATTTTTAATGGATGGCTGCAACCCCTAAAGCTCTGTTTAATGAATCTTAACTTTAATATATTCAAAGGCACATAAATATAGCATTTGCTAGTGTTGGCTGTTTGAGCCTCCAGTTTTCTTCCTTTGTTCCTTCTATCCTCTCAGATCATGGTAAATCAGTACACAACAGCATTTTTTAAAGTATTGTACAATTTCTTAAAATACAGCTACATTTTCATATTTACTGTGCACAAGTTCCCATCACTCCCCACTTCATGATTTGCAGCAGTGCAGATTATACTGAGGAGGAGGGACCAGACCTCATTTTTCCCTACAAGATCCACAAACTCTGATCTTCCATACCTTCTCAATACTCAGACTTTAAGCAAGTTGCCAGAGTCATTGCTATGAGTGGATGGTCTGAGATGCAGGTTGCAGACAGATAAGCATGGCCATCCCTTGCACTGTTGTGTGCTGCAGCAGGCAGCCTGCTGCTCAGGGATCTGGCTTGGCTGAGGAGATGGTGTAGCAGCGACCAGCAGAGGCTAAATCATACTGCAGAGAAGTTGTGCACCAGAGAGCATTGCACCAAACAAAAAGAGAAAAACCAGTTCTCACCCCAGTTTATTTCTGTAACACAAGAGGTGGATACAAACAGATGGGGAAGGAGGAGGGAATGAGAAGACACTCCGATCAGATCATCAGCACCCAAAGTGCTGTCAAGACTCTGGGAGGCAACCTGCCAAAAGCAAACTTTAATGACATTTTTAAGGGGGTGGATGCTCATTAATTTTAGACAAAAAATGTAAACACTAAGGGCTTACCAATCCAGTTCAGTTCAGAGAAAATGCCATGATACTGACTAAGAGGAACAGGATTGCCTCTCTGAAGTGGGCACCAAGCAGCACCTGTTGACTGAATGGTGCAGAGAGTTACCATGACAGTGCAGCCTGCAAACCCAGTGCCCACATGACTGTGCTGGCCTTCTCCAAAGGAATCTGGACAGCCCTGATACCTCCTCACCCTCACATCCACAACTCCTCTGGAAACAAAACAACTACCCAGGCCAGGGGGACATTGCAGAGCTACCTGATTTCCTAAGTGTACCACAGGCAGCTCCCTGACTGCTGTCCCTTATTCCTGTGGCCAGTTCAAACAGCTCTAGGGCAGAGACTGGGGGTTTGTCGCATGATTTTGGGAGTCAAATTTTCCAAATGTATCACTGCCCTGGGTGCCAGATCCCAGTTTGAAAAGTGGTGCTTACAAACTTATTCCCCTCAAAGACTGGAGGCATAATAGATGCCTAGATCTCTTTCAGAAAATGAGATCTGGGCTTCATTTTATTTTTAAATACAGGTTTCCACTAGGCTTTCAGAAGATCAGGTCCTTCAGATACAGAATGTGTTGATTTAGAATATGAATAAATGTAAAGATTTGTTTTCAACTGCAATTTTCAAATATAATTAAGAGAATTTTTATTATAAATCCATAGATTACTCTTTTTTTTTTTTTTTCTGTTCAACAGAAGGTCATTGCTACACATAAAGAAGCAAGATAGATTTGGGGCAGTGCTTGCTTAAGGGCTAATTCTCATTCCAAATAATGATTAACAGAAGATCAAAAAAGGGTGAGGTGGAATGGAGTAAAGCAATTAAATGATAAAATACAAATGGAGAATGAAAAGCATTTGCAGCCAAGTGAACACACACGAAGTGACCAATGGTTTCAGGGCATTAGACTCTCATGGTAATAATTACATATTAGCAATCAGTACCAGCATATATTCAATATTCAGCTGAAATGAAATAAGAGAACATACAACTCTCCCACAATGGGCATTTAGTTTAGAAAAACTGCACTATGGAGAAACTTGGTACTAATGAATGCCTATTTGCAAGGTGGTTCTGCTACTTCTATTAGCCTGAACATCATTTTTGAGCACAGTTAGGCTCAAGCCTAAGAGAATTTTGGAGCTCTGAAAATTCTTGGGAAAAGAGATCTTTATTAGATGTGAACACAGAAACCCTCTTTTTGATGCAAAATAATTCCTTTTTGAGCCTAGCACACATGCTCAGGTTTACACAGTACAGCTCAGAGCAATCAGCTCCATCTTAGGCTCCTAAGGCTCCCATTTTAACAAGAACTGCCCTGGAATTTGCTTTAGAAGCCTGTCCCAGACCATGACTAATCAGAAGGTGCTGCAGTTGTGCAGCCATGGATTAACATGGTGTACTTTGTGACTGACACTTTCAATTCTGAATTGATCACAAACAGAGGGCTGTTTTCTTCCTTAAACTAAAGATAAACTGCATCCTTGCCATACTATTCATTCATCCTCTTGACAGCTATGCTCTAGAAAGAAGTGCTGCAGTCAGCTCAGCTCTATCTATTCACTGGCAACTCCTCATGGAAACACCCACACACCACAGCTCCAAGCTTCCTGGACTCACAGCACAAACGAACAAGAGAAAGAGAGGAAGAAAGAAAGCATCAAAGAGAAAAGAGGAAGAATTAGAGAGAAAGAAAGAGGAGAAGAAGAGAGGAAAGTAGGAAGGAAGGGAATGGAGGGAGGAAGAAGGAAGGGAGAAAAGGGAGGGAGGTAAAGAGGGAAGAAGGAGGGGAGGGAAGGGAGTGAAGGAAGGGATAGAAGGTAATGGATGGAAGGAAGGGAGGAGGAAGGGATGGATGAAGAGGAAGGAAGGAAGGAAGGAAGGAAGGAAGGAAGGAAGGAAGGAAGGAAGGAATTTGTATGTTAGATGTTTAAGGAAAATAAAAGTGCTACAGAAAGTGGTATAAGTGGTTCATTAGACAAACTCACTCCTCTTATGTCAGAAAAGAATGGGAGGCATCTTTGCACTTGTGTTTAGAGGAGGTTAAACTACCTGCCAAGACTGTCACTGAACACCAGAAATACTCCAATTCTCCCTGGACAGAAGACTGTGTTGAATATGGCATTAGTACATCCTGCTTAGAGCAGGAACTAGAAGCATTGGTCCATACTTGGGATGAGACATGAAATACAGCAACATGAGAGAGAAAACTGGAAATTTCAAAAATTCTTTGCAGCACCTTTCATTTCCTAATGACAGATGTTTTTTGATACAGCTCCAGCTCACTGGGTACCTTGTGCACAGCAAAGAACCAAACACCACAGAGAACCCAGGCTAGAGGAGAATGTGAGTATCAGGCAGGTACAAACTACAGCTCTTCTGAGCAGAGTTTTTGAACCCAGAATTTGCTTTTATTCTTAATAGATTATTCCTTTATGAAAAAAATGTATTAACTAAAAGTCAAAGCTTTTAATCAAAATGCTACTTTTTCTTAGATATTTTTCAGTCACTTTCAAGGGTGGGAGAAGACAGTAAGAGTCTATTCACACTATGATTTTCAATGTAGTACCCTTCAGCCTGTGACTTAAGCAGTCTCAGCTGAGGCAAGGCTATAATTATGCTGTAATTCTGTACTGCAGTTAAGGAGGAGAGCTACTAACTACTTTTCATCTTGGGAAAGTAACATCCAAATGCCCACAGAATGACAACCTGCATTTTGTGAGCAAACACTGAGAACCTACAGATGATTTATGGTATAATAAAGCAACTCAAACCCAAACCGGATCAACCCCGCTGTTCATTCATTCTAGTAGAAAGCAGAAAACATATTTAGTGGTTGCAGGTAGAACAGGAACCTAAAGCCACTATCTGCTGTCAGCAGCAGGAAGAGGCTGGAGCAGGAGCTTGGCCATGAATGCTCCAGGCAGGAGACATGGCAACAGGGAAAAGGAGCAGAACTGTCAGTAGCAGACATAGGTATGAGAAACACTGTCTTAATCAAACCCAAAATAATTCCCTTAGTTTTCATGTAAGAACACAATCAAATATAAAATTTTTAAAATGCATAATTTTCATTCTTCTGATGTTCTATGACATCCTGCCCTTTTCCTGGCACTTGTTTGCATATGTCTCATCAGAGAAGACTGGGGCATGACACTCTGATGCATCATTAGAAAGGACAAAGTCTACTGAGTACAAAAATATTCACCAGCGCAGGACATGTCCCCTCTCTCTTCTTGATCAAATGACAGCAAAACTGGGGCCTTGTTTTTTCATCAAATTGGACAAAGAGAAGGAAAACTATAGAGACAATCATTACATCATTAGAAGTCCTTTTATAGAAATATAACACAGAAAATGTTACAAAAGAATGCAGATTTTGGGAAAGACTGAGGGGTGTGGTGTAGGAATACAAGAGATGTATACATGTCAGCCATTCAGGTAAGTTACCTGTGGTGCCATTTCTTCAAAAAGAATCTCCTATCTTTCCCTCCATGTCAAACAATATACATGCCATCTCACCTCTGAACTTGCCCCTTCTCTTCCCCTCAGTCAGTCCTCCAGGTTCTATTCAGAGAGATGCTCATGGTGCTTATTAAGCTCATAGCAACTTCTATTTTTCTATCCCTAGTTTGCTCTTTCCTTGCAGTTCCTTTCAGCTGTTTTGGCATTTTCTAGTCTCTCCTCTTAGAACACTAGCATGATTCAGTCGTTTCCATTTTAAAGCACCTAACCTTCAACTATAATTGGGTCTCCCACTTCATTTCCTAGTACACTTCTTGCCTATTTCTATCCCTCATTGGCATTTTTCTGAATTTGTTTTAATCAAGATAAATGACAGTCTTACTCAGGTTGCAGAAACACCACTCTGCTGCCATTGCTCTGTCCAATACCCGCATCATACTTGACCATGAAGTTCCATCTTTTAGCAATCCTTTTTCTCCTCTCACTTTTTGAGGTAAAGCATTAACATTATCTTAGTTAGATTATCCTCACAAATTCTGGCAAGGGTCCACAGTCATGATGACTTTGGCCTTCATTTTTCCCTCTCATAGCACTTTCCCAGCTGCAAGCTCACAGTTTGTCAGCAGAGAGGGGATCTGAGTCAGAGATCCACCCCTCCACTCCTTGGTTTAACAAAATAAATTTATCTGCATTCAGAAGTCTTTGGCCAGCTTTGGTCTTTTCTGAACACTCTGGCATAATTTATTCAAATCAGCACAAGGTGATTATATTGAGAAATACAAAACAAGGCTCTTAACTAAATGGTATGATAGTAACTTTAGAATTATAAAAATACCAGCTGAGGTGAATTACAAAAATGCCAATAAAAATTTGTTGATGGAATAAGAAGTAGTGTGAATCAGCACCTGAGTGATAGCAAATTTTTAAAAAATCTTGATTGCTGCTTCCTGATAGTAGGAGGGAATAACAGCTAGTAGGAGGGTGCAAGGAAGGACTATTCTCAACATCTCAATTCCAGCCTTAGCAGCAGACAAAATTATCCAGTGTCTCAATGTACAATTTCCTGTGCATCATAATATAAAATCATTGAACAAAATCTTCCATACTTGACTGTCACTTTAATAAAAAGTACAACTTCAGAAAAACCCATCATCTTAACTTGTGCAGAAAACAAGACAAGTCATAAGAAGTGTTTCAGTGGCTTTAACTGAAAGAGCAAAAGCAAAACAAAAAGCCTTGAGTTAAAAGGCTTTTGACAGAGTTAAAAACTGCTCAGGCTATGAAGCCTCCTGCGGTGAGTGTCTCCCCCTCACCTGGAGCAGAATTTGTCCATTCTAGGGGATGGGCCACAAAATCATTGATAACACATCCCTAACCATGGAATGATAGAAAAATAATTTAAGACACAGTTTCTCTGACTGTAAAGTAAAGGAAGTTCTCTTCATTAGACTTAGAAGAAAATACAGAAACCTGCACTTTTGTTAAGAACTCCTATATCAAAACCAAGATGAAATATGTTTTGTGAAGATCTACAGTGATGGAAAACCCTTGAAATCCATGTACGGATATTATCAGAGAAAATGGATAACTGAAACTGCACCTCTAGATGTTCTAGAAAGCACCAAGAAAAACTAAGAAGTCTGGAACTGTTGGGTAATATTCTCAAAAAATCAGATTGTAACTACAAAATGATTCATGGCAAGGTACTGGCCAGCTGTTACTGGGAAGTTGTTCTTCAAAGGGCCTTCCAGAATCCAGTGCATAGGACAAAAATAACACTCATCTGCATCTTTTGTACAACAAAAAATGACCATCACAATTTCTCCAAGAGACAGAATGTGACATTGAGTTCAGGAATGCAAAATATGCACCTTCAAACTCTCATCCTGGGCAGATAATTTTTTGCAATTTTATCTGGGTACTTTGGGGATGACACTGTCAGAACCAGCCTTTGCCACACCTCCTGCAGCTAAGTATGAGCTCAGAGAGGATGCACTTTAGCTACTTGAAAGCTGACAACAAAGCAATGGCAATGATAAATAAATGACTTCTTGAATTTTCTTTTCACTTGCTAGTGCTACAACTGGCAATCACTCCAAGCTTGGAAACATTCCTCACTTGCAATTTTAGACCAGCTTCACCACTGGCATAACAGAGCACTGCTTGCATTTTGGTCTTTCCAGTTAACAGCACATCTCCATTTTCCTCCAAGATATTCCCAAAATACTTCATGCTTTCTGGCCAATGGGATTATTATGAAAAATAAAAACAATTTTGACTTGGGTTCAACAATACTCCAGATGTGAAATAAGCCAGGAACTTACATGAAACAAATACAAAATTACTAATTTAATTTAGCCACATAAAATATCTATATATCATTTATGACACGTTTAATTGTTACTCACTTTATATGAGGCACTAAAGATATTTATAACAGTCACTGATTCATTCCATTTCTTTTAGATTCAATGCCTAAGAACATGAGAGGTTTGAAAGTGATGCAACCATCAAGATTATAGGCTTCTTTAGGATTTTGTTTGCTAGAGAGTAGGCTATATAAGCCTACACATTCAGTAGAAACTCCCACAAATCAGGCTTGTGTGCAGACTCTGCAAGTCATGGTTTAAGAGAGCCTGAATAAAGTCTGGAGCAGTCACTCAGACTCCCATGCTCCATTCATTACTTCATTAGTATCGTAGCCACAGCCTACAAATTCATATAAAGAAGCTGTCAAATGAATTTGTGTCAATTATCCCTTCCTTTCTTTTTCCAGCACTAGGACTCCAAGAGAAAGGACATGAACTATATCTGTGATACTTTTCCTGAGAGCTCATTCCTGTTCCCATTTCAAGAGCAAGGTATTTTTAGTTGTCTTCATGGAAGCTGAGCTAGATTCAGTCCACCTTATTTTCCTCTCCCCCTTGGTCATTTGGCAGCTCACTTAACCTCTCAGAAGCCCCCAGCACATGCTGCAGGTGAAGGGGCAATGTTGCCTTTCTGAGTAAAGCTTCTCAACACAACACTGGTGGACCTGTGAAAACCTGTCTCATCACTAATGGCTCAGGCTGTCATGTACCAGAGTGGCATCTCACATTTTAGAACAGAACAGACTGTTGCAGATGGGAGACCTATGGTGATCGTTCAGTCTGACCAATTTAGGACTGATCAAAAGTTAAAGCATTGTCCAAACTCCTCTCAAACACTGACAGGCTTGGAGAATCAACCACCTCTCTAGGAAGCCTGTTTCAGTTCTTGATTACTCTCTCAGCAAAGAAATGCTTCCTAATCTTGACAGAACTGTATAAACTTGGTGCTGTCCAGGGATATAAATGTTCTGATATGCTTATACATCTGCTAGCTTTAAAACGTATTTTCGAAGACGCCTCAAAACATCTCTTCAAAATGCAAGAGATTTAAAGAGATCACAGCAAATTAAAAAAAAAAAAAAGATGAACACAGAAATGCCACAGGGCAGAACCCAGCCGTGTCCTCAGCTGCCTGCCGAGGACTTCCAATAGCAGGAGAAAGGCAATTCAGAAGCGTAGCAATGCTTCAGCAGATGAAGAACTGAAATGCCTCTCCCTCTGTACCCGAGTTACACTAAGAGGAAGGACTGTTTAAACACCAAAGTTGGCTCAGATGCACAACATTCTGAAAGTGATCTGAGCCCTCTAGCGATGGAGAAAAATAGTGAACTGGCCACTCCTTCGAGTAAGAAAAAGTTTCCCATTAGACTTAAAGATGAAGCAACAATAAACCTTTGCCAACTCCTTATGCAAGTTACATTCTGGTATTTTCCTTATATTGAAACATCAGGTAACAATACAGCTGAGCCGTATGTGAATAATACAGAACTTATTAAGTACTCTCCACCCATTGTATTTTGATCATGGATGTTTTTTCCTTTACGGGAAGTGCTATGACCCTAGTACTACACTAACTATTAAATCCACTAATAGATTGTGAATTGTTAGCTCTTTTCCAATTATATTCCATGTCATCTCCCACAACTGAAAAAAAGTTTTATAAAAGGAACAAACTAACTGAAGATGAGAGCTGACCATAAAGAATTAAAAACACTGTTAACACATAGATTAACAACTTGATATTTTCTTCTCACCCCATTTTCCAGCTCATATAACTGACCTTACAGTCCCAGTATTGGTCTTGGCCAAAATGAAACAGGTTTGGTTGCATTTTGGATATTTTGAGCAAACAACCCTCTGTCCACAAAGTTCTATCACTCTTCAGCATTATACATCACCTCAGATAAAAACATATGGTAAATTCTGCTCTGTAGGAATTACTGTTGGTTTAGGGTGGCCCAGTCAGCACCCATGGACACAAATCAACCTTGGAAGCCCAGCGACCCAGAGGGGCACAGCTGAGCACCCAGCCGGACTATCACCGAGCCACAGCAAGCTGTGCCTGCTATGGAGACCCCTCTGCAGCATCCCTCATCCCAGTTACATTTGCAAATCTGTGGAAGGGTTTCCCAAGGTGTTCTAATGCTTGTTAAGTGGTCTCATTTCTCATGGCAACCATCACACCAGGCTTTTGAGAACCATATTTTAACTCAGATGCACAACTTGAGACCATGATTTTTCCAAAGTTAGGAGAATCCATTTTCTTTTACTGCAGAGAGCCCAGGTCATGAATACTCCCTTTAGAAAACCTGCTTCTGGAAAACAAATTTTCAGGTACAGCTCATGGGTGAAAAAGCTCTGCTCCACACCTGGGAAAAGGGTGTTTTGTCTCATACCCAGGCTCACCCCTAAGGGCCTCCAAGATTAGTATTCGCTGAAGGCTTTTTAGCAACTCAGTTTTGGAATCAAGTACCTACTGCTGAAGTCTCACTTAAGCATTCCTTTTAAATCCATTCCAAAGTGATTAGCAGCACGCATTTGAAGAGGAGTCAGCAGACTCCCACTGCAGAGAATTCTGAAAATCCCTGTGTGGGACCTCAGAAAGAGACAAGATAAAAATACTTAAGATAAGGGGAAAAAAATTTTGGACTAACAAACATTGCTAGCAACAACTTAATTAATACAGGAGTAACAATTAAGATTAAATTTAGATACACAGATGTAGAGCTTGTGGTGATATTCTTAGTTAATTCACAGAATACAAATAAACTAGGTGTGCCCCAGAAATACTGACCCTTTGAATTACTTTGCATTATTTGACGACTAACCTATGTAAAACAGGCTTTGGTTAGACACTCGAAAATGTCATTTTGTATTCTTTTTAGAGCACCCCAGAGGACAACTTCATGTGTGTAAACAAACACTCCTGCATAGTCCTTGCTGATACTAACAGGAGCCCCCATTAACCACCTGGAAAAAGATAATGATTACCAATTTAGACTAGACCTCATTAATTAGCAGTACTGCTAATATAAACAGTTAAATGCTAAGCACTAAAACCAAACCAAAACAAAACAAAGTCAAACAAAAAAGGAAGAAGGTGGCCAGCATGTGAGAGGGACTCTAAGCTATGCCTGTTACCACAAAGAAGGGCTGCAACAAAATAGGACGTTAAATTAGTTTCAAGAGACTGCAGTGGTGCATGAAATTCTTTCTTATAGTGTGCTGCATAGATCCATCCCCTGTGGGACTGCAAACCTCAAACAGAGATAGCCACAGAAAAAGGACTGTTCACAGGGGGTGCTTTAACCAAGATGCCTGAAGACACAGGGCATGTGAATTTCACTAACTGCTTTATTCCTGAAACACCAGTTTAAAATACTAATAGTGGTCAAGTTTAGATCACACTCCATGAATAATTGTCTGATTTTTTTTTCTGCAGAGCTGAGTTCATGGCTAGATTTCCAATATTATTAAAGCTTTAAACCTTTTCCCATAATGCTGTTGCACTGATGGGTCAGGCAAAACAGTATTTTCACTAAACCATAATGCAGTAACAAAATGAAAGCCCATCAAGAGGAAAAGAACATATTAAACCCACCTCTTAGCAAACATTATGAATGGAGTTTTGTATACTGTATTATTAGAAGAAAACCTGCATCCCTGCCTTTTTCTGGATGCCAGCTGCTCTCGCTGCACAGACAATATCCTTTGGGGAGAAGTAGGAAGCTGCTTACAGGAACGGTCCCTGCTGAGGACTGGACAGTGACCACCACCAATATCTTTCTGCAACAGCCGAACCATAACTTATAGGACCAGGAAAAGCTGCAAGTCCCAGGGGTGGCTGCAGTGACAGGCAAAGCAATTCAGGCCAGAGGACACAGGGGTTCCAGTCCCCATCCTTCCTCAACATGCTGCCTCACCCACACCAGCCTGAGATTTCTTCTTGCTCTCTACTCCTAGGACAGTAACACGTCCCAAACACAAAGCTGACAGAGAGATGGGGTTTATAGGGGGGCAGCACCCTCTCACCTTGAGAACAAGTGAGTGCAGCCAGCAGTACAGAGCAGACCTGTGCAGGTAGCTTTGATGGCACAGGGCTGCACTCGAGCTTACACACACCTGGGCATCTGTATGCCTGGTACAAGCACACCCTTGCCTCTATGCTGGCCTGAACCCTTGGTGCGCCAACAGACAGTTCTCTACAATTTCCAGTATAGTGATTGCCAGGCCGTAATTGATACCGCTCTCCTCATTAGAGCCATTTTCAGCAGTGCCATGTACTGTCCTTTTTCACTGCCATTTCCAGATATAAACAACACCTTCTTGACATGTTATCACAACATCCCAAATAACCAGATATTACTAACTACTATTTCTAGGATTGGTTGTCAACATTTAACAAGAAATGTGACTCATCAAATAAAACAGGAAGAAAGAGTTTAAGCTTTTCTCCAAACAAAGTGGACTATGCTGGCAGATAATCCAAGATACGCTCCATTTTTCTTAATTTTCCAGTCCAATATAAGGTTAAAAGTGCCTGCAGGACAGTTGTTGATCAAATTTAAGTCAAACGATCAAACTAGAGATATAGAGAACAACATCACACAGGCCCACCACACCAGGAGCTCAAACTTCACATTCACCCTTGAGGCCTCGCATAAATCCTGGTCAGTTCATAACTACTGGTGGAGTAATGGTCCTAGCTCTCCTGATATCACTTCTCTATGTAGAAATTGTATTATCTCAGTTAAGCTAAGGTCAC
Organism: Certhia americana; assembly: GCA_018697195.1. NCBI lineage: Eukaryota > Metazoa > Chordata > Aves > Passeriformes > Certhiidae > Certhia > Certhia americana. Next base: position 17,018,075 of record CM031880.1, read on the forward strand.
TCCTAGGAGGAAAATATCCAAATGGGAACTATGCTGGAAGACCAAAGGCAGCCCTAAGGCCAAGATTAAATAGTAGAAGATTTGATTCCCTGTCTTCTTGCATGGCTGAGTAGAAGCAGGGCGCTGCAGTAGCTAAGGGTTGGGTAGCTGAGGGGGTTCAGTCCAGGTAATCATTTGGGTGAGAAACTTGTTGGAATGTATTAGGGAACAAGCCAGCAGAGCTTTACCACCCTCTCACAGTCAGTCAGAAATTGTTCAACAGCAAATAGAGTCCAGGGAATAAGGCTTCACAAATGTGAAACCAACTACAGGAAGAGTGGAAGGCTCTTTGTAGCACCACAGGTACACATGGCATGGTCTGAAAAGCTATGTACAGTTTGGAACACATGTTCAGTCAGATGAGGACTCAGGATTTGGGCCATATAGGACTGCCTTCCAAAATCTACAGAAACTGGGTGCTAAAAGGCAAAATTCAGGATTAAATCCACCTGTTAATGCTGATAAAGCTGATGACTCAAATCACAGGATTATAAAGCGATGAAATGGAGAGGCACCAGTTGCATGAATTTTTTGCAGCCTCTTATCTGTTTAGACTGATATATGAAAACATAACAATCTCTGGCAAGGCTAGACCTTGGGAGGCCTTTCACCATTACATTTAATTTAAAAGTTTTATAATGCTAATTAATAAACTCATCCAGTTAATTACACTATTACTGAGATAAACCTCTTGTTTGTAAAGGAAGGTCTAGGAAGATAGCAGTATTAAGTGACAAGCACGTGAGATTAATTTCTAAAATACTCTTTAATGTCTGACAAACTTTTAGACACTAAGACTTGCTAGACAGTGACTCAAATTGAACTCAGCTTGAATATTTGCCAGGTAAAGGCTCTGTATTATCTAACAGCCCTTTTTCCAAACTGGAACCAGATGTGATTCAAGTTTTTCCAGCGAAGCATAGCAAACTTTTGCTGAGCATGGTTGATTAAATATGCTTTTCTAAATAGTTTTGTATTCTGAAAACTTTCTTCCTATGCATGTGGCCAGTGACTTACAGAAGAGTAAGCACATGTTATCTTGCCAGGAAAGTGGGAAGGAGAGTGATAGGGCCTGAACATACCTGCATTTAAATCTATTGCAAAGCTTAAAAACTCAGTAGAAAGGTTTAGACTAATGAACCTCCCATTCATCACAAACACAGATGAACACAAAGGCTATTGGCACAAAATTAATTGTTATGTTACTACTGTCCCCAGGAACTCAATGCTGTTAATACTGGATGCCCTATAGCGCATACACAAAGCTCATAAAGTACATAACAAAGCACATTAAATGACTCCACTACTGGCTCTGTCCCTGAACAGTCTCACAATTTATTTTTTAAATTCAAGCCAACTGTTGAAATTGTCCATATAGATGTAATTCAGACAACCTGGAAGAGATTTCATTTTTGCTATTGTGCTATCAACCCAGGACATATTACAAAAGAGAAAACTTCTGAGCTTTTCAGTGGCATTGGAGAGGAAAGTAGAACTATTCTGGTGGTACTACAGTTTTTCACAAAAAGTTAAAATCTGATGGTATTCTGCAAGAAAAAAGTGTGAAAGTATTTACTAACATATTTTTAATTGGGAATTTGACCAAAGTTATAAACAGCATATAATATTAGTCAACATTAATTTTTTTTTTTCATTACAGCAGGTTGTTCTTTAAGATGTTTAATTTCCAGCATTTTTGACAGCACTGAGAGCAGGTGTAGTACCAAAAATGGTACTGCTTATATTGGAAACAAACATCAACTGTAGATTTTGTTGGTTTAAAATAGGTGCTTCCAGGCAAAAGTGAATCGTCTACATCTTACATTGCTCCCTGCAAGAATGGATGGTAACGCTTCTCCTTCCATAACTGAGTCTGCATGTAAGAACGTAATCCTGGAAGGACTGACCTCACTTCTCAGGTTTTCACCCTGGAAAGAGACTCTTTGCATTTATTTTTTTAAAACAGACAACCAAAACCTCAGAAACCAAAGCAAGAAAGCTTGAAAAATTTGACATGAATGATGAAAAACAATGAAAAATATTGCTTATACCATTGTTTACACAGAATCTTTTTATACAATTCTGTAAAAAATAACTATTAATGTTATTTAGAAATGTATGTTGAGACAGAGGGATGCTGAGCAAGTTTATACAATGGGCAAGCATTAGGATTTGGATGAGCAATAAACATCAGGCTCCATTCAAATCTAGGTTAGCATTAGCAAAGACCAAGCAAACCTTTTTATAATACTGTTATGCAAGATGTGATGTATCCCTCAAGAAATCATGGATTTTTGTTCTTCATGACAAGCTCTATTCTTCTGAGGTGAAGGTAATAAATTAGTTAAAAGCACAAAGCAGCCAGAGAACTGAAAGATGTAAGGTTCTTCAAGAAGCTGTGAATCTTCAAGAAGCTGTGTTAGAGCCTGTGCCAGGAGCTCTTGCCAAACACAAGTACAATTAACCAAAGTGAGTCTGCAAAAGTCTGCAGGGAAAACAAAAAGGGGCAGGGATATAAGGAGATGGGAAATGCTCATCAGATCTCATGTTTGAACTATGAGACAGCAAAATATAGGGTGGTCATGTAGCAGAGAGGAAAAAGCAAGACTATTGAGCAAAATAGAACATGAGAAGAGATGGTCAATGGACACAGAAACATCATAAGAAAAAACAGATCAGTGAAGATCTTTTCAAAACCCTGAGGATATATCACACAGAACAGCAGGAAACAAGGCAGCTATGTGATTGCATGTCCAAGAGGAAAGCAAAGCTGTAAGGAGGAGTTAACTGGTGAAGGGACAACAGCAGATGTTCTCCCTTAAGGACAGTCATGACAAAGTTTGCATGTCCCTGAAAACATGGTTGGGAGGATTCTGGTTTGGTTGCAGGGGTGGGTGTGTTTATGTGTGTGGGGGGTGGGTGTGCTGACAGACTTACTTAGACTCCCCTTGGTGATCATATCATGGTATCAAGAAAGAATGGTAGGAGGAACAACAACTCCTATCTGCATATCCTTGGGCTATTAGTGCAAAGACAGAACTTTGCAGAGCTCAGTAGTAATTACTTGGCATAATGGGGGACAGAATCATGCAGCTGTAAAAAACACCCAAACCAACAAAAAAAAATCAAACCCACAGCACTAAACAGCTCAAAACTCTACCTGTTTGTGGTAATGATAAAAATAGGGAACAAAGGCGAAAGGGTTAAATTACAAAAGCCAACTAAATAGCAGCTGTTTGCTCCTTCATTGCTAACCTACTCTCTTGCTGCTGCCCCTGCTCCTGAGCCTGGGAATCCACCAAGGGTCCCATGTTCCAAACATGCAAGATGCCAGTGCTATGGCAATACAGAATACAAGATGATGGCTAAAACTTGCAAGGTTCACATAGACAGAGCAGGGTTTGATCATCCAAAGAAGGCCAGGAAGCTCCCCCAGTAGGTGGAACGAGACTAAGTCAAAATATAAAATCAAAAAAGCCACTGAAAAACCCCAAGCCCATTTGTTCTGAATTTGAAATAAAGCAACAGATTCTGGAAACTTTCCTGAGAAAGATCAGGAGTCACTTTTTACCTGAAAGCAGCCAGCTCTCAACCCTCGTACATCTTGGAAAGCCAAGTAGAGGCCACTAGGGTCTCCAGCCCAAACCCAGCAACAAAAGTAACAACAAATACGTAATCCTAAATGGATGGACAGATAGCAGAGGGAAGGAGAGGTGCATCGACGTGGACCTTCTCTCTTGCCCTTTACTCTCCTTCATTTTCAAAGGACAGGATTTTCAAAGCAGTGCTATTTTAAAAATCAACAGTTACGAGAGAGTCTGCGCTAATTGGATGATGTCTCTCCAAAGGCTTTCCAACATTGAAATGGTGTTAGTATTCCTCTTAACCTTTTAATATCATAAAGCAAGCTTAAGCTCTAAGGTGAGATAAACCAAAATACCCATGAAATTAGTAGTTTCATCTAGTGCACTGCAATGCACTACCAATACTGCAGTATGTTTTTCCTTGACAAAGAAATCACAATCAAATATCAAGGGATTCACCGAGAAACAGAACAAAAGTGAAGCAAATAAAAATGTGAGGGAAGAGGATGGTAAAGAAAAATTTTCAAATGCTGCTGACCCTCCTCTATGCAGGGTATCATGGTCCCCCCAGCATCCCTCTGTCAGTTCTGAGTGTGCTCTGCAGACAGGTCACAGCATGAGTCCATCATCTAGCATGCAGCTTTGTGATCTTCTGCTATCCAGAGGCAAAATTTTAGATCTAATCAGCATTGCCTATCTTACAGAAATAATGAGAAAGAGTATGCCTGTTCCATAACTGAATGTCATTCTGCAGTAGCTTCATTGGTCAATCTTATCTTCAGAATTATAAATCAGAGAGACGGATGTATAGCCTGGGAAGTTTTCCATTTTCCTCAAAGAAAAAATGGCAAAACAGAGACTACTCAGCAGTGCCTGCTCTCTATAGAAGCCAGAACTATAAAAATGCTACCAGCAGCACTGAAAATTATTTGCGTTTACTTTGTATAGGAATCAACTGCAGCAGAGAACAATTTGCTGGAGTTCTAGGCTAGCCAGCTTCTTGGTAACCAATAAATTAAAATGTCCTTTCTGACAGCCACTGCACAGATTTCTCAGCAGGGAAATGTTTGTTTTAACTGAATTTATTTCCTAGGCTTACAGGGGAAGGAGAAAGAGGACTTCTAGTTTTAAATGTACTGTAGAGCATGCTGGTAAATTTATATTGACTGGTAGAAATGCATTGTGGTCAGTGTTCTTCCACTGTTAGTTGCAGGTGTCTTAAGATCTACAAACATTCTGTCACATGTCTTTTCCAGTGCCACAGAAAAGGAAAATGTTATCCCAAATCACATTGCTCCATTAAATACAAGGAAGCATTTCTAGCACTCAAGCTAACTTGAGAAATCCAGTATCATCTGTGCCTATGTGTTTCACAGGGACATTTCAATGTTGGACAAGTATGTTATGAGCTTTGGAAAAAAAAAACAAAAAAAAACTAAAGCACCAGAACAACAACAGCAGCAAAGAACCCCCACCAGTTTGTAATAAAGCTATTACTCATCAATTATGTGCTAGAGCACTACTCCACAGCAAATTTTCTGAACAAGAGTACAAATAGGCCTTGGATTTTTCTTGTGTTTATAGTTATAGAATTACCAGAATGCCTGAAGCAAACAAAAAACAATACACCATCGAAGAAAGCTTTTCTTGTTTTAGAAAGAAAAGATGGGTCATGTAATCACTCCAGATCTTTTTTTCAGGGCTCATCAAAGATGCATGATGAATGAACAGACCCAAGAGCCACAAAAGTGTCTTCACCGTGAATGCCCTTCAGATCCCCCAGTGAACAGGACCTCCACAGGGAAAAAGATGCATTTCTGCTCACTGAAATAGACCGACAGCATTTTCAGTAAAATATATTTTTAACCAGCATAGGTTCTGAAATTCTTTTTCAATCCTGCATGTCAGAGCATCAAACATTGGATTATTTTGTGGAAACTCTTCCCTCAGTCTACACTCCAGCCAAACTGTCAGTCTCTTTAGGTGCTCTCCTTAGGATTCACCTTATCTAATACAGGCTTGTGGAAATTTGTTGTCTATGTATAAGCTTGTCACCTTAGGCTATCTTTATCCAGAGGGAGAAACAGACATTTTCAGAAGGAATTTCACCTTACCCATACCTAAGTTGAAATTTATATATGAACCTAATCCTCAGGTATGCAACATTTTGTGAGTATGGCTTTTCTCCAAGCTCAGAGTATACCAGTGAGAAACTAGTTACGGTCAGAGGTGAAAGCAAAGGCACATTACATTAGAAGAAAACAATTTTAAGAAGGTGGTGATTTTGAATTTAATAGCTTCTTGAAACTCATACAGCACTTGGGTCAAAATGATTTAACAATACCGCACGATCCTTAACCTTCTCAAGCAAAGAGAAGATAGGGAGTGACTCATCATTTAGCACCAGTTGGAATTAGATTATTTTACCATGAGATATTAATTCCTTACCCTGTGAAAACAAACATATTCACGTTTGAAGTTCACCATCATATTCTGCCTCCCTGTGAAACTTCACTAATAGCAATTCTAAAACAGTATTTCCCTACATGACTGCAAATTGGTTTCAGGGCACATTTAAATGATGTGAATTTTCCCTTCATGATGGTTCCTTCAGTTCTCATTCAGAATAAGTAGCATCTGGTGTGGTACTTACTGGGGAACTGATGTCCTTTTTTAATGAGTACCAGAAGAGACAGATACACAAAGCATGAGGAAATAGTGATTAACTTTCTGCTGCCCATGGTATCCCAGAGCTTAGCTGTATTTCATTTAATGATTATACTCTCAAGCAAAGAGAACTGTGTATTGTTTATGTAAGGACTTTTCCTCCTCTTAAACACAAGATGAGACACTTGATGTTAAGTCCCAACATAAAACGAGAGGTAGAGATTAATCACTCCAAGGGAAATATCATTCTGCAAAAAAACATTTGTTCACTGGCTCACTGTCACTTGCCAAACCTAGCCAGGAAAAGCTGGCAGGAATGAAACAGCTATTAAATAAGCCAGATCAGCCTGAGCAAGCACTGAAGAGAAACAACAACCATCATGGCTTTTCAGATTGGGCAGAGGCAGAAGAGATGCTGCTGGCCCTTGAGAAACTCTGGTCTGGTAAGAAAAGCATAAACTTCTCAGGAGAAATGTCCAAGCTTCAGACCCTGTTCACACTTCACACTTAGGTAGCAGGGGCTGCTTTCCGACCACAGCAGCTCCACACACAGCTCACACTCAGAGTTCACTGCACCAATGAGGCCAGACCACTCACTGGGTATTATCAGGGGGATCTAAAGGGAGTACCCACCAGAGCAGACATACTCATAGTTTCAGTGTCATTCAACAAAGCTTGAGATCTCAGCCCCCAGGAGTTCTCTCTTAATGATTTCCAAAACATCAATCTCTAAAAGACTGGGTTTTTTCTTGTAGAGAGCAAAGAATGTCTTCATATCATCACAGAGAGCAGAAAAGGTTTAGAGGAATGAACAAATAAGCCACAGCACCTCTCCATTTCAAAATGGGACATTCACATGGGACCATTCCCTACTCCTTGTTCTCTACACAACAGCAGCAGAGGATTAGCATCAACATTAACAGCCAACACTTTGACTAGAAGTGACTGTACCAACATAAGATTATTGAAATTAAACCATTTACCAGCAGCTAAACTAACTCAGATATCTCTATGTTGCATTCCTGTTGCTGCAAAAGAAAACATCTAGAAATGTGAGAACTAAAGAGACCAAAGCTGTACCTGCTCATATTGTTTTGTCTCAGCCTTCTGCAATTTCATCCAGCTGTAAAAAAAGGACTCAAAAATCATGGCTCATAGAATCAGATACAGAGGAAGGAGAATGAACGGACTCTTCCCAACTCAGTCATGACTAATTGCAGAGGAAATTGTGCTGAAATAGGGGTTTATCAGATACTTCCAGCTGGGCAAGACCCTGCTGCTCCAATCCAGTAAAACAGGCACCCAGCAGCATGCAGCTGATCCAGAAAATCCTTTCCCTGGCTTTGTCAACAGCATCTACTCTCTTTTCCCCTTTGGTTCCTAGACTTGCTCTAATATCTCTTGTCTCAAGATGGTTTGGCCTATGCACTGGGAAGCCTCCTGGGAAGCAGCTGTATGTGGGGACAAGTCCTGGAGCTCCTCCTCAGACCCACACTCCTCACACTGGAGGCTCCTGGTTGTGATGCATTCTCCCACCATGAATCTGTCTATCTTCACCATCTTCTTTTACAATCTTCTGTGGTTAGCACAGAATATGCTTTTCTGAGTGACTGTCGTTCCATCCACCTCCTCTATGGTTAACTCTGTCTCCAGAGTGTTAGCTATGATATGTACAGCTCAGGCTTTTGTGTAGCTGCTTCCTTTCTCTCCCATCAATTTATTTTTTCATTGCTGCAATTTTGTTAAATTTTCCTATAAACTTTCACTCTCACCTACAATTTAATTTAGGCTTTAAGTTAATGTTCAGTTTATGATAAGCATTTTTCTGTTGCATATAACTTCTGTTTACCAGAAAAATTTAAACTACTTGCTGGTTAACTTCTGTGCCAAGAGTGTGCTTAATAAAGCATTTCATCCCTGCCTATCCCACTGGTTTAATATTTGACATCAGACCAAGTGTCAGCTCTCCATTCTGTGTCAATGCAGTTCACCTACTCAGCTAACATGCTTTCCTACCTGATTGCATGACCTGTGTTGAGCATAATTACATAATGGTTAAGAAGCAGCAGAGCACAAGTGGCTTGAATGTCACAATCCCTAAAAAAGCTGTTTTGTAAAAGCTTTAAAAATGTCAGTTGGTTAGTCAAGCACAAAATTTTAAAAATAAGGGCTTTGAGTAATTTAGTGCTTTACAAAAGGATCTCTGCCTTTAGAGAGGGCTTCACTCATCTTCACTTAGGAGCCTGAGCTCTTCTGGCGAGAACAACATTACACTTTGTGCAGAATATTTAATTTTGTTTTCATTAATAAATACATGTGAATAATAAAAATGTAGATGCAGAAGTGCATTTCCTTTGAATGTGCCGTTTTCTCCACGTAACACCTTGACATCAATGCTAAGGCATTGAAATAATTATTCAAAGAAAGGCTGTCCTTATCACTAACAGAGTACATCTGCACTCTAACTTGAACTGGAAAGAGTAAAATTGTGTGATTGAAGCAAAGCAAGTGACAGACATTTACTGCTGTGGCTTTCAGCACAAGCCTAAGTTCACATCTTTCATTAGGAACAAAAGAGGGATAGTTTCTGTTCACCTGAACAACACTTGTTTCATTGTATCATGCAGCAGAAAAGCTACTAAGTTTTATGACACATGTGAAAAACAGAGAGATAATTGATGAAAATAGTCTGTTTAATAAGTATTCTGCTGCCAAATGATGTGACAAATGCAGTACTAGGAAATAAACCCCAAAACCTGGCACATGGAGAACATTCAGTTCACACAAGGCCTAGAAAATCTCTTGAAGTGATCCAGTTCTATACTCCAAAATTTGCTTTAATTTTCAAGGTGCCCTGCTAGAAAGAAAGACTAATCATTAGTACCATAATATTACAGCAGCACAAAGAAGCCAGCACAACAGTGGATGTGCTGAGGAGACCAATTTACCCAATGCCAGTTCCTTTGCTACAGTTGGCCTGATTCCACATTCAAAATCAAGCTGATCCAAAGTAAAGCAAAGTACAAGCAGAAAGGGGAGCTCTTCTTCAAGTCATTAAGAGCATGACTTCTTCAAACTTAGAAATCTACCTTTTCAGAATTCTAGAAAAATGTTTTTGCCATTAGGAAAGTTAAGTCTATCTCCAGCCTGAAGCAGAGAACCTAACTTTAAAACAGAAATGTCCTATTTCACAGTGGGAAAGAAGTTGTTGTTTACTTTCAAAAAACCCTAGAGGAATGTGTGATTCATTGGTTGTTTACTTTAGCAAATTTTTAAGCTGCTAGAGATTCATTTATTGCTAATTCAAAAGTTGGCACAATTAATGCAAACATTTTTTCCAGAGTAGTATAGATTAATGGGAAGGAGGGGAGAGGGGAGAAGTCAAAGGATTATGAAGAAACAAATATTTTCTGATAATCTGACACTTAACAGTCCTTATTTTTGAAGTGCATTTAGCATAACATTTGAAAGTTAACAGAAATCACCACTTTTGTGTAGGCAGCAGGTCTAGGCAGAGAGATGTGATTTGGGAAATTTTTAAGGCAAGAGTAATATTTTTTTTACTTAGACATACGAGTTTTATATGGGCACAACAGATATTGAATTGCCTGATAAATCATACCATTCCTATTAATAAGGAAATAATCACACATTTTTTCAGTCTCTGCAAAGGGTAGGTTTCACCACTGAATTCAAAGGACCAAGATTTCCTGTTCTCAGGAGTGTTAGAACCATATCACAACATTATTTTGTCTCATGACATCCACTTGTAAAGATTCAGAATCACCACAACAACTCATCCACAACTCTGCTGCTTTAAGATCCTGCCTGTTCTGCCTACAAACAGGAATACTTCTGTTTCTGGATGGGGTACTGCATGGCCACTGAAAAGAGCACATCAAATGCAGCCTCATTGGGAAACGCCCCTGTCACTGTTACTTATGAACAGAAACACACAGACTCCAAATAAGTTCTTCAGAAGGCTGAAAAGAAGAATTCTTTATTTACAAAATGGAACACTTTATATAAGGTACTTCCCTAAGTAAAAAGTGATTGGTGAATGGGAACACCACCTTCCCAATTACTATTGGCTAAGTAAGAGAAACAATATATTCTGTGTTATGAGAACAGGGATGAAAAACACCACTCCTTGTTTTGAGAAAGAATATTGTTTGGAGAGTATGTTTACAAAATTTCTCTTGGCAAGTGAGAAGCTTTCCCTTGAGAAGAAAGGATCCTGACAGGCCTTCAGCTATGAAGTTTCAGAGACACAGAATTTTCAGCCTCACAGGCCCCCACAGCCCAGATCCCACCTTGGCACTGGAAGGGATGTGGTGGGTCAATGTAACCCAGCCAGGACACAGCACTGACCTGTCCCTGCACAGCCCAGGCTCTCCAGTCCAGCCTGACACTTTCCCAGTTAGCTGCTGTGAACTAATGGGATCTTCTCCTTCACTGAACTGAAATAAATGCCAGCTACCACAGAAATCCTGGTTTGTTGGTGGCTGTGTTGTCATTCAGGGGAGAAACCCAGAAGAAACTGAGATTTTTTTTTAGCTCAGATCTCCTCCCTGGGCCAGGGAACGACCAACCTAAGCAGCCATTTGTAATTTTTCAAGAAATTTTTTTAAGCTTTTATGAGGAACTGCAAGTCTTTACAAAGACTTTATAAAGACCAACCAAGTTGAAAATAAACATGCCATACAAAAAATATGTACCAAGACAACAGAGAGCAAGAAGAAAAACTTTACAAAAAAAGATACAGGAGTCAGGGAAGAGTCTGAAATAAATTTGGAAGTATAGCTGGCAGTGTTAAATATCAAGAAGCTTTTTCTCAAAGTATAGGAAGGGACTCAGCCAAGGATGAAGAAAGATCATTTCAGAAAGGAATGAGAAATACAGCCACAAAGGATGGTAAAGCAATTCAAGCATTAAATGAATACTTACATGTTTTCAACAAAGATGCCTAAAAATCTGTCAGATGACACTGGCTATTTATCTGCTATCATGAAAGAATTCAGAAGCAGTTAAGGAAAAGCATTAAGCTAACAGAAGCAGTGGAAATGAAGGACAAGACCACTGGAGAGCCTCAGCTGCATGACAGCCCAAGCAGGCTCAGATTGAATTTGCCAGTCTCATCAGTGCACACAGCAGAGATGGACTCGGCCTGTTGACTGCAAAGCAGCACTTGGAGACAGTGCCCAGAACTAGAACCACTCTGCCCACTGGAGTCTGAGGAAGGAGAAGCCTGACTCTCACAGAAACTGGTGACAAAATTATATCAACGATCCTCCTTAAGAAAGTAAAATAAAATAAAATTTGTGAAACCGCAGTTTCAGTTGGTTGGATTAAGCATACAAACATCCAGGTGGGCAAGACTCATGTTGATCTGAATTTTAAAAGGGGAAATTTCACACAATTCAGCCCCTGAGCTGTTGCAGGGTGTTTCATGTGTGTTCATGCAGACAGTGATGCTCTTTACGAGGTTTAACTTTACAGTAAGTCTGTTATTGCTTTCACACTAATGACTCAAACAACATGATTACAGTATGGAAAACAAGAAAAAATGTTTAGTTAAAAACAACAAAACTTATTCTCAGCTCCAACAGGCCTCAAAGCTCAGAAGGAAGACTGAGCTAATATGTAGTGAATCATTTACTTAATGAGTTTAGCCTCCTCCTGTTAGCAAATTGTCCAACACTTGGCAGTTTTCACATGCGCTCCTTATTCAGAGTTATTTGCAAAACATCTCTTTCAAATAATTCTGATATTCCAGATTGCTCACAAGTACTTCAGTGTGATTATGTAGGATTTAAATAAATAAATAAATAAATTGTCCTGTCTGGTTTGCCTAGCGTTGCTTACACAGCACACTTTCATTTCCCAGATTGGATAGCACCTAGTTTCAGTGCTGGGCAGGTCTGTGTCCACTGCTGAAAGTTTAGTTTTCATGCATTTTACTAAATGCAGATTTAAAATCTGCATTTTCCTCCATACATGCTATATAAAATGACCCTGAAATTAGCTCAGCTGTTAAAGAATGGTGCTAAAAACACCAAGGGTTTGACCCCTGTATGTGCCATTTACTTCAGAGCTGGACTCGATCATCCATCCTTCTGGGTCCCTTCCAGCTCTGACTATTCTGTGGTTCTAGTGCTGAAAATCATTTAACAAGTGACTAAATGACAAAGAACAGTTATACAAAGGGTTGGGGTTTTCTTCAAACACTGAGACAATGATTTCAACTGCTTTCACATTTTAAATTACTATCTTGGACTGTACAGTTTCTCATGGCATAGCAGCCTGAAGGCTGAGTACTGAATGTGCAAGTGCCTAATTTTTTTCCCCCACCCACGTAGAGTATCACCCCAGAAGCCACAGGATTGTTACTGGGAGTGCAACCACCTCACCTATGGCTAATTCTCTGTTAAAGTTACTGTAGTGATAACATTATAGACTTCTTTCATACACAATAAATGATATTTGTACAAATGGTAAGTATCAGAGCAAAGACAAGAATCCCTGTAATACACCTTCAGATGAAACCCTCCACCCCAGAAAGCCTGCAAATATTTCAATGTACTATATAAAGTAGAACTATGTGGAGGCTAAAAGCCCATCAGAACCCACAATCTGATGATGTGGACCCTTGATCCCCTGTGAGATAAGGGCTTCATCAGTCATACTGAAAGCTGGCCCCATTTGGAAAGCAAACCTGTTGAACAAGTATCTCTCCTTTCCCTTCACACAGGTTAAAAAATGAGATGGAGAAAAAAGATTTGTTAAACCATGCAGGATTCAGCCTGAATCATCCCTATATGTTTCACAAAATTATTCCTGAAAAGATCTTAATCTTCATAGAGAACAATAAACGTGTTTAATGTAATCCTCAAATTCACAGAGCAACAAAATATTTGTTTTTTCACTGTAAGCTATTTATGTATAAGATTCTTTATGTTGTGGATCTAATCACTTTTACAGTACTCTGTGGTAGAAACCAAGTTGGAATTCCAGGCATGTCCTACAAATATCTCTGGCAGCTCACTCCAACTCATACATTATTTTTATTCTTATGGTGCCCTCTCCTTAGTGCCAAGGTAGACTTCTTTTTTTTAAAAAAAAAAGACAAGTATTCCTCTTTACAATTTCAGACTTCTTATTTCTGACAGAAAGGAGGCAGAAGGGTTCTGCATTTGCTGAGAATATAAGCACCAAGCTAGGCACAATTTCTCTAAATTACAATCTGCTTTGTCAAATATCTACCATCCTCAGCTGATCATGTTTTAAATAGGCTGCCTCCTTTTAAACAAATCACTCGAAAGCCTAGTTCAGAGTTATTTAAAGTGGCTGGTATTTTATGACACCACGAATGCTGCACAATGCAACTGCTGAGCTTTAAAAACACAGAAACTAGAAAGTGGGTACAAGAAACTACCATCTGTCTCTCAAAACAATTATCATCCTGCCATCTGTCTATACACTAGATAATGTTTTTGCTGTCAATAATATTTGATTGAAACAACTCTTTATGGATACTAGGAAGAGGAAACCATTTTAAGAAAAACAAAAATATATTGCTGATCATTCAGGTTTCTTTTCCACGAGAAAACCTGCCATTGCACTGTGCTCTACTGTGAGACAAAACATGAAGGGTACATTGCAATGACATTGGACCCCTTTGTAAATGAGAGGGTGCTTCTTTACCATTATTCCATTCTTTATGAACTCCTCACTATAAAAGATGCATGGAAAGTCACAAACCTAATTCAAACTGGAAATAGTATGAGGAAAAGTATCTTAGAAATTTGCTTTGGACTTTATTCACCACATTTTTTTTTTCTCTATCCCAGAGCAGTCCACAGCAGATGACCAATTTAAGCCCTTCAGTGAACCTGGTGGCTGCAAACCTTCATTGTCTAACCTGAAAAGGGATTTATATACGAACAAAGGAGGGACAGAAAGCAGGAGTTATCCTGCAGATCCATAAACTATGGATGCTTCTGCTCCCTAGCATGTTGCAGCTAGTCTGGAAGCACAATTACATGGGCACTACTGTCAAAAGAACTTCCATGAAAGATACTCTTGAGAAGAGAGTTGCCAGATTAGTTCCTCCCAACATTCCAGGTTTTTCCCTGTACTTTGCAACTTTTGGGACAAAGGGCTGTGTAGAAACACACTGCCAAGCATTATACTGTCATGGTTTGACGCTGGCCCAATGCCAGGCACCCACAAGAGTCACTCACCCTCCCCTGCCACAGCTGGGCAGAGAAGGAAAGAGAAAAGTTAACAAAGGCTTCATGAGTTGAGATAAGGACTATGAAAAAACACTTCAACGGCAAAACAGGCTCAACTTAAAGTTGCAAAGTGAAATTTATTACTAATAGAATCAGAGGAGGATAGTGAGAAGTAAAATAAACCGTTAAAACGCCTTTTTGCCCCAGCCCCTCCCTCCTTCTCACTGACAGTGCAGGGAGACAGGGTGTGGGGGTTTGGGTCAGTTTTTCATCTGAGATCTTCTGTTTGCTCAGGGAGAGGAGTCTTTCCCTGTGAGACCGTAGGGTTCCTGCCATGGGAGAGACAGTTCTCCATGAATTTCTCCAGCGTGGGCCCACTCTCATGAGCAGCAGCTCTACCACACCTGCTGCAAGTGTGAGACCCTCCCATGGGCACACAACCCTCCCAAAACTGCTGGCACATGGGTCTCTCTTCCACGGGGTGCAGTCCTCTGAGGACAGGCTGCTCCAGCCTGGGAGCAGGGCCCCTCTCTCTCTCCCCTGGATCACAGCCTCCTCCAGGCATCCACTGCTCCAGCATGGGCACCTCCCCCAGGGGCTGTGGGGGGATCTCTGCATCCCCCATGGATCCCTAGGAGCTGTGGGGGGATCTCTGCATCCCCCATGGATCCCCAGGGGCTGGGGGGGATCTCTGCATCCCCTGTGGATCCCCAGGGGCTGTGGGGGGATCTCTGCATCCCCCATGGATCCCTAGGGGCTGTGGGGGGATCTCTGCATCCCCCATGGATCCCCAGGGGCTGTGGGGGGATCTCTGCATCCCCTGTGGATCCCCAGGGGCTGTGAGTGAATCTCTGCATCCCCCATGGATCCCCAGGGGCTGGGGTGAATCTCTGCATCTCCCGTGGACTTCATGGGCTGCAGGGCACAGCTGCTTCCCCATGCTCCTCACCACAGCCTGCAGAGGAATCTGGGCTCCAATCCTTGCAGCACCTCCTGCCCCTCCTTCTCCACTGACCTTGGTGTCTCCATGGTTTTTTCCCACATGTTCTTACCTCCTCTCTATCTAGGAGCAAAACTGTGTGTCATTTGTTTTGATTTTCTTCTTAAATCTGTTATCACAGAGGTGTTACCAGCCTGCCTCATTGGCCCAGCCTTGGCCAGCAGCATGTCCATCTTCAGAGCCATCAGGCTCTCTGGACATGGTAAAAGCTTCCAGGAGCTTTTTACATGAGCCTACTTTGTGTTCCCTCTGCTACCAAAAACCAAGCTGTGCTGAACCAATACATACATGCTCAGCAAAGCCTTTAACAGAATTTTGAATTTGAGCACATCAGAGCTACCCTTTGATTACATCATTAGTATCTTTATTGTAATTATGATTGTTAGTGTTACAATACTCTTATAAGGCCCACCCCTAAAGCTTGGATCACCCAATAGCTTTTACCAGACTCAAAACCTTTATGAAGGGCTACATTTGTTTTCAGGCTGTTGCAACTCCTCCGTATTTGGCACCTGTAAAGTCAAATGAATGCAGCACCAGAAAATTACTGAACCAGCATCTGTTTAGAGTCTAGTGATAATGACATTTTTAAAATCCAATGAATGTTTTATCAAATGAATCAGCTGTATTTCTTGCTGGGGGAGGAAAAATAATAAACAGGTTTCATTAAGAAGTTAATGCACTGTTTTTCCTCATCTATAAAAATTAAATCATTTAAATGGTCTAAAAATAGTTTTGTGATCTAATTCTAATCATTTATGACAACCAAGTAACCAAAAAGATTTTGGTCGATTAGTAAAGGTCCAGTGACAGATGAGACACATTTAAATCAAGGACTGATGAAAGGCAGGGACAGCTCTAGGTATGGGATTGTAACTTTTATTTGAATTTCATTTTAGGAGGTTATGGGTTTGGGTGATAGCAGAAGTCGTTTTTTTCAGTGAACATCATATTTCATGCAACATTTAAAGAGAATTAAGAGTATTTTAACAGATTACCAAAAAAATTCCAAAACACACTGTGTACTGAGAATGGAAGCTGACAATGCATTAAAAGACAAAAAAGCAAAAAGTTCATTTGTCCTGCAGCAGCATCACCCACCATTGTGGTGAAGGAGCACAGGCAGCTTATGTCAAGTGTGCTCTGTAACATGCAGAAAGCAAGTGCAGAAAGTCCTTACTTAGAAAATCATAGTTATTAGTGAAAAGCTGAATAAGCATGGCTGTATTTCCAAGTGGGCTTGAGTATAGCAGATGTTCCCTGAAATCTTATGACTAAATCACAAAAATTGTCCTAGCCTGGAAATGCAGAAAACATGAATGTACACTTAATGTTGGGGGAGGAGAGGAGAAGAAAAGAAGACAGCAGAACAGCACATAGCAGCTGGATTTCCCAAGGCACGTATTTTATTCATAAATGTAAGCTGGTGAATAATTCATAGGCAGCAGCATGTAGCAGAAGCCAGTTAAAGAACCCTACTGGGGTCATTCCTGGACTTGGATTTGCCAGTTGTTGCACTTACTCCAGCTCTTTTTGCAAACATTTCTCCAGTGGAACTGAAAGCAGAGAGCTCAGCTGCTTTTATTCCAGATCCATAAAGTGGTGATACTGTTTGGGAGAGTTACTGGGAAATAATAAATCAGAGTAGCAAAGAAAGGTCTTCAGATAGTTTTCAACCAAAAAGCATATTTTATCAGAAAAGCTTTCACCAGCAAGTTCCAACCGCTTTGCATCCATGGAGCTGAAAACCGACCAAATAGGCCAATAAAACCGCTGAAGGCAACCAGTGTGGTTAAACATATGGATCTGATTGACTGGCTTAATCTGCACACTCATTCTGAACTGAACTGGAGAAAATCACAGTGATCTGGAGCTGGATAAATAGGCTCAGTTACTAGAGCTATCTGTGAATCAATGCAAGAGAATATCAGTACGTTCACTAAGCCATTCCACAGCAAGCTCCATCCACCAAAGACATGGAGGTGAAAGATTAAAATGTTAAAATGAAAAATAATATCACTTGTAGATAGTTCATTTTAAGCTTTTTTCATCACTAAATGCAAATTAATCACACTGGATATTTTTTGATAAGAACAGCAAATCTTATCTAAGTAGTTCAAATGAAACATTTTCCCTTCATTTTGAGTATTAAATCACTGGCTAGTTTCTGATATTTACCCTCTAGGCCACAAACTATCAATTACTTACTTCTTCACTCAAACTCCAAGGCAATAAAAGAAAGAAGGATTTATGCAAATAAACTCTGTCCAACCTTATATCACAGCACAGTTCTTAAGGTTTCAAATTCAAAATCTACATACCTTCCTCACATATGGCACTTATCTCACCACACCATGAGTAAGCATGCTGTGTGGTAGATAAACTTTTGTAAGATTATAAAATCTTAACATTTTGTCCTAGTGGAAATAACAGTGAAGCTTGCTGCAAAGGTCCAGTGAGCATCTGGACTTTCATCTTCCCCATCACTCTGGGACTGAAGAGGAGGACACAGCTTTCTCAGTTCCTTAATCCTTCTCACAGGCCCCAGTTCTCCTTCATACCCACACCTATAATTCATCTTGAGTTGAAAACTAATCAAGGCAGTCTGTACAGAAAAGGGCAGCTTGATAACAGAGAGGGATTAGACCAAGCTAATAGCACAACTAAGACAGCAAGATAAAACCAGTCTCTCTGGTATGGAAACAGGAATGGAAAAGGGATAAAGAATGTTTTTTGCCTGATACTTTTCTTCAGACACATAAATTTGAAAATCTCTTGTAAATAAAAGTGGAATAGTGGCACCAGCTGTAGAAATGCTGGTTTGTACAACCCGTGACACCAGACCAAATACCCCAGCATTTTACATGGGATAGCCAGGCTGGAAAGTCCCCATGCAGCAGTGACAGAAAGAGCTACAGGCCTTTATTTCAGTTTAGCACCACTGCCCAGAGAAGATTGACTCTGCCTAGGCAGCTTCACTATAACTCTTCCTTACTCAGGAAAATCAGTTCCCTGACTTCACAACTGCAAAAACAAGTTTCCAGTATGCTTTGAGAGGCTCCGTAAGTTTCATTGTTCAGTTCAAGTATCCAACATGATTGCCATTAGCACTAGGAGAGTATGGAATGAAAGTGAAGGATAACTTTGGTGCTTTCTCACAGCCATAAACCTCTAGATAGTATTGAAACAGAGGACAGTTTGTTTTTTTCCCCACCAATATTTGTGCTAGAAAATATGAGGCATTCAGGAGTGACATAATGCAATGGTGAGGCTTCTGACTCCAGTCTGTCCCTGCATTGACTGGAGTCAGCCAGCAGCTTATGGAAAACACTCAGTATCCCCATAAAGGTCATCTCTACCTTCTCTGCTGTCCAGCAAACAGTAGGGACAGCACAATAAGGTCTCCTGTGCACTTCTCTAGGTACAGGATTCAGGGATGTGACAGCTACAGAGCACCTTGTATCCACTAGATAACTATCATGATTCCAAATGATTCAACCCTTAAGTGCAATTGACTCACAAATGAAAGTGGATGAGGGATGGGACAAATAGTAGGAATTTTCCTCCCTCCTTTCCTTTATCATGCCATGCTAATTACAAAGTTCAGATAAGCTCAGGATTTTATGATGTTACAACAGGAGGGATTTGAAGTCCTAATTTTTTTTATTCCAATCTCTCTCAGAAGTAGAAAATGAGAAATCAAAAAGCTAGTTATTTTAAGAATTCATAAGTTATTGCACTCTACTGCCCAGTACAATGAACTATTCTCAGTTCATGTCAGTTGTTAATAAGACTTTACCATAATATAGCAACTCAGCATGATTAAAAATACACCACAAAGGACATTCACCTCTAAAAATAGCTATTAAAAATGGACAAAGTCAATCTGAAAATAGATAGGGAGAAAGGAAGAGAAGCAAAATAGATTAAGTAGGGCAAATCATACTGGATGCCAGGAATGAGTGCATTATTTCAAGTTCATAAAACATTTTTAAATAAATGTATAAGTAAAGCATGCAATAGCATATTAATCCAGTCAGAATATCCATACACAGTCGCTCATTTTAAACCAAAAATAGCAGAGGTTCCAGCTCTCTTCTTAGGAATCCTCACAATGGGTTCATTCATGCAAGATAGAGAGAACTCTGGCATCAACAAATTAAGGGTCTCTGTGTGCATTAAAGTCATGAGTACTCCTGCCCACTGATTTTAGATTTTAGCATTCACATACACAATTAAAAAACCCCAAGCAAACCCCACCTAAAATACCCCAAAACAAACAAAAAAACAAACACATGAAAAACCAAAGAAACAAATGCACACACACACAAAAAACCCCCAAACCCCAAAACAACCCCCACCAGCAGCTTTTCTGGGATAATTCAAACCAGCTCCAAACTTGCACCATGGACGTGGATTCCATTAAAAAAACCCAAGTTCATTTTACCTGAAGTTAAGCAGACACCTAAATGCTCTGCTGGTTTAGTGCCAGAGTGCCCAGCACATAATACAAATGAACTATTCCACCTATTAATTTTGATTGCTATCATACCACATAGAGCTAAATGCAATGAAAGTATTTAATGGGTTTAGCATTATTATTTTCTAAGCTTTCAGAGGAAATACTGGAACATACTTCTTCAGAAAACATCTGTATAAATCCCAAAACTATTTTAAAAATTAATTCTTTTATTTTCTTCTTCTTTGGAATTCATGTACCAAAAGATACAGTGTCTAAATCTATCTGGACTCATCCTGTCTTAAAAAAAGAGCCTTATTCAACATACAGCTGTGAATATTTCCATGAAATGTGATTTCCCTTATGGCTTCCTTCCTGAAACCAAGTCACTTGAGAATCAAGTTTAGAATAAAGATATTTTTTTTTTTGCTCACACTGATTAAAACCAGCAAGAACAGTTAAACTGTTTGAATGCCAACTGCATGCAATTTTCTTACAAAATCCTTAGGTCTCTAAGTCAGGAGGATTTAACTTTCACAGGTGCCACACAGCCACTTACAGGTTTATTCTGTGTCATAGCTCAGCTCCACTGTGGGTAAAGAGGAGCCAAAAGGAAGGGAGTTAAAATTCCTCCAATGTAGATACTCAACAGAGATTCAGTGATTCCCTCCTACAGGCAACCTTCTCAGATATATAGAGAAATAAAGAAAAAAACCCACATTTTGGACAGTCTAACCCCTGTAACATTGCCATTGTGAGACCACATGAACTGTGAATTGACAAGTATTTCAATAACTTGCATACCTTGAATTTAAAAAAAAAAAACCATGCTTTTATGGGATACAGGAATACATTTAACTAGACCTACAGACATCCGTTGGCTGTGATGGACAAAGTATGCAACAAAACCCACCCCAAACAGCACTCCCTGTCACCCCAATGTATTTTAGCATCCATAAGAAAGGTTAAGCTTTGGAAAGATCTTATTGTATCTTGTAAATACTACTCATACCTCAGCAGTGCAAAACTCAATTTCTCTTCTCTACTGATATGGATCTATTGAGGCAATTGACTGGATTAAATCCAGTCATTTAAACTGAGCAAACAGGTTAAGTGCAAATGCTGATAGGTCCTGCAAGGTCTTGTGGCCTTTGCAGAGTGAAGTAGTCTGGACTTACAATGAGTATGTTACTATTTGAGGGTCTTAAAAGGGCATATGTTAGTAGAAAATTGAACTGTCTCAAGCTTGGTGCATTTCTTGAACTGAAGCAATCGGGAACAAAGACACACAGACCTCCTTCTCACTTGTTCCAAAGAAGATCGTTTCTTGCAACAAACCAAGCCTTTTCTTGTTCTAAACTTAACCAGAACAAGCAGGCACTGGCTGCCTGCCACTGCAGTGTCTCTGTGCACGTGCCCCTTTACCCAGCCAGCTCTGAGCACATGGTGCCCACGTGTCTCACCAGCCAGTCACTGCCTCACACACGAGGCCAGCACACGCCAGCCCTGCAGCCTGCTCTCTGGTTATAGAACCTGTCCTTCACCTCACTGCCAGCTGAACCCTTCCCACAGTGCTGTTTGGTGAGCAAGGGTGAACTGAATTCAACGGGATTTCTTATCTCCAACACTGAATAAAATGCCCACTGAATAAAATGTTACAAATATACAATATTTATAATTCGCGCACCAGGGCTTGATCCAAAGCCCATTCAAGCACCAGAAAGGTACTCTCAGACCTGAGCAGATTTCAGATCAGGTATTAATTGGTATATTAAGTTGGATTTTTCTCCCAGAACAACAAACAGCAAATGTGCACCTTTGCCATTACTCTAATCTTTGCTTAAAACCAGAATTCATCTGCTTTAGCATCAGAGGCTGGAAACAGATTTGTTTATTTCTGTGCACAACATAGCAAATATTTTCATCTTCACAATTACAAGCTGATAGAAATTTCACAAAAGTGAGGAGGTTAATTAAGATATTCTGATGTGAAAATTGTCTCTATTAGACCCTTGACAAAATGTTTTTGGTTTATATTACACATCTCAGGGTTTAGGCATTAGCTAAGGGGATAGGTGAGTGATTAAACAATTACCAAGGGTATCATAACAATTACATAAACAATTACCTTTATGTAACCATGTTCTGTTACCAGTAACTATCTCAAGAATTTCACCTTTCAGGAGAGCTCTGATAGAGTTTACCAAGAAGGCCAGGTGAGATCAGCCCACCAGCAAGACTCACACAGGCTGGATATATTTGCTGGCCATCTGATGGTTCAAAAAAAAAAAAAAAAAAATCCAGAAATGGCTTCTTTGCTGCCTCAGAAAGTCTCTGTACGCCTGGGGTACTGCTGCCACAGTGAAGAGAGAAAAGCAAATTTGTGCAGCAAGCAGAAGAGGACAAAAGGAAAATGAAAGGAAAGTAAGAAAAATGCCTCCTGCTGTTACCTGTGGAGCAACAGGCTTATCCACTGCCCTTCACCTGCACCCATTATGTACCACATATGTCAAAACAAACACAATCCCAGTCAGAACAGTGTCAGAAAAAATAAATAGAAAAGCATGTTCTGTAATCATCACTAAGCAGTCATTCCTGGCTGGTGTGATTACAAACCACTATCTTTAACAAGTTGGGGTCCTTTTTGTAAGTTACTGGAACTTCTCATGGCACTTGGTAACAGTCCCCTCATCTGGGTAAAAAGGCCACAAGAGATGTGGACAACCTGCCATGTTTGTTTACACAGGGTTTAGCCCTTGCTCACAGGAGCAGTCATGTGAAAGAAGAATTAATGTATTCTTTCAGATCAATAAATGCATTATTTAAGAATTCAGAATTCATGATGAAGTTCAAGTTGCTGATATGAAAGACAAAACTACTATGAAGTAAAGAACACGTAATTACATGTGTATATTCCCTATCACTTTTCTTTCATCTCTTTCTTGTAATACAGGAAATTTTAGGACCCTCTGCACAAAAAGAAAACACTCCCCTCAAAGGATTATTTCCTTTTTCAGCGATATAAATGTATCTACTTGCACAAATACAATATCCTTACCTCTTAGCAAAACATACAACTGATGCAGCTAAAAGAGAAAAAGTGAGACCTTGGCTATCAGTATTGTCATTCTAATTGAGAGTTCCAAATCCACCCCTGTCCCCCATACCACAGCAGAAGGAAGCTTCTGTTTATTTTTTTAATGCAGGCTTACATGCCCCCTGGCTATTGGAATACAAACACAAAGGCAGATGCAGTGTTAATTTAATTCTGTAGCAAGTTTTCAGTGGTGCAGGAGCAACATCAAAGACAGTCTACAAATATCAAATTAAAGCCATCCATCATTCCTCTTGCACCACATTGTCCAAATGGCTTAACCAATATCAATGAGGATTTAACTGTCACCAGCAAGTGGAAACACAGGTATCGTAGGCCTAAAATTAGAGTAGATTTGAGTAAATTGAATGATTATTAGAGGGGGGACATGAACACAGGCTTCAATCCAGCAAATTTAAAGCCTGTAATCAATCTTCACCAGGTAATCACCACCCATTTGTCACTGAAAATATTGATGCTTTGTTAGATTACAGGAGAATACCAAAAAGCTCCTAACTTCATTAACATGAAAGTACTAAGCAGATCAAGAATAATTCAGGATAGCACCTACTTCAGCTATACTTGTTCTGTCATTTTCCCTGCAACCCTCAGCTTCCCCAGATGTCTAATGTGTGATATAATATACCTGCCCTTTGTGGAAAGCTGTCACCACTCTGAGGTCTGCAATCCGTACTTTTGGTGTATTTCCATTTTTAAAAATGCACAGACAAGTTTTTGGGAAAGATTTATAGACAGAGAATGTAAAGAGCAATTAACACCTCAGAAATAATAACAGGCTAAAGCACTTCAAAGTGAAGGAAACCAGAGTTGAGTATTGTCCTTTCTTTCCTACAGTTCAAAGGATGCACTGTATTGTACACCTATCTTTATAGCTGGTGATTCTTCACACTTGAGACTTAAAATTAAAATACTGCATATTATCTCTAGCATATAATGGGGTACGTAAGTATTTTTGCAAACCAAACTGTTTCTGTTAGTTTCACAGGCTGTGAATGAAGAAAGTCAAGACAGGCTTCATAACACCCTGTGCAACAGTCTGACCTGCTGCCACAAGTGAAAGAGGACCTGGTGCCAAGGAACAGCACTGGAAATAGACACCAACTTCATCAGTCAAAGATATCTTCCAGGGCACAGCCAGAGAGGAAATCAGTGGGGAAGTCTTGTTAAAAAAAAAAAAAAAAAAAGTGTCGTCTACTGTCCTGGGTTGCCCATGCCCCATTGCTGGGGCTGCAGGAGCCACTCTGAGGAGAGCTGAGGGTGCTCTCTCTGCTGGTGCCTTAGGCAAAGTGTATTTAATAAAGGACGAAATGCCTCTGGCCAGTGAGGCAGGAAGTGTGAGAAAAGCCCTGCAGCACCAAGGAGGATGGAGGAGTTGTCCCAGGCCCCAGCAGAGCCTGCCCTGCAGCACAACAACCTCCCATTCCCACTGCTCCCTGTGCCTCACAGGCCTGGGGGGCAGAGAGGTGGGGAAGGAGGCACTGAGATCAAGTCAGGGACTAACTGGAGAGGCAAAGTGCTCTATGATTTTTCTCTTTGTTTCTACCATTCTACTCTAGTTTTAACTGGCAATAAATGAAATTATTTTGCCCCAAGTTAGGTATGTTTTGCCTGTGGCAATACTTGATAAGTAATGTACCTGCCTTTATCCCAACCTGTAAGATTTCTTATCTGATTTTGTCCCCCATCTTGCTGGTGTGGGTCAGGGGGAGATGTAAGAGAATGGCTGGAGGGGGTCTGGCAGCCATACAAGGTCAGCCAAATCTGACAGCACAGCTGTCTTGTAAATGTCCTCACACATGCTGCCAGAGAGCAGGAGAGAACTGGGAGGGAGGGAAGTACATGTTCTGATTATTTGCCATCATCCAGAGGGGGACTTCAGGTCTATTTCAAAAGTTTGATGAAATGAAACTACACCTTCAGAAACTATGCAAAACCACTCAGACACACACTCAGACAGCTAGGATGCTTTTTGAAGAAAACAAACACAAACCAAACCCCACAACCTATAATGTATACAGACAACAGACCAAAATTCGTATTCAATTCTTTGGTCTTTGTCACTGGAAAAAAAAGTTCTGATAGCAAGTATTTATCAAGCACTAAAGTATCTGGGAAGTATTATCCCAGTGCACATAAAAAATGTAAAGCAAACAGCAATCACAACTTAAAGTGCAATTTAAATTTCACTTATATTTGGTTTTGGCTGAGCTGTACCATTGCACAAATCACAATTGTTACAGTGGCTGCAAAAGTAACATTTCATCAGATAAGCCTACCATCTTCCAAAGAAAGATGAATTACAAAAATCAATTTTCCACTCATTACAGAAAGTGTAAGGATCGCTAAAGATTGCCATGACTGCCATAGTGCTTTCTGCAATTTATGCAACAATTTCTCAGTTTTTCATGGTGGACTGTCACATATAAGACAGCGTGCAAATGAAGAACATAAAAATAATTCAAGCAATGCTTCTGAGAACAAAACTGTTGCAGGAAAAAAAAAAAAAAAAAGCATTTCTTGGAAAGAGATGTGAAACAGAAACCCATAGGTGGTTGCTACAGAAACAGCCAAAGTGTATCACAGTATCATCTACAGTTATTCATACAGATCCCTTAACTGAGACAGCAAATTAAATAGACCCCCTTCTCCACAAGAGAACAAAAATGGTACATTGCAGTAAAACAAAATCTTTGTGTACTGCCAGCAATACATCAGTTACTCTTTTAAATGAGAAAACAATTATAGACTTGGCTGAGAAGTAAAGTTTTTACCCCTTTGTGGCTCCTAATATTTCAAATCCTGGAAGCATTGATACGATTTTCATAAATATTTGTCACTAAACAGCTGAAAAACAGTAAAGCTTTTTTAAAAATATTTGAAGCATAAAAGTGCAGCTAAATCAAATTATTTAAACTTTTGAAAATATCCATTACAAGAGGTAATTCCAACAATAAATTTCAGAGACAGCCCTCTAATAGTAAATAATCACAAAAACAGTATAAACATGGGCTTCAAACTATTCAGTTCATTTTCTTGATGGTGTAATGAATTGTGGTGCACAAAAATCACCAGTTTGGAAGATGAGAAACATATTTAGTAATTTTTGATCATTTACAAAAAGAATTTCACAATTAGAGGACATAATTAATTTTATCAGTCCTGAATGCATAAAGAATTGAGGCATGTCCCCCAAGGGTGATTATTTCATCATCCTAATATCCTATTATTTCTATATTTTACAGCAGAAAAGCCCCAGAGTTTTCTGAGTGATAGAAATTATTTTTGAACAAACACTGCAGGGAAAGAACTATGGACAGAATTTTTCTGTGATTGTATTATAGTGATGACTTTTATTTTCTTTCATAATATCATTCAGTGACCTTTTAATAGCATATGAAGTGTTGACTTTGCAAAAACTGTAAGCAATCCTGAGGAGCTGAAGTTTGCAACAATTACAGAAGGATCATCTACATGAGGATTATCATGCAGAGCCACAAATGTGCTCCTGAAGGCTTATATTGGAACATGGTCACATGCTTCACCTTCAAACTCCAGTTCTCAATCATAAGATACATAATTTATCTTAGTCTATGTTAAGCGCAGGAAGAAAAGCTCTTCTTTGGTACACAGACAGCAGAACCTTTGATGTGTTGATTCCTTAAGGAATAATTTTGATCATAGTTTCAGTTGTACCTACACAGAACTTCGTTATCAAAAAAACAGAGATAAAGCCATACATATACCTCATCAATTACTCCTTAAATTGCAGTTGAATACAAAGGTACACATAAGATAAAAATTAATTATATATTAATGTGCATCAAAGACAAGATCTCATTGTTCTCCACAACTACCTGAATGCAGGCTGTAGCATGATGGAAGTTGGTCTTTTTCCCCAAATATCAAGTGTTAGGACAAAAGGAAATGGCTCAAGTTCTACCAAGGGAGGTATAGATTGGATACTAGGAAAAATTTCTTCCCTCAAACAGGCTGCTCAGCTCCATCCCTGGATGCATTTAAAGTAAAGTAGATGTGTTTCTTGGGGCCATGGTTTAGTGGTGAACTTGGTAGTGCTGGATTAATGGCTGGACTTGATGACCATGGAAGTATTTTCCAAAATTATTCTGTGATTCAGTGATCAAATTTCTCTGAAAATGCTGTCAAAATAGGATACTGTCCCTTACTTTTCATGTGGTTGCTCCTTTTCACAAGAAAAATAATCTATTATTTCATCAAAATACATAGCATTCAGTGGAAATAAGATTTAAGCCCAATACAAATCTAATATTGGTCTTTGTGGCCAGCATTCATAATACCATTAGTACTTAACCCATAAAAGGGCTCAGGCTTTTCAATGTCACTTTAGGCCAGGCCACAATCTGACACAGGATGTGAAAGAAGCCCTGTCTGACAAATTTAAGAAAATATATGTACTAATAGGAAAAAAAATGTTGTCTAAGAAAATCACAAAGATATGCCCAAACAGTCAGCAATGAACTGCACAATTCTGAAAGCAAGTCCTGCATCGAATACAGCTGATGTATTGGCCTCATTCTGGGTGAGCATTAATTATTTTCATTTATGCACAACAAGACCTTTTTCCCCAAAAGTGGACAGTAGGTGATACCTGACAAAAGAATTTGAAAGATTTGCTCAGAATTATGATCTTTGGCTCTGTTAATTAGCTTGTTCCACCCACCAGTGCAGCTTAGGACAGGGTATGATGCCTATTGTGCTGAGGATTTTCATGTTCATCTGAATGAAGTTAGTATCTGTTTTCTCTGTTCTTCTGTTTCTAATATTCTTGTCAGATTTAGCAACAATGACCAATAAAAAAAATATTACTATATATCTCACTGAAAAAAACCCAGTGATGTACACGAGCAAAATAAAGTATAACTGCAAAAGAGAAGAGCAGAACACTGACTGACCCAGTATTATCCTTCCTTACAATCACTAGTAAGCAGCCCAGAATAAAACCACAGAAAATATGTTATCTGTTCCAAGGAGCAGATTGCACAACGAAAATCTTCCTTGAGATAGTCTGCTCTTCCAGTTATGTGAGAGATCAAGTGATGCCAACCACTTTTGAGCTTTGTAGTTCCTCCACCCAGCCTGCAGGAACACCTGGTCTCCATGAAGAGGGAACCTGAAGTGCACAGCTTGAAAAGGACCTCAGATATCTCTCTACCAGGTCCCCAAAATTAATGCTACAGAAAACACGACCCCCAGCTCACAAGTGGCAGATTAGGCATGATTCACATGTGCTCCTGACAACCATACACCTTCATCTCTCATCAGAATAACACTCTGCCAATATCTACCTCTCAAATATATTATCTTCCATCTGCATCTTCTTCCTTCACAAAAGTTAGTAGGTAAAGTTTATATCACATAAATGAAGCCAGATGCACTCTGAACTCAGAGACATCTGTCTCAGACCCGGTAGCAGCCATCCAGTAGATGCAAGAAACTAATTTTTCTCCACCTTGTTCCCCAAGTGTTTGGAGCAAAACATAGCAGCAAACACTTGGTAATCTCCTATTAAGGGTTCTCAATTACATTTGTGGGGGAAAAAAGAGTGCTTTAAAATTGCTTAACCTACTATGATCTCAGCAGGAGAAACTCGACAGCTAATAAGAAAAGGTATTTCTAATGACATATGAAAAGCTCCCCCAGTATGGTTCCTGCAGAAGTTTTCTCTTTTCATAAATGCTAAACTAAAAAAAATTTTGATAGCAAACATTATTTTTAAAAGAGACCATTTGGAGCCACCTTCTGAATAAAAAATAAACATGTGAGGAAGGTTCTGAAACACCACACACATACACACTTTAAACACTTCTCACCCTTCTTTGATGTCTAAAGGTGACTTGCACACATTTTTAGACTCCGGGGAACCCCAAAAGAAAGGATATAAGCAGAAGAGTTGAGGCTACAGCCAGAAATTGAACAGTTGCCAAGATGGTTTTGAGAAGGCTGCTCAGCAAAACCACATCTCAGCTTTGTTCCTGTCCTGCCAGCACCTCCCCAGCCACCGCTTCTGCTTAAGGAGGGTGGGGTGGAGAGAGGTTTTGCAGCAGAATCATAGGAGAAACCTGTCTCTCAGTCAATGAAGGTACATCACTGTATTTCGGGAGACAAATTCCTACTGAGTCAGTACACCAGCCTTCTCTGCTGCTGCTACTAGCACAGCCATTAATTTTGCCAGTGGTGCTGTTAGTCTTGCACAACTCAAAGAGGTTTCTGATTTCATTGTTCATGGGGCAGGTAGTGACATTTTGAGGGCAGCAGCTCTTCTCTACTATCTCTTTTCTGGCCTCCTAACTTTGAAAATTACTTCTATCAAAGACCCTTCCTTGCCTGCTGCAAATTTATAGACTGTAGCAGCACTAGCTAAAATTAAGCTGAGTGCAAGAGGTGCTTTGCATTTGTGGCTAGATGAGAATCCCTCAGTGAGAGGTGTTAAAAATCAAAGTGCTACCAAAATTCCCCCATCTCAATGAGAAAAAGAGTAGCTTTTACAAAGGTACTTAGTAGCAGATAAGGGACAGTTGGATATTTTTTATTCCTGAGGGAGAAACACAGTTTAGGGAAAAAAGAAAATGCCTGTGAGAATTATGGGACAGGACTTGGGAAAAGTATGAGTGGACCAAAAGGGCCTAACAAATGTCCCACATCTAAGTATTGGACACTTAAGGCTGACTATCCTGTCACCAAAAGTTACTCAGAATAAAATAGTCAGTGGCAGGAGCAGGCCAGTGTAAGAAGAACCATCTGGTTTCTCTCCTGGACAAACACCATGGCAAGAGAATTTCTCTGCTTCTAAATACAGAGTACAGAGAGAGTAGATGGCCTAAAGCTCTTCTCCAGATATCAGAATGAGTTTGCCACTGATTGTTTTCCCATTCTCCAAACAATTATTAAGTAAATGCAAAAGCGCTTGGCAAAGTAGCCAGAGCACACATCCCAGAGAACTCAAACTACTCTCTGAAAAAATGGATTTCTTGATAAGTCATTTATTTTACTACAGAAATATTACTGTTATTTCCTGCCAGCAGCACACACAAGGCTTGTTTTACTAACAGGCTCCTAATGTCCTACATCCAGCCTGGAAATTCTTGGCAAGATGCAGCAGCTTCACCTAAGCAAAGCATGTCAGGCAGCCCACCATGACACAGCCCATTAGGGCACGCAGGGTGGAACAGCACATTACAACTGGCAGATTATAATGACTTTTTACTGCCTGCTATAACAGAAGCTTCCACATTGTGCAAGTAAAACTGTGTGCAATATGCCAGCAGATGGAGAAGAGGAGTTTAAGGGACCCCCTGCCCAAGTTTCTTGGTTATTACTGGTTTTGCAAAGAGAACTCCTTGATGGACTTTTCAGAGCTCATAGCTAGACAGGCACAGGAGGTCCAGCAGGCCCAACACAAAGACATAAATGTACACACAAACCTGTGGGCCAGGACCAACAAAACCCTTAGCTAAGTGCTTCTGCTGCATTAGTTAACTACAACTGGAATTATTGAAGCATGTATAAAAGAAGCTGCAAGGCTTAAGTCAGACTGAGTTTTTTAACAAGCACGCAACTTTTAAAGGGCTTTGTGACCACTTTTACCTAAGCAGTGTAACTGCTTTTATATGATGGTTACCATTATAAAACTTGCTCCAGCCAGACAAATAACAATTTCAAAAATACACAGCACTCAGCCAATGAGGTATCTGGCTGTCTTTGTGCTAGTTCAACTCACTCTGTCACCCCCAGGCTTCTTTGCATGATCACTGCAACAGAAGAATTTGGTGAGAAACACTGGAGAATCCATAAATGCAGCTCAGCAGTGGCTTCAGCTTTATGCATGATAGGGGAGAGTTTCTGTAGACAGCCTTACACCTACATCTTCAGAATACATCAATTCAGCCACAAACCAAACTCACTAGAGCCCTCCTCTTCCTTGCTCACCTGTCTCTATCCTCTCTGAGTTGGCAGCCCTACACAGAAATGGATTGCTCATGGAGAGAATAGTGAGGAAGAACATTGAGCTGATGATTTTTTTTTTCACCAAAACACAAATCATGAAGCCTTCTTACATGAGTTTACATGAGTTTGATTCCAGATAATGGAGAAAAGTTGTGAAGAGGACTACTGCACAAATGCACAATGACACTGTGTCTTATAACAGTAAATCTACAGATCTCTTATCACCAACCACTCAGCAATGCTAAAATAATTCACCAACCTAACCCTGCAAATAAACCCACAGTAAAATAAAAGAGCAACTTGGGAGAGCCAAACTGGGCATTTACACTGAAGAGGACAATGTACATAAATACTTTCGTTAGCAGCTGTGGAAAAATGTGACATATTCTATTTTTTCAAATCTTTGACACATGCGAGAGAATCCTGTCAAAGTGCTGATTACTTCAATAAGTGTCCAGAATGGGACACTATACAGATGGCATTGCAACTTTTTTTTTCTCTGCTACATTTTTGACAAACATTATTTGAAAATATGTTATCAAGATTGTCATCTGCAGTATCAACATGCCATCTTTGAGTCCACACGCTCATTGTCATTTATGCTGGCTGAAAACCTGGCATTTGCATTGCTAAGGTGGTAATTCTGTGCAATATAAACACTTGTCTTACCATTATAAGAGTCTGTATTCTCTTTCCTTATAAGGTTAGCCAATGTACACAATATTGAATATATTTATAACAGGTCTCATCTTTTATCTGACTTGAATTACACACAAACTTCAGCCAAAATAATTAATCTTCACACATGTGGATATTTTTCTGTGACTCTCAGTCAGAGCTTTGAGAACTGTCAAGACAGTTTTCTCTAGTATGAGAAATTATCCCAAAATGATACAAAGTCAAATTTTTATTAGAATAATGTTGGGATACTTCACTTAAATAGAGAAAAACTCAAAAAGACTACAAAAAATGGGATAGAAATGAGTTGTATGCTCAATTCTCCCATTCACCACCAACTTCTTAATAATTTTTTTACAAAGTCCTAGAGATGACAATTGTAGAATTCAGTAGGTGTACAATAGGGCCAGATATTCCCTATATTATCCTCATAAGAGACAATCCAAGTTGGCCAGACTTAGTTTTGAAGAACTATAAATGGAACACATTCAACAAAAGCCCCAAATTTTAGTCTCTAAAATACTGCATAATCTCATTCTCACCAAGCGTGCTCCCTTTTCCTACACATAACCGTGACACACACAGCTCTCCAGAACTATGACACCTGTGCCAGCATTGAACCTCATCTGAGAGAGTAGTGGAGAAGTCCATAGTAAATTAGACTAAAGAGAAAAGGAAAAGAGAGGCAATTCAATGGTGCTACCAGGCTGAGAGATTGGCAGGGACACAGACGTAGGTATTCAGTTTGCAGAAACTGCTCTCAAACAATTACAGTGCAATGCTGCCACTACAGTATCAGATGTTACAGATCTTGAATTGAACGCCACAAGCTGGCAAAAGACTTTTGACCTTTTCTCTTTAGCTTCAGCCTCCCTGAGTTGCTGTCACTGCTTCATCTCACAGGCTTGTTGTGAAGATAAAGTCATCATTAGTGCTTGTGAAACTCCCAGACACTGCAGTGGTGACTGCTGTTAAAAAGCCTGTGAGGAGATTTAGATTTCCTTTTCAGAGCAGAGTTTCAATAGTCTGCCATAAATAAAGCATGGGACCACACACTGAACAATGGAGAAAACATAATACTGAATAGCTGCTCATTTAGTGAGTGCTATTCATCCTGCTCACTGAATGATACAAGAGGAAAAAAAAATAGGATATGATCCTGTAATTAAAGACTGTATCATGATGTATACACACAAGGGGTCTGAATCAGGGTTGCACTGACAACTTTGTTTGATTGCTTAATTTTGCAACCGTAATGATGTTTCTTTATTGTAGTTTACCATTGCATTTGAGTTCTTTCTTTAAAAACTGTATTAAGCAGCATTTGTCAGTCAATGCAAATAACCCAATGCATTATGTATATTTGATTTCCTCCAGGTCTTTCAGTATGACAAGAACGGTTGCCAAATAACATGTTTAACAAGGTTTTCCATAAGTTTCTCTGCAAAGTTTTCTCCTGGTTAAATCCTTACGGTGAATTTATTGAAATATTTCTAACAGAAAGCTATGAAGCAAAACAACATTTCTATCATAATTATGCAGTGAAATTTAAGTCAGAAGCTTTTGCTTTGCCTCCCTATAGAAACAAGAAAATTTCCCCTCTATCCTAGTAGGGCTAACTTGATAAAATGGCAGTGAAAATTACTGGCAGTCCTTCAAGAGGATAGTGAAGCCACTACTGACTGAGGAAATAAAGAATTGGTGCAAAGTCCCATCTCTTAAACAGGAGTAAGTGATCACATCAGTAATGTGATTTGCTGAAATATTTGCTATACTAGCATTCTTGTACTCTCCTGTAGGCAAAAATTTGAACAGCAATGGCACCTAGTATGGCAGAGCTCTTCCACCTCTCAGCTGCACTTGTACCATTTCTAACAGACTTGAATATCACTGCCAGGCACATATAGTCATGGGAACCCAAACTCCCACACAATAATATTGAGACTTCAGCTTTGCTTTTGAAATCCTGTTCTAAGGCACCTATTTTAGTCAGGAGACAGTATAATTTCCTAAAGGTAAAGCCCACACAGCACATCCCAAATAGAAATGCACCCTATGCTCCCCTATAACAAGCTCTTTCTTCTCTCTTGCCTTTCACCCTGCTCCCCTCTCCCCTTCTCACTCCCCCATCCCCAGAATATGAGATTCTGGTATTTACAGCAAAACTATTCCCTCCCAATGGGTGTTCATAAGGCACTGGGATGAACAAAGTACAACACCTCTTTCTGTACACACCAACCCCTCAGATCAGCTGCAATCTGCCAGAACGCCCTTTGACATCCACCAGGTCTGTCCAAAGAAAACGGGAGGGAGAGGCAGATGGGAGGTACAGTTCTCTGTCAGAACTGATAACCACACTTGAAAACAAATTAACAAAACTCAGAGCATCTCAATACTGCACTGGGGGGTGTCTGGCTACAGTCTGTTTGTAGACCAGCCACACAGTTGCATGACAACTCTTGGACTTTTCTTTTGAGGGCCAGGCACAAATCACTGGCATCCCACCCCTTTTGTAGAAAGTCTGTCTTACATTTTAGCTGTTGTAGCACATCTCTTAGTTGATTTTTCTCCTGATTAGGTTAGATCTTTTATCACAGAATTCACAGATCATCAATTCCTAAGAGAAAGGGAGTCATGTCCCTTTGCTTTTTTTAAATTCATTTTTTCTTTTTTACAAGATCACAATGAAGAGCCTTGATTTAGAGGTCTGCATTCCAGTACAGGACAGCCATCCAAAATATTTTGGTTGGCTAAGAAAGTAACAGAAGCACATATGTACAGACCATCCCCTCAAAAAACAATCCATCTGCCCTGCCTTGTGGATTCTATCAAATACTAATATATTTTTTTATTATTATGTAGCACATCATACAAACAATATGCAAACAGTCACTATCTGATAGTCTCCAAAGACTGGATGATATTACATCCAGAGAAAGTTTTTCACCACAGATATGAAAAATACTAATAAATTCTGGCAGCACAGAGTTGTAGGTGCCTCCTGTAGGTACAAATCTGCAGGTATAAAGGAGAAGCCATTTGAGCTCCAAACAGAGACTACGTCCTTCTCATCCTACATATTGTAGAGACTGAGCACAAGGTTTCTAGCCAAGGCAGATCACAGTCCTTAGGAAACAACTTTGCACAGTGCTGTCTTAGTTAGAAGCATGGAATATTAGCTTCCTACAGCTGATATGATGAGTGAGAGACCTCAGCATAGTAAGGGGTAGAAGAGTTAAGTTACTTATAACCAGGCATAGATGCAGAAATTCATCCAAAATGTGAAGACACCACCATTGCAGAGGTGTTGAGGCATCACAACACACAGGTGCACTGGTCAGTGTTAAAGCTATGAAGAGTTAATCAAATGCACACTGTTATTTGATGCTGCACAGGAAAAGATGTTAAAGCATCTGGGCATCTTTGAAGTATTAGCATCTTACAGATTGCTACAGATCATGAGAGAAGTGAGATCACCTGCCTCTTGCTAAAGAGTGGTGAGGGGTAAAAAATGCTCTCCTCCTAATCCCAGCACAGGAGCTGCTCCCTCTGTGCAGACTGGCTGTGAGACAAGAGAGCTGCAGAGCAGCAGTGGAGATGGAGCAAGTGCTTTCCAACATCCAGCTCCAGGGCTGTGGCTGCTGCAGGCAGCTGGTGTTTGAGGGAACCTCTGCCTGCCAGGGCAGAACAAGCACTTCAATTTCTGCTTTTCTTTATTTGTGGCTTACATTGTCTGCTGTCATTCAAATCTGAATGGTCAACAACAAAACATTGCTTACAATTACTGCTTCCAGAATGACTGCATTGAATGCTTTCCTGACAAATTGTTAAAGAACTGTATGTTGTTATTATTATTATTATTATTTTCAAATCAATGCTTAAATGAATAATTTGTATGCATCAGCAAGCTTTGCTTGAAATCTAGTGACATGTCTAAAAATAAATGTTGTGCCAATGGGTAAATTCTGACAAGTCACTGAATCAAGAGAAGTGTGACAGAGGTGATTGGAAGATGGAAATAATTAAGCTGGTTTTTTTAATTTTCTTTTCATCTTAAAAAAGAATTTTGCCTAACGTGCAATTTGAAGTGATCTGTAGGAGACACCTTTTGTTTTCCTCAATAATAAGACAGTTCCAACACCCAAACCAACATCCTAAAAAAATAAATGCATGACTTCCATGCCTTTTTTCTGTTCACTTCTATCTTTTTTTCTTTAAATACAGTTTTCAGAGAGCCTGAAATGTAAAAGAGACTCTTGAAGTTCCCCGAGGAAATTTGCACAACATATGGGTAAGATATTGTAGTTTCAGAGGTTTGGTTAGAAGAACCGGTGATGTCTGCTGGGTTGAGTGTAGGCTGGAGAGCCAGGAGCTTTCAAATTGTAATCCCCACTTTACCACTTGCTCCCTGCCTGTGGCAAGGGGTGTGGTATTCTCATCCTGCTTTGCTGCAAAATGCAAACAGGGGTGGTTCTCACAGGATTGCTTAGAAGGATTAATCGAACGTTTTACTCTGCTTAGATGATCTTAAAAGCTAGCCACACTCTGTAAACGAGACACTACTGTTACACCAAATCAAAATCTGCATTGCTCTACAACCCAAAATAGTATTTCAGAAAAAGCACATTTCTAACACCTTAGCTCTAAGCAGATCATCCAGAAAATAACTGGTAATCAACTTGAACAAAACATGGCGAGACAAATTCAGTGTGAATTTTTTCATGTGGCACTTACACAAATGTGCTGTTTTAAGGATTAATTTTATAAACAGAACAATACAGCAAATAGCAGAAACAAACACAAAACAAACAAACAAAACCCCACAAAACCTCAACTAACCAAACCCTGCATACAAACTTAAAGCAAAAACATTATTGAAAACAAGCATATAATCATGGGGAGGACTTTGTTCTATTAAGAGCTCATAAAATATCTTAAAAAACATGTCTCTAGTCCTGAAGTCCTAATAGGCACCTGAAATACTTAATGACTACAGTAAACATTGATTTTGCAGTATCTTCTCTCATACTTTTTTCCTCTCATGAGTTTAGATGTGTAATCCACACCTAACTATTTTTAAGCCAAAAGTTAAATAGCTTAATGAAAAAGAGAATGTTTTAGTTCAAGGCCATACCTAAAAAGCTTTTATACAACTGGTCCAGAAAACACCAGATGTAAAAACATCTTAATTCAGCAAAACTGAGGATTCCTTCAACCAAGAGTTAATTAAATCTATTAAGAGGCACAGCTTCTAGAAGTAGTCTTTTGCACAGACCCAATTCTGCATACTATAAGAAATTTCTAAGCTTTTTGCATATGTATTTAAAACCTATAGAACAATTACCAGTTCAATATAATTCAGCCCATTATTGAATTTCTGTCTGTATTTGATCTCCAGAAGCCGGTCCATATGTTTGAACTAGGAGGTATTTCCTATTGCCCAGTGTCAGTGACACAGCAGAAAGAAGCAGATGTATCACCAAAGGCTTGGATCTCTTCCATTGGCCAATTCCTCTGCTCATCCTGCTAATCCAAAGCACAAGCCAGCCTGCTTGACCCACAGGAAGAGTATGAGAGAACAAGGAGAACAAAGTCTTGTTCAGCTGAGGACAAGACTGATATACCTTGATTGTTGGACTGGTCAGTTCATCAACTCATAAATAAGCATTAAACACTGAGGAAAAGAGCATCAAAATAAGTTGCATAGAGGACATAGCAGTAAAATCCTATAGCCTGAAACCATTAAATACAACCAGTTAAAGTCTAGAAAATGTATTTCAACAAAATCCCTCCCAAAAAATTCATATGCACACCACAAAGCTTTGACATTTGTTACAGGAATGAAGGGGAGAGGAGTACGTAGGAGGGAGAAAAAACACCCCACTAAATAAAAAAAAATGCAGCCACATTCCACAGGATGAAAAGTTCCTCCCACATCCATTCAGTAGTAGTTGGTTGCAGGTCTGTTATATTCCCTGGCTCACTATCTGCTACATCATTGCTGAGACATCCTACACATTCCTCCAACGCTTGGCAGCAGAGCCAGAGAGAAATAATGATGACCATCCACAATGCTCATCTGTCCATGCTGTCCAGAGCTAGTGGTAGAAAAGACATAAGGCATATGAAATATTACTTACATAAGGAA
The DNA here is from genome assembly GCA_018697195.1 of Certhia americana. NCBI lineage: Eukaryota > Metazoa > Chordata > Aves > Passeriformes > Certhiidae > Certhia > Certhia americana. Next base: position 17,055,982 of record CM031880.1, read on the forward strand.
ATGGAGAAGTGTAAGGCTCAGATTTATGTTAGCAAAGAGTCTTTATTCACTCCCGCTTTAATAAAAATGAAACTAAAATGTTTGATGCAGAAAATAGTGCATGCTTACAAGAAAAAAGAAAACAGATGGAAAGACATTAATCAGCTCAGGGGCAATGAAAAATCTTTTCATTTATACATCCAGAAATCATAGAATTCAAATAGAAATTCCAGGTTTAGAGTGGAATATGAGACTTCACATTTCAAGACTGTATAAACATAAAATCAGTGAAATCCCCAAAATTAAGTGCTATAGTTGTTGTAACGGTCATGCAGTGCTGTACCCAAACCAACACATGAGGTCATCAAAGAGGTATAAGCAATTGTCAGAGCTGTCAAAAACATGAATAACAGACACTAAAACACGCACATACCGCAGCCTTGAAAACATTTTTGTATGTTAAGCCTTGACATCACTGTGAGTCGTTACTTGGAATCCAATTATTAAGAAATTAGAGGGGCTTGGATGTATTGTAGACACCCACTGAAAGACCTTCATGCAGCACTTTGTGAACTTGGCTGCTTGTTGCCTGCCCATAGAAATCCAGACTTACTGTGTTTCACTGAAAAACTGCTTGCTATATTTTTAGTTATTTATGTTCAGAATCATTTTACATTGGGGAATGAAAAAAAAATGAAGAAACATGAAAAATAAACTTCCAATGCTGTATTTGTCAGATATCTGAAAAAGTACAATCTTGCCCCAAACCAGACCCTGAATTTAGATGCTGCTTTGACCTTATATCTCTTATGCACAATAGCATGTAAACAATGCTATTATTTCCAAGTACCTTATCATCCATTCTAGATCCAACTGTGTCCACAGAGAGAAGCTGCATTTTGATTTTAAACTTTGGAGCAAAAGGTCAATCTGCATCTGCATCAGCAAGAGGGAGAATTAGAAGAGAGCTGAGGCTTAATGGGATCCCATTTGTTTGAAAAGCAAATACACAGCTATGTAAGAACTGCCTTTTAATTTTATTTCCGTAAAGCAGAAGCATGAAATGCAAATCTGTTTTCCTATAATAAAATAATTTCAGTAATGCATTTTCTCATGCTTAGAATAATGCCTCATAGTTCTTTATTTCATCTTTAAGATTAATTCAGGGAAATCAGGGGAACTTCTCTCATCAGCTGCATGATGTCATGTGCTTATTAACATTTGTTTCATTTTACACTGCTTAGTTAGGATTTACATCACCTTCATCAGGAATCATGTTGTGTTTGCTTACAATCTTAAGAAAATAATTCAAATAATTACAGTTACTAAAATGAAAGTTCCTCTAGTGAAGTAAAATTCCTTTCCCTGTGAGTTTCAGGATTCCAAGAGCTATTTCAGATATTCTCAACTGTGGCATTGGTAAGGCTGTTTTACTAATTTCACAGATAGTAATTGTAAGCTTAGAAGGAACCAACAATTTTCGTAATAGAGCTCAGAGCTGAAAAATTGCAAGTGTTCTGGATAAATCTGGGCACCCATTTACACTGCAGAAAAACAGAGGCAAAGACCTTCATCAGGGCAGCCCTAGATACTGAAATTATTGCAAGGGGTGTAGTTACATCTTAGTAAGACACAGCTACGTTCACGGTTTTGGTCACCCAGGACAGTTCATCTATACCAATAATGTGCAATTCCCCTGCCTTTTCTAACAGCCTGCCCTGTTCATGTTTTCTTCAATTAACTGAGTGAAGAAATATGTATCAATTAATTCCATTCATACCCATACTGAATACCATGGTTACATTTTTTTGACGATTGGAAAGCATTTTTTCTTTTCCACTGACAGCAATAAAGGGTTACAACTAGTTAGGTACATCATTACCTTTAAGAATGCCTATTTTTTTTACAGATACTCCTTCATATATATATTTAAAATCACTTTAGTGATGGAAATATCTCAGCCAAGAAGTTTTCTGTTACAAAGTTAATGAAAAACAGAAAACAAATATGCAGTCACTAGTGCAAGGATTTACTCAGGAAAGAGAGCTCAGTGCCCTTCATGCTCAGAGCTGCTCAGAATTCACTCAAGAAAATCTTTGGGTATTAATTCAGTATGTCTGTTTTGAGGCAAGATCACTGCACTACTGAGCAACTCCTCAAGAAGAAGAGGTTTATTGAATTTCATGATCACTCACTGGACTAAGTTTTTCTCAGGACTCAAAAATTACTGAGAATCATTAAAATCTTTCTTAAGGCAGGCCTCTGTTAGACAGAATTCTGTAGGGTAAATTACTATGGGTTTATCATTTTCCACAGACATTACCTTAACTAACAAAGTGGCTAAATTCTTCTTTCCCATTTACCCACCCCTTATTCTTGTTTGGCTCCAGGCCAGAACTGCAAGGCTTGGAGATGTACACCCCAATTACTGAGGAGTGGATTATTTTTAACAGTTCCGTCTCTTTCATTTCCAAGGATACATTGCTTCCTATTACTTGACAGACATTTCCCAGTATAATTTATGAGAGCATTTGGGGGGGGGAAACAGCATATTTCTTTCCAAAACCAAAATAATAACAGTAATCTAGGCCACTTCTAGACAGTCTGATATAACAGGAGGGTGGAGCATGTGAGTCTGTGGTACTGGAAATGGAGGATATTAGGAAAATGCCAGATAAAAGCTAATGCAGATAATCTCCAAGTAAGAAATATCACGAGAGTCCTGGAAACTTATGCTGAATTGATGAGAAAGGTCTGCAGGTTTTTCTATCATTCATCTTGAAAACTGGATACAGCATTATACTCTAAGCATTGGCTATTGGTAACCTACAGGACAGTCAGCAATACTTTCCCTGTGTTCTAATTACAAGGAATTAATTTGGGGGCAATTTATGCATTTCCTTGTGCTGCAAAAAAAAATGCAACAGAAATGTGCATCAAACTGTGGACAATTTGCTAATGCACTCTGCGTCTGCTTCAGCTCAATGTCCCCTTGCTGCCTGGATCATTTTCCTAGATGCCACCTCTGTTCCTATATAAAAACAAGCTTAAAGATAACTTGACATGACCTAAAGGTCTGTGCCTCCTACCCCTGGATCTACTTTTTTTGACCTAACTTACTGCCCAGCTCCACACATATCTTCTCATACTCTTGAAAGTCCTCTTAGGGTTTTTTTTTGAAACCTGGATTCTGAAACATCAAAATTTGCTATCATAAACTTCACTATGAGAACATGACATTGCATCTAGGTTTTGAACCCAGCATACACAGCCTTGATACAGGCAGAATTTAATCAGCTTCACTGCCAAGTACAGGTTTCAGAAATCAAACTGATTGAGGCTCTGAGGGATTGACTTAAAAGCAAAGTACGCAGGCCTTTTTATTTTAGAATGGCCTCAGGACCATGGGCAGTAATTGCAGCAACACAATATCAGTATCAAAGGCTTCTAGACTCTTACAAACTAAATTTATGGTCACTGAGAAAGGTGTCAAGTTAGATTTAACTTTGAAAGAGACGTTGAAGGGAAGCTCACAAAAGCAGCTGGATATACTGCACAACATTTCCAATGATCTTACATATATGCAGAAAGAATATAGTAAAGAATATTTTTTTCCCACTTGATTTCTTGTATTATTATTCAAAAACAGAGAGTGAGAGAAATGTAGTCCTTCTTATTATTTCCTATCCCTTAATTTCCCCTTTCTTAAGAGTCAAGTTTCCACAACTCTTACATTAGTGAAACTGTGCTCTATAAATGGGGGGGTTGTTTGTTGTTTTGTGTCAGTAGCTGCTGAAGTTCAGCCCACTGATAACTCATTGTGGCTGGTGTCTTTTCCTGCTCTTCTAGAGACAAAGTGGGAGATTAATTCTAGCACAAAAAGACATGAGAGGGAGTGATTTCAGAAAGGCAACACCAAGAGAACTGCAGTGATATAATTATGCTGAAGTACTTCCCTCCTCCTAATACAGGCAGGATTTAGATCTTTTAATATTGACCTTTGACTAAAAGCCAGGAAGAAGCTGTCTTTAAATGCAAACTCATCAGTTGTTAGTCTATGCAAAATGCCAGTTAATACTTCCGCTTGGAGCACATAACACCTCCATATTGACTGTATGTTTGTTATGTAAAAACATATTATTTTAACCCATGAGTTTCAAAATTCTTCTTCAAAATAAAATTTACATTCCAAAATAAAAGCACAGAAGGCTTCTCATCCAAAAACAAAACAAACAAGAAATTCCCCCAAAACAAACGAATAAACCAAAACAGCAACACAACAACAAACAAGGCATTTACAAGACTCTACGGCTCAGACTTTTGTCTTCATAAACATTTTGGCATCTCAAAGGTACGTACAAGCTAAGAACCTTCTTTCCTCTGACAAGCCCTAACATCCAACCAGGCTGAAGTCCTACTGGTGGGTAGGCAGATTTAGTTGTTTGTCTCTGCTATGCTTTGAAAACCACCTTATCAACTAAATTCCTAGTACCTGACTATTTTAAAAATTTGATTTAATAAGATGCTGTTATTTAAACCCAGTCAGCAACTCAATAACACAAAGCCACTCTCCTGCCCTCAGTGGGATGGGGAGGGGAATCAAAAGATATAAGCCAAATGAGTTAAGAACACTTTAACAATTGAAATAAAGTCAAATAATGATAATATTATGGAAAGGGGACTGAGAGACAGAAATAAAACCCAAGAAATGCAAGTGAAGCACAATCCAGTTGCTCATCACCTGTTGGCCAATGCCCAGCCCAGCCCTGAGCATGAATTAGTGGCCTCTGAGCGACTCCCTGAGGTGACAAACTGGGCAGGCCTTCTGTGGTGTGGCAAATACTTTGGCCGGTTTGGGTCAGCGGTCCTGGCCATGCTCCCTCCTGGTTCCCTGTGCATCTGCTCCCTGCAGAGCATCAGACACTGAGAAGTCCTTGACTGAGTGAGCAGTACTGAGCAGCAGCTAAATCATCAGTGTCTTATCAACATTATTCTCATACTAAATTCAAAACTTATCACAGTACCAGCTACTAAAAACAAAATTAACTCTATCCCAGCCAAAACCAGGACTTAAAGCTAAGTCAGAAGATGAAAATCAGTGTGAAAATAGCTTGTGGTATTAGTCATTAACATTCAGATGGAGAGAAGGTTCTATTTCTAGTATTTCTTAAGTTATCTCTTGTTGAGAATTTTCAAGTTGAGATCAACTCATACAGGCAATTCTCTAATTTCCTTGTTTTTGAGCTGAAGGTTTGATTGAGGATGACAACTCTTGCAAGGACAATTTAAAACTGACCCTTGGACCAGCAATTGCCAATCACCCCTTCAGATGCACTAGTCGTGCATTCTGCAGAGCTGTAGGGTTTTGACTTAACCTTATTTCACTTCTGACAATCTTTACAAAGGAATTATTTGCAGTTGATACGATGTGTGATGGATTTGAACTTAGGTCAGGGAGATTAAATTAAAGCAGAGGGCATCCTCGTGATGAAATCATACCAACTTTTCCAAATAAAATTACTTATCCACACACCCCAAAGAATTGAATAATGTAAGGTGTCCTTTTGTGATGGGGATTTTCTTCTCATGAGAACAGGTTACGCCCTGCTATCAGAAATATTTAAAGGTCAGGGGCATCACAACCTACAGTAATTCATTTCAATCTGTGAAAAATGGTTTACATCTCCCCCACTAAACTAATTTGGCAGTTTGAATTCAGCAAGCTTGATTTCCAGCTCAGCTCCTCACCTCTCAGACTATCTGTGTTTTGTGGTGCACCCCATAATGCTACATTACACGACCCCAGGGTCATTTCCACACTGTTGGGTTGTGAATATGAAGTTTAGATGGCCACAAAGATGTGTTTTCTGAAGGTTTGCATTTAACATGCTGCTCCACTGCAACCGTGTACATGCAGTGATGCATCATTAGCACTTGAGCAACTCTGCCTCTTTATGAAAGGGACCAGACTGTCGTAAAAAGAAACATCAAAACAAACTACATCCTGTCAGATATATTAAGCATTATAAAGTTAGAAGAGTTCACTCTCAGTAGGAAGGGGGGGTGTCATAGTCCATAGCTGGTGAAGGCAATAGAGACACAACCCAAATGAGATACTGTCATCAGCCCTGACACCAAAAGTAAGGCACACTGTAAACCTCATTTGAGAGGGTGCAAGGCAGCAGACCTGTTCCCTGCTTTGAGCTGATGATCATATCTGAAAGAGCAGATCTCAGTAGTGGAACTGAGATTGCTCCCATCTGAGATTGCTCCCACTGCCTCTCTGACCTGCCAAGGACTGCCCCTGGTACATAACCATGCTTATGGGTATTTGGAAGTCACAGGACCTCCCTCCAGAGGTGCTGGGCAGGGTTCTTTTCTGCCTCAGCACAGCCTGTGCTCTCCTCTATCACTACCTGTCCTTGACAAAAAGTACTAAACATAATTCAGAGCCCTATACAACCCTGCAGATCTGGTGTCACTCTGCCACCCTGTCACAAAAAGAGGTCACAAACACTTGATCCTACAGCACTTTAAACATACCATTTTCCCCCATTACACTTTTCTATCTCGTAAGGGCAAGTCATAGGTGTTTAACACAGAGATGCCACCCTAACATGAAACCAAAGTTACAGAAATAATCCAAGCTTTTTATTAAAGGTACACAACCCCTTCAACCCAGCCACAAGTACTACAGTTTTATAACAGGCTATAAGGACAGCAAAATACTGACTTCGATTATTTCACTTGCAATGGGCAGGGCAGCATCTAAACAAACAAAACAACCATTGTTGGATTTCTTCTTTAAAGGCACTATATGTATTATTTCTTTAAAACTCTAACACAGATTCCCAGAGCATCAGGGAAAAAGCCAATCCTGGAATCTCAAGTGGAGCAGAGGAAGTGACTTTAAAATGTAACCATGTGCCTTATTGGTATAAGCTGCTCGGTGTTACATCAAAACCAGTCATTCCTTAGCACTGTCACACACAAAGTGGGACAAGGATTTCAGCTGCCTATCCCATACAAAAGACTTAGTAAAAACATTTTACCTTTAATTCACAGACTGAAAGAAGAATGTCATTGTCAATGTGACTTTGAGGAAAGAAAAAAACAAACCCACTGCATTACTCAGATTTGTTCTCTTCATGTGTTCAAAGTTAAACAAACATTTCTGCATTTCACTCCCGTTATCTCAAAGTCACAGAGTGAAATCAGGATTCTTCTCTGGCTCTTCCAGAAGCAATAGATGCTCAGTTCTTTATTGCACTCACCTAACAATGAGGAATTTTACTATTTCCAGTAATGTGCAAACAAGAGGGGCCCAGCACTGAGTTTATCTGTCTGCCAGCCTTTTTATTTTCCAAAATTAGTATATATTTATTTGAAAACAAGTTTTTTTATAAGACAACTACACAAAGCAAATACAGAAATATTAATTAATACAGTTCTCACCTCATGCATATTGCAAATAAGTATTCCAAATTGTAAAGACTCCACTTAATCTAATTAAGTATTAAAAGGGATTGTTCCTCTTTAGCTTGCAGAAATTACTAACTCACATTTTCCATTTAGTCTGCTTTCTTGAGAATAACAGAAATACCATCTTACACAGACCAGTTCCAGCTCAACTCTAAAAGGCACAGTTTCTTCCTGGTATAAAAATAAATCTGACGAAGGAATCCAGTTTTTAAAAATGTTCTTATGCATGTCACTAAAGGATTTCTCATTTTACCTTTCTCTCCCCCACAGCTGGCACAGATTTCTCTATCTCAAGGTTAATTTCTAGCATTCTATGTAATTAAAGTCTAGGGATTGGTCTGTGGGTTTTTTTGATTTTTAAACACTAAGTTTCTTGTTGTTTAAACACACAGTTTCTTGTTGTAATGTCAGCCTCGAGTGCAGACAAGAATGAATAAAATCTCAAATACTGCATTCTAATGGGAATCAAATTAGACTGGTCTCATCCTAGGTGGCACTTGTCAACATTACACACAGAATGCCTACTGGATGTGTTGGCAATTTACCTTTTTCTCCTTCCTCTGTCCACAAGAAAAGGTCTTTCTAAATTCTCTAACAAAGTAGGGAGGCTCTGTCTGCCCAGAAAAGAATTTCTGGACAAGTTTTCAACTCCTCTCATCGACAGCTGAAACATTGGTAAGTGTTTTACCTGCCATTATGTAAAACCGTTAAAACATGTTTCCATGTTACTTACAAATGCAGATCAACATATACAGACTAAATTAACATAGCCTATAATAAGCTTCATTAATCTATCAACTAAGAACAGATTGACATTTAAAACTGTCAAGGAAACTTAATGCCTGAAACGGACTCATCTGCAGAAGCCCAAACTTTTTCAGTTGCTCAGGATCATAATAGAAGGCTATAAAATGGAAACAAAGACTTGGGAAACCTTGTCTCAGCTGAAGTCAGTAACGGAACTACAAAACCCTCAGAGGAGACATGAGTTCATTCCTGGTACTTAGGGCTGTGCCCAGAGCCAGTGTACACAAGAAATTCACAATCCTCTGCTCTCTGCCCTTTTCTTGTCTGCTGACTTTCCTGTTTCACAGCAGCCTAAACCACATGGCTACACTTACACACATTCACAACCTTATGGCTTCCAGCAGCCATTCATCCATTCAACTACATTTGTATTTTGCTCACTTGAGAACTGCTGTCTTCTCAAACCCACATCTCACCATACATTCACACAATATCCCACTGAGACCATGAAAACTCACACCAGGGCCAGTAACAAATGGCACACAAAAAATATCGTCCCAGTTTCCCTTCCCTGCAAAGTTCTTCAGTGCAAGGACTGCCTTTGAATTGTGTGTGCATAAAAACCTGAGCCAGACCTCTACAAGATGCTACAATAGAGATAATTTTAAAATCTATGCAAAGCTAGTTAGTACAGTGCTGTTATTTCCCAGCAAGTACAGCTAATCTTGTGTGATCCAAGAACATCCCTGTTTCTCATATTTTGTTCACATGTGGGGTTTCCCCACTCTCCTCCTATCTGCCCTCCCATCCCCTTGATTTATTTCTGGAAAGGAGTTCTCTCCATACACAGATCACATGCTAGACTTACCTAAAGAAATTCGATTTCCCAATTAACCCTACACCACTGTAAGAAGCTTTCTCTATTGTTTTTTGAAGTAAAATTAAGCTCCTTGGTACTACTGTGCTGCACATGGCCTTAGATTAATGTCTTTTCTACTTTTTCACTGATGAAGGAGTTGTCAAATAAACGTGCCCTTTAGCTAGCTGTCAGGGAAAAATCAAGCCTCCTGTGGCATTCAGGAAAAATAGCACAGAGCAGAAAGCTGGATTTCGTAGCCCAAAGTGGATAAATCTATATAAGCTGAAAGCTGACTTCCACTTGAAATGAAAAAAAAAGCAGTTCCCCACTGAAAACCTCAAATCTTTTGCAAATGCATTGTTATTCACAGAAGGTCTCCCTATCCAGCAGTACAAACCTTCACTTTTCTGCTCCCTCCAGATGCTTTACAATTCCTGTACCCTCTGCAAGACACAGCCCAGCTTCCAACAAAAACAGGAGATATTTTCATCCTGCCTAGTACCACTGAAGAACAATAGGTTCCATGCTCCCTTCACCACTGAGTACAAAGCAGAAATGGCAGAGTGAGCAGTGGTGGCTCCTCATCAGCTGAGATGGTTTGGTTCCTCACCAGGTACAATAAGCCCCAGGTGCACAGCCAAGGATCCCCAAGAGCCACAGGCCTGCAGTGATGACACCAAACGGAGTTATTCTGAATTTATTATTTCATCCAAAGAGAAGCAGCATAATTTGTCTTTTGCTGCTCAATGAAGCTTAGGAGAAGCCACAGTGCAGAGCCTGCAAGCTCTGCAGGAGCTGCCTAAGAATGATAAATTTTGGTAAAGGGAGTTAAGAGCACAGAGGAGCATTTCCCCATGGGCACTCTGTTCCTTGAGGCTCAGGCCCCAACCACTACACAGCCATTTCTTTGTAAAATTTCCATATCCTGACCTATCCATGTAACACTGCAATCTTCTCCCTCAATTTCCTTTGAAGATGAGAACAGCAGGAAAGCCAGGGAATTTGCTCCTGCAAATGCAGCCTGATCCAGCCACACTAGAGATCCCTAATGCTGCAGAAACAGACTATTCACCCAGCAAAGCAGAACTGCACAAGGAAGGCATAAATGACTCACAAACCCCTGTGGGCTGCCATCAGGAAGTACACAGTATGACATTTCACAGTGGTTCTCACAATCAATAAAATTAGGTGAATATTTCTTTGCAACCGTGTCAATTGAAAACAATTTTGCTAATATCCAACTTGCACCATCTAGTCCTAATTAAAAAACAATCCAGGTAACTGCAAATGAAGGAACAACATTTTTTTGTGGTGTGAATTCCCCAGTGAACATAAAAATTAACAGATGTTTTCTCAGTACTAGTTACTTATCTGTAGCACTACTTCATTGCTGGGGGACATTCAGTAACAATCTGGGCTTTTACCAGATGTCTGCAAAGTAGTAGCTACTCCTTGATCCACTTGACTTTTTTAAAGCCTAAGGATATGTTCAGCATACATTTGGTAAGAGGCATTTGTATTGGTTCTATGGTTTATACTGATCATCATCATGCTTGTTGTCATAAATAATAGGGTACTCCAAAATAGAGATGATTCTAGGTAACAGGACCAAGCAACTGGAAAAAATTCTCCCTAGAATAGGTTTTCAGATTTAAACAGAGATATTGGTTAGACTGTATGTATTTGCAAACCTATTTCTTTAGGCAAAGATTAGAAAGGCAAGGAGAATCACAAAGTCAATTTTTACTGTGACTATGCACTTAAAAAGCACACAAAACTGTATCTTTGTCTGTGGCTCATGGGTTTCTCCTGTGACCTCAAACAAGCTCAACAAGACTGAAATCTGGATGAATGATTTTAAAACTTAAAAGAAGATTTTAATAGTTGGTAGTTTGCACTGCAGTTGTTCTCATGCACTTGCACATTTGAGAGGGAGGGAGGGAGGGAGGCAGGGAGG